>LR738710.1:859739303-859870503 GCA_902687465.1 Secale cereale | reverse complement strand
CCCCCCCCCCCCCCCCCCCACGTATATATAGGGGCCAGGGGGGCGCCTGGACCCCCTGCAGATCCAATCTGCAAGGGGGCGGCGACCAAGGGGGGGTTCCTTGCCCCCCAAGGCAAGTGGAGCCCCCCCTCCCCTTTAGGGTTGGAACCCTAGGCGCAGGGGAGGTGGGCCCCCTTTGGTGGTGCGCCAGCCCAGAGGGCTGGTCACATCCCCTCGCGGCCTAGGGGCCCCACCGGGATGGGTGGCCCCACCCGGTGGACCCCCGGGGCCCCTTCGGTGGTCCCGGGACGCTCCCGGTGACCCCCGGAGATCACCCGTTAGCCGAAACTGGACTTCCCATATATCAATCTTTACCTCCGGACCATTCCGGAACTCCTCGTGACGTCTGGGATCTCATCCGGGACTCCGAACAACTTTCGGGTTTCCACGTGCATTAATCTCTACGACCCTAGCGTTACCGAACCTTAAGTGTGCAGACCCTACGGGTTCGGGAGACACGTAGACATGACCGAGACCACTCTCCGGTCAATAACCAACAGCGGGATCTGGATACCCATGTTGGTTCCCACGTGTTCCTCGATGATCTTCATCGGATGAACCACCGTGTCAAGAATTCACTCAATCCCGTATGTTATTCCCTTTGTCCATCGGTACGGTACTTGCCCGAGATTCGATCGTCGGTATTCCCGATACCTTGTTCAATCTCGTTATGGCAAGTCTCTTTACTCGATCCGTAATCCATCATCCCGTGACTAACTACTTAGTCACATTGAGCTCATTATGATGATGTCTTACCGAGTGGGCCCAGAGGTACATCTCCGTCATATGGAGTGACAACATCCCAGTCTCGGTTCGTACCAACTCAACAGACACTTTCGGAGATACCCGATGTGTACCTTTATAGCCACCCAGTTACGTTGTGACGGTTGGCACACCCAAAGCACTCCTACGGTATCCGGGAGTTGTACAACCTCATGGTCTAAGGAATAAATACTTGACACTGAAAAGCTTATGCATTACGAACTATACGATCTCGTGTTATGCTCAAGTTTGGGTCTTGTCCATCACATCATTCTCCTAATGATGTGATCCCGTTATCACCGACATCTCATGTCCATGGTCAGGAAACCGTGACCATCTGTTGATCAACGAGCTGGTTACTAGAGGCATACCAGGGACTCATTTTTGGTCTATGTATTCACACATGTATCGATGTTTCCGTACAATACAATTCAAGTATGAATAACAGACAATTATCATGAACAAGGAGATATAATAATAATACTTTTATTATTGCCTCTAGGGCATATCTCCAACAGTCTCCCACTTGCACTAGAGTCAATAATCTAGTTACATTGTGATGAATCGAACACCCATAGAGTTCTGGTGTTGATCATGTTTTGCTCGTGAAAGAGGTTTAGTCAACGGGTCTGCGACATTCAGATCCGTATGCACTTTACAAATATCTATGTCTCCATCCTGAACATAATTCCGGATGGAGTTGAAACGGCGCTTGATGTGCTTGGTCTTCTTGTGAAACCTGGGCTCCTTGGTAATAGCAATAGCACCAGTGTTGTCACAGAAGAGAGTCATCGGGCTTGACGCGCTTGGAATGACTCCTAAGTCGGTGATGAACTCCTTCATCCAGACTCCTTCCTGCGCTGCTTCAGAAGCAGCTATGTACTCCGCTTCACATGTAGATGCTGCCACCACGCTTTGCTTGCAACTGCACCAGCTGACTGCCCCTCCATTCAAAATATACACGTATCCGGTTTGTGACTTAGAGTCATCCAGATCTGTGTCGAAGCTAGCATCGACGTAACCCTTTACGACGAGCTCTTCGTCACCTCCATAAACAATAAACATATCCTTAGTCCTTTTCAGGTACTTCAGGATGTTCTTGACCGCTGTCCAGTGTTCCGTACCGGGATCACTTTGGTACCTCCCTACCAAACTTATGGCAAGGTTCACATCAGGTCTGGTACACAGCATGGCATACATGATAGAACCTATTGCCGAGGCATAGGGAATGACACTCATCTTTTCTCTATCTTCTGCCGTGGTCGGCGACTGAGTCTTACTCAATCTCATACCTTGCAAAACAGGCAAGAATCCTTTCTTTGATTGATCCATATTGAACTTCTTCAATATTTTGTCAAGGTATGTACTTTGTGAAAGACCAATGAGGCGTCTCGATCTATCTCTATAGAGTTTGATGCCTAATATGTAAGCAGCTTCTCCAAGGTCCTTCATTGAAAAACTTTTATTCAAGTAGGCCTTTACATTTTCCAAGAATTCTATATCATTTCCCATCAGCAATATGTCATCCACATATAATATGAGAAATGCTACAGAGCTCCCACTCACTTTCTTGTAAATACAAGCTTCTCCATAAGTCTGTATAAAGCCAAACGCTTTGATCACCTCATCAAAGCGAATATTCCAACTCCGAGATGCTTGCACCAGCCCGTAAATCGAGCGCTGGAGCTTGCATACCTTGTTAGCGTTCTCTGGATCGACAAAACCTTCCGGTTGCATCATATACAACTCTTCCTTGAGGAAGCTATTAAGGAATGCTGTTTTGACGTCCATTTGCCATATCTCATAATCATAGAATGCGGCAATAGCTAACATGATTCTGACTGACTTCAGCATCGCTACGGGAGAGAAAGTCTCGTCGTAGTTAATCCCTTGAACTTGTCGATAACCCTTAGCGACAAGCCGAGCCTTATAGATGGTCACATTACCATCTGCATCTGTCTTCTTCTTAAATATCCATTTATTTTCTATGGCGTGCCTATCATTAGGCAAGTCCACCAAAGTCCATACTTTGTTTTCATACATGGATTCTATCTCGGATTTCATGGCTCCAAGCCATTTATTGGAATCTGGGCCTGCCATCGCTTCTTCATAGTTCGAAGGTTCACCGTTGTCTAACAACATGATTTCCAGGACAGGGTTGCCGTACCACTCTGGTGCGGAACGTGCCCTTGTGGACCTTCGAAGTTCAGTAGTAACTTGATCTGTATCTTCATGATCATTATCATTATCTTCCTCCCTTGTCGGTGCAGGCACCTCAGGAACAGTTTCCTGCATTGCGCTACTTTCCGGTACAGGAGTGGTGACTATCACCTCATCAAGTTCTACTCTCCTCCCACTCACTTCTTTCGAGAGAAACTCTTTCTCCAGAAAGCATCCATTCTTGGCAACAAAGACTTTGCCTTCGGATTTGTGGTAGAAGGTGTACCCAATAGTTTCCTTTGGGTATCCTATGAAGACGCATTTCTCCGATTTGGGTTCGAGCTTTTCAGGTTGAAGTTTCTTGACATAAGCATCGCAACCCCAAACTTTCAGAAACGACAGCTTCGGTTTCTTGCCAAACCAAAGTTCATATGGAGTCGTCTCAACGGATTTCGACGGAGCCCTATTTAAAGTGAATGCGGCAGTCTCTAAAGCATAACCCCAAAAAGATAGCGGTAAATCGGTGGGGGACATCATAGATCGCACCATGTCCAACAGAGTACGATTTCGACGTTCGGACACACCGTTACGTTGAGGTGTTCCGGGCGGTGTCAATTGTGAAACAATTCCACAGCTTCTAAGGTGTGTGCCAAATTCATGACTTAAATATTCACCCCCACGATCTGATCGCAAGAACTTTATTTTTCTGTCACGTTGATTCTCAACCTCATTCTGAAATTCCTTGAACTTTTCAAAGGTCTCAGACTTGTGTTTCATCAAATAGATATACCCATATCTACTCAAGTCATCCGTGAGGGTGAGAACATAACGATAGCCTCCGCGAGCCTCAACACTCATTGGACCGCACACATCGGTATGTATGATTTCCAACAAGTTGGTTGCTCGCTCCATTGTTCCGGAGAACGGAGTCTTGGTCATCTTGCCCAAGAGGCATGGTTCGCACGTGTCAAATGATTCATAATCAAGAGACTCTAGAAGCCCATCCGAATGGAGCTTCTTCATACGTTTGACACCAATATGACCAAGGCGGCAATGCCACAAGTATGTGGGACTATCATTATCAACTTTACATCTTTTGGCATCTACACTATGAATATGTGTATCACTACGTTCGAGATTCATCAAAAATAAACCATTGACCAGCGGGGCATGACCATAAAACATATCTCTCAAATAAATAGAACAACCATTATTCTCCGATTTGAAAGAATATCCATCTCGCATAAGACGAGATCCAGAAACAATGTTCATGCTCAAAGCTGGTACTAAATAACAATTATTCAGGTTCAAAACTAATCCCGAGGGTAGATGTAGAGGCAGCGTGCCGACGGCGATCACATCGACCTTGGAACCATTCCCGACGCGCATCGTCACCTCATCCTTCGCCAGTCTCCGTTTATTCCGCAGCTCCTGTTTTGAGTTACAAATGTGAGCAACTGCACCGGTATCGAATACCCAGGAGCTACTACGAGTGCTGGTAAGGTACACATCAATAACATGTATATCTTATATACCTTTGACGTTGCCGGCCTTCTTGTCCGCTAAGTATTTGGGGCAGTTCCGCTTCCAGTGACCCGTTCCCTTGCAATAAAAGCACTCTGTCTCAGGCTTGGGTCCATACTTTGGCTTCTTCCCGGCAACAGGCTTGCCAGGCGCGGCAACTTGCTTGCCGTCCTTCTTGAAGTTCTTCTTACCCTTGCCTTTCTTGAACTTAGTGGTTTTATTGATCATCAACACTTGATGTTCTTTCTTGATGTCTACCTCCGCTGATTTCTGCATCGAATACACCTCGGGAATGGACTTCTCCATCCCCTGCATATTGAAGTTCAGCACGAAGCTCTTGAAGCTTGGTGGGAGCGACTGGAGGATTCTGTCAACGACCGCTTCATCTGGGAGATTCATTCCCAGCTGAGACAAGCGGTTGTGCAATCCTGAAATCTTGAGGATGTGCTCACTGACAGAACTGTTCTCCTCCATCTTACAGCTGTAGAATGCGTCGGAGACATCATATCTCTCGACTCGGGCATGAGCTTGGAAAGCCATTTTCAGCTCTTCGAACATCTCATATGCTCCATGGTGCTCAAAACGCTTTTGGAGCCCCGATTCTAAACTGTAAAGCATGCCGCACTGAACCAGGGAGTAATCATCACTACGCGACTGCCAGACGTTCAAAACGTCTTGGTCAGCATCGGGAGCAGGTGCATCACCTAGCGGTGCTTCTAGGACATATGATCTCTTGGCAGCTATGAGGATAATCCTCAGGTTACGGACCCAATCCATATAGTTGCTACCATCGTCTTTCAGCTTGGTTTTCTCTAGGAACGCGTTGAAGTTGAGGGAAACCTGAGCATGGGCCATTTGATCTACAAGAGATATTGTAAAGAATTTAGACTAAGTTCATGATAATTAAGTTCATCTTAATCAAATTATAATGAACTCCCACTTAGAATGACATCTCTCTAGTCATCTAAGTGATACACGATCCGAATCGAGTAGTCCGTGTCCGATCATCACGTGAGACGGACTAGTCATAAACGGTGAACATCTTCATGTTGATCGTATCTTCTATACGACTCGTGTTCGACCTTTCGGTCTTCCGTGTTCCGAGGCCATGTCTGTACATGCTAGGCTCGTCAAGTGAACCCTAAGTGTATCGCGTGTGTAAATCTGTCTTACACCCGTTGTATGTGAACGTTAGAACCTATCACACCCGATCATCACGTGGTGCTTCAGAACAATGAGCTTTAGCAACGGTGCACAGTTAGGGGAAACACATTACTTGAAATTTTAGTGAGAGATCATCTTATTTACTACCGTCGTTCTAAGTAAACAAGATACAAAAACATGATAAACATCACATGCAATCAATTATAGTGACATGATATGGCCAATATCATCTTGCTCCTTGGATCTCCATCTTCGGGACACCATGATCATCTTGTCACCGGCTCGACACCATGATCTTCATCATCATGATCTCCATCATCGTGTCTTGAGGAAGTTGTCACGCCAACTATTACTTCTACTACTATAGCTAACGTTTAGCAACGAAGTAAAGTAATTACATGGCGTTATTCAGTGACACGCAGGTCATACAATAATAAAGACAACTCCTATGGCTCCTGCCGGTTGTCAAGTTCATCGACATGCAAGTCGTGATTCCCTATTACAAAAACATGATCAATCTCATACATCACATATATCATTCATCACATCTTCGTTCTTGGCCATACCACGTCACAAAACACATGCTGCAAAAACAAGTTAGACGTCCTCTAATTGTTGTTGCAAGTTTTTACGTGGCTTCTATAGGATTTCTAGCAAGAACGTTTCTTACCTACGCCAAAACCACAACGTGATTTGTCAACTTCTATTTACCCTTCATAAGGACCCTTTTCATCGAATCCGATCCGACTAAAGTAGGAGAGACAGACACCCGCCAGCCACCTTATGCATCTAGTGCATGTCTGTCGGTGGAACCAGTCTCACGTAAGCGTACGTGTAAGGTCGGTCCGGGCCGCTTCATCCCACAATACCGCCGAATCAAGATTGACTAGTAACGGTAAGAAAGTTTGAACAAGATCATACGCCCACAACTGCTTTGTGTTCTACTCGTGCCAAGATGCTACGCATAAAACCTAGGCTCTGATACCACTGTTGGGTAATGTAGCATAAATCAAAAATTTTCTACGTCTTCACCAAGATCCAACTATGGATGCATCTAGCAACGAGCAAGTAAGAGTGCATCTACATACCGTTACGAAGATTGCGTGCGGAAGCTTTCAACGAAGCAAGGATGAAGTAGTCGTACTCTTCACGTTCTTCGTCACCGATGATCTAGCGCCGAACGGACGGCACCTCCGCGTTCAACACACGTACGGTGCAGCAACGTCACCTCCTTCTTGATCCAGCAAGGGGGGAGGAGAAGTCGTCAGAGATCCGGCAGCACGACGGCGTGATGACGGATGCAGTGGATGTCGCAGCAGGGCTTCGCCGGGCGCCCTGCGTTGGGAGTATGGGGTGTGACGGGAGGGGGAGAGGCGCCAGGACTTGGGGTGCGGCTGCCCTCTCCCCCCCCCCACATATATATAGGGGCCAGGGGGGGCGCCTGGACCCCCTGCAGATCCAATCTGCAAGGGGGCGGCGGCCAAGGGGGGTTCCTTGCCCCCCAAGGCAAGTGGAGCCCCCCCTCCCCTTTAGGGTTGGAACCCTAGGCGCAGGGGAGGTGGGCCCCCTTTGGTGGTGCGCCAGCCCAGAGGGCTGGTCACATCCCCTCGCGGCCTAGGGGCCCCACCCGGTGGACCCCCGGGGCCCCTCCGGTGGTCCCGGGACGCTCCCGGTGACCCCCGGAGATCACCCGTTGGCCGAAACTGGACTTCCCATATATCAATCTTTACCTCCGGACCATTCCGGAACTCCTCGTGACGTCCGGGATCTCATCCGGGACTCCGAACAACTTTCGGGTTTCCAAGTGCATTAATCTCTACGACCCTAGCGTTACCGAACCTTAAGTGTGCAGACCCTACGGGTTCGGGAGACACGTAGACATGACCGAGACCACTCTCCGGTCAATAACCAACAGCGGGATCTGGATACCCATGTTGGTTCCCACGTGTTCCTCGATGATCTTCATCGGATGAACCACCGTGTCAAGAATTCACTCAATCCCGTATGTTATTCCCTTTGTCCATCGGTACGGTACTTGCCCGAGATTCGATCGTCGGTATTCCCGATACCTTGTTCAATCTCGTTATGGAAAGTCTCTTTACTCGATCCGTAGTCCATCATCCCGTGACTAACTACTTAGTCACATTGAGCTCATTATGATGATGTCTTACCGAGTGGGCCCAGAGGTACCTCTCCGTCATATGGAGTGACAACATCCCAGTCTCGGTTCGTACCAACTCAACAGACACTTTCGGAGATACCCGATGTGTACCTTTATAGCCACCCAGTTACGTTGTGACGGTTGGCACACCCAAAGCACTCCTACGGTATCCGGGAGTTGTACAACCTCATGGTCTAAGGAATAAATACTTGACACTGAAAAGCTTATGCATTACGAACTATACGATCTCGTGTTATGCTCAAGTTTGGGTCTTGTCCATCACATCATTCTCCTAATGATGTGATCCCGTTATCACCGACATCTCATGTCCATGGTCAGGAAACCGTGACCATCTATTGATCAACGAGCTGGTTACTAGAGGCATACCAGGGACTCATTTTTGGTCTATGTATTCACACATGTATCGCTGTTTCCGTACAATACAATTCAAGTATGAATAACAGACAATTATCATGAACAAGGAGATATAATAATAATACTTTTATTATTGCCTCTTGGGCATATCTCCAACAAAACATCGTTGTGGTTTTGTATGCGTAGGTAAGAACGGTTCTTGCTAAGCCCGTAGCAGCCACGTAAAACTTGCAACAACAAAGTAGAGGACGTCTAACTTGTTTTTGCAGGGCATGTTGTGATGTGATATGGTCAAGACATGATGAGTTATACGGTTTTGTATGAGATGATCATGTTTTGTAATGTTATCGGCAACTGGCAGGAGCCATATGGTTGTCGCTTTATTGTATGAAATGCAATCGCCATGTAATTGCTTTACTTTATCACTAAGCGGTAGCGATAGTCGTAGAAGCAATAGTTGGCGAGACGACAACGATGCTACGATGGAGATCAAGGTGTCGCGCCGGTGACGAAGGTGATCATGACGGTGCTTTCGAGATGGAGATCAAAAGCACAAGATGATGATGGCCATATCATGTCACATATTTTGATTGCATGTGATGTTTATCTTATTATGCTTCTTATTTTGCTTAGAACGACGGTAGCATTATAAGATGACCCCTTACTAAAATTTCAAGGTATAAGTGTTCTCCCTGAGTATGCACCGTTGCGAAAGTTCGTCGTGCCGAGACACCACGTGATGATCGGGTGTGATAAGCTCTACGTTCAAATACAACGGGTGTAAGCCAATTTTGCACACGCAGAATACTCGGGTTAAACTTGACGAGCCTAGCATATGCAGATATGGCCTCGGAACACTGGAGACCGAAAGGTCGAGCGTGAATCATATAGTAGATATGATCAACATAAGATGTTCACCATTGAAACTACTCCATCTCACGTGATGATCGGACATGGTTTAGTTGATTTGGATCACGTGATCATTTAGATGACCGGAGGGATGTCTATCTAAGTGGGAGTTCTTTAATTAATATGATTAAATTGAACTTTAATTTATCATGAACTTAGTCCTGGTAGTATTAGCATATCTATGTTGTAGATCCATAGCTCACGATGTTGCTCCCCGTTTATTTTATATGTTCCTAGAGAAAACTAAGTTGAAAGATGTTAGTAGCAATGATGCGGAATTGTTCCGTGATCTGAGGATTATCCTCATTGCTGCACAGAAGAATTATGTCCTTGATGCACCGCTAGGTGACAGACCTATTGCAGGAGCAGATGCAGACGTTATGAACGTTTTGACAAAAGCTCGGTATGATGACTACTTGATAGTTTAAGTGCACCATGCTTTACGGCTTAGAACCGGGACTTCAACGACGTTTTGAACGTCATGGACCATATGAGATGTTCCAGGAGTTGAAGTTAATATTTCAAGCAAATGCCCGGATTGAGAAATATGAGATTTCCAATAAGTTCTACAGCTGCAATATGGAGGAGAATAGTTCTATCAGTGAACACTTGCTCAGAATGTCTGGGTACTACAATCATATGACTCAACTTGGTTGCAAAGTTGACGAGGATAGTGTTATTGATAGAGTTCTTCAATCACTGCCACCAAGCTATAAAGGCTTCATGATGAACTATAATATGCAAGGGATGCAAAAGACAATTCCCGAGCTCTTCGCTATGCTTAAGGCTGCGGAGGTAGAAATCAAAAAGGAGCATCAAGTGTTGATGGTTAACAAGACCACTTGTTTCAAGTAAAGGGCAAAGGGATAGAAGGGGAACTTCAAGAAGAATGACAATCAAGTTGTCACTCCCGTGAAGAAACCCAAAGCTAAAACTCAAGCCTGAAACTAAGTTCTTCTACTTCAAAGGAAATGGTCACTGGAAGTGGAACTGCCCTAGATACTTGGCGGATAAGAAGGATGGCAAAGTGAACAAAGGTATATTTTGATATACAGATTATTGATGTGTACTTTACTAGTGTTCATAGCAACCCCTGGTATTTGATACCGGTTCAGTTGCTAAAATTAGTAACTCGAAACGAGAATTACAGAATGAACAGAGACTAGTTAAAGGTGAAGTGACGATGTGTGTTGGAAGTGGTTCCAAGATTGATATGATCATCATCGCACACTCCCTATACTTTCGGGATTAGTGTAAAAGCCAAATAAATGTTATTTGGCATTTGTGCTGAGCATGAATATGATTTGATCATATTTGTTGCAATATGGTTATTCATTTAAAGTCATAGAATAATTGCTATTCTGTTTACATGAATAAAACCTTCGATGGTCATACACCCAATGAAAATAGTTTGTTGGATCTCGATCGTGGTGATACACATATTCATAATATTGAAGCCAAAAGATGCAAGGTTAATAATGATAGTGCAACTTATTTGTGGCACTGCCTTTTAGGTCATAATGGTGTAAAGCGCATGAAGAAACTCCATAGTGATGGACTTTTGGAATCACTTGATTATGAATCACTTGTGCTTGCGAACCATGCCTCATGGGCAAGATGACTAAAACTCCATTCTCTGGAACAATGGAGCGAGCAACAGATTTGTTGGAGATCATACATACAGATGTATGTGGACCAATGAGTGTTGAAGCTCGCGGCGGGTATCATTATTTTCTGACCTTCACTGATGATTTGAGCAGATATGGGTATATCTACTTAATGAAGCACAAGTCTGAAACATTTGAAAAGTTCAAAGAATTTCAGAGTGAAGTGGAGAATCATCGTAAGAAGAAAATAAGAGTTTCTACGATATGATCGTAGAGGTAAAATATTTGAGTTAGCGAGTTTGGCCTTCAGTAAAAACAATGTGAAATAGTTTCACTACTCACGCCACCTGGAACACCACAGTGTAATGGTGTGTCCGAACGTCATAATCGTACTTTATTAGATATGGTGTGATCAATGATGTCTCTTACCGATCTACCACTATCGCTTTTGGGGTTATGCATTAGAGACAGCTACATTCACGTTAAATAGGGCACCATCTAAATCCGTGGAGATGACACCGTATGAACTGTGGTTTGACGAGAAACCTAAGCTGTCATTTCTTTAAGTTTGGGACTGTGATGCTTATGTGAAAAAGTTTCAACATGATAAGCTCGAACCCAAATCGGAGAAGTAAATCTTCATAGGACACCCAAAAGAAACTGTTGGGTACACCTTCTATCACAGATCCGAAGGCAAGGTCTTTGTTGCTAAGAGTGGATCCTTTCTAGAGAAGGAGTTTCTCTCGAAAGAAGTGAGTGGGAGGAAAGTAGAGCTTGATGAGGTAATTGTACCTTCTCCCGAATTGGAAAGTGGAACATCACAGAAACTAGTTCCAGTGATTCGTACACCAATTAGTGAGGAAGCTAATGATGATGATCATGAAACTTCAGATCAAGTTTCTGCTGAACATCGTAGATCAACCAGAGTACGTTCCACACCAGAGTGGTACGGCAACCCAGTTCTGGAAGTCATGTTACTAGACCATGATGAACCTGCGAACTATGAGGAAGCGATGATGAGCCCAGATTCCGCAAAATGGCTTGAGGCCATGAAATCTGAGATGGGATCCATGTATGAGAATAAAGTGTGGACTTTGGTTGACTTGCCCGATGATCGGCAGGCCATCGAAAATAAATGGATCTTCAAGAGGAAGACCGACGCAGACGGTAATGTTACTGTTTACAAAGCTCGACTTGTTGCGAAAGGGTTTCGACAAGTTCAAGGAGTTGACTACGATGAGACTTTCTCACCTGTAGCGATGCTTAAGTCTGTCCGAATCATGTTAGCAATTGCCGCATTTTATGATTATGAAATCTGGCAAATGGATGTCAAAACTGCATTCCTGAAGGGATATCTCAAAGAAGAGTTGTATATGATGCAACCAGAAGGTTTTGTCGATCCAAAAGGTGCTAACAAAGTATGCAAGCTCCAGCGATCCATCTATGGACTGGTGCAAGCATCTCAGAGTTGGAATATACGCTTTGATGAGGTAATCAAAGCATATAGATTTATACAGACTTACGGTGAAGCCCATATTTACAAGAAGTGAGTGGGAGCACTACAACCTTTCTGATAAGTATATGTGAATGACATATTGTCGATCGGAAATGATGTAGAATTTTCTAGAAAGCATAAAGGAGTGTTTGAAAGGAGTTTTTCAAAGAAAGACCTTGGTGAAGCTGCTTACATATTGGGCATCAAGATCTATAGAGATAGATCAAGACGCTTGATAAGACTTTCGATAAGTACATACCTTGATAAGATTTTGAAGTAGTTCAAAATGGATCAGTCAAAGAAGGAGTTCTTGCCTGACTTGTAAGGTGTGAAGTTGAGTAAGACTCAAAGCCAGACCACGGCAGAAAAATATAGAGAGAATGAAAGTCATTCCCTATGCCTCAGCCATAGGTTCTATAAAGTATGCCATGTTATGTACCAAACATGTTGTGTACCTTGCCATGAGTTTGGCAAGCGGGTACAATAGTGATCCAGGAGTAGATCACTGTACAGCGGTCAAAATTATCCTTAGTAACTGGATGACTAAGGAAATGTTTCTCGATTATGGAGGTGATAAAGAGTTCGTCGTAAAGGGTTACGCCGATGCAAGCTTTGACACTAAATCCAGATGACTATAAGTATCAATCTGGATGCGTATTGAAAGTGGGAGCAATTAGCTAGAGTAGCTCTATGCAGAGCATTGTAGACATAGAAATTTGCGAAATACATACGGATCTGAATGTGACAGACCCGTTGACTAAACTTCTCTCACAAGCAAAACATGATCACACCTTATTACTCTTGGGTATTAATCACATAGCGATGTGAACTAGATTATTGACTCTAGTAAACCCTTTGGGTGTTGGTCACATGGCGATGTGAACTATGGGTATTATTCACATAACGATGTGAACTATCGGTATTAAATCACATGGCGATGTGAGCTAGATTATTGACTCTAGTGCAAGTGGGAGACTGAAGGAAATATGCCCTAGAGGCAATAATAAAGATGTTATTTGTATTTCCTTATATCATGATAAATGTCTTTTATTCATGCTAGAATTGTATTAACCGGAAACTTAGTACATGTGTGGATACATAGACAATACAGTATGTCCCTAGTATGCCTCTACTAGACTAGCTCATTGATCAAAGATGGTTATGTTTCCTAGCCATAGACATGAGTTGTCATTTGATCAACGGGATCACATCATTAGGAGAATGATGTGATGGACTAGACCCATCCGTTAGCATAGCACTATGATCGTTTAGTTTTACTACTATTGCTTTCTTCATGACTTATACATGTTCCTATGACTATGAGATTATGCAACTCCCGAATACCGTAGGAACACCTTGTGTGCTATCAAACGTCACAACGTAACTGGGTGATCATAAAGATACTCTACAGGTGTCTCCGAAAGTATTCGTGGTGTTGGCATAGATCAAGATTAGGATTTGTCACTCCGAGTGTCGGAGAGGTATCTCTGGGCCCTCTCGGTAACACACATCACAATAAGCCTTGCAAGCAAAAGACTAATGAGTTAGTCACGAGATGATGTGTTACGGAACGAGTAAAGAGACTTGCCAGTAACGAGATTGAACTAGGTATGGAGATGCCGACGATCGAATCTCGGGCAAGTAACATACCAATGACAAAAGGAACAACGTATGTTGTTTTGCGGTTTGACCGATAAAGATCTTCGTAGAATATGTAGGAGCCAATATGAACATCCAGGTTCCGCTATTGGTTATTGACCGGAGATGAGTCTCGGTCATGTCTACATAGTTCTCGAACCCGTAGGGTCCGCACGCTTAACGTTTGATGACGATCGGTATTATGAGTTTATGAGTTTTGATGTACCGAAGGTAGTTCGGAGTCCCGGATGAGATCACGGACATGACGAGGAGTCTCGGAATGTCCGAGACATAAAGATTGATATATTGGACGACTATATTCGGACACCGGAAGTGTTCCGGAAAAGTTTCGGATTTAACTCGATTGCCGGAGGGGGTTACCGGAACCCCCTACGAGGGGGGATGGTCCATAGTGGGCCTTGAGGAAAGGAGAGAGGCAGCCCATAGAGGCTGGCCGGCGCACCACCTAGGGACCCTAGTTGGACTAGGATTGGGGGGGCGCCACCTCTCCCTCTTTTCCTTTCCCTCTCTTCCTTCTTGGTGGACTCCTACTAGGAATAGGATTGCAATCCTATTCCTAGTAGGATTACCCTAGCCGCATCATAGGAGGCCGGCCGGCCCTCCCCTCTTGCTCCTTTATATACGGGGGCAGGGGGGCACCCAAACACACACAAGTTGAATTGTTCCAGCCGTGTACGGTGCCCCCCTCCACAGAAACACACCTCGGTCATACCGTTGCAGTGCTTAGGCGAAGTGTAATGCCCAGGATGGGACTATACCTCCTACGTGTCGAGGCACGACTTAAAGGTATAAGCCCATCCTAGAATGATCTCAAGTTTGGTATCTTTGCACGACTCATGTAAAAGAGGGATTAAATTGCAAAAGGAGATAGTTGGCTTACACTCGCCACTTCACATAATACATTACATGAGCAACACATCATTCAAAACATCACAACCCATCTAAGGGTAAGATCCAAAAGACAAGATACCAAAACAACATAAAGCCACAGGTCAGGATCGAATCCTAGTAGAAACCACTACTGATCGTCGAAACGTCACAAGCAAACGGCCACTCTCTTCATCGAGCTCCCGGTGAAGTACTTGAACCGACTCCTGCTTCAAACTCGGCTGAACCTGCATCTGGTGTTGTAGTATCTGTGAGCCACGAGGACTCAGCAATCCCATAACCATGGGTATCAAGACTAGCAAAGCTTTGTGGGTAGGAAGAGGTAAAGTGGTGAGGTTGCGGCAGCGACTAAGCATAATATGGTGGCTAACTTACGAGTACAAGAATAAGATGAGCATCTACGCAAACGGTCGCAAAAGTAGTGATCGCTAAAGATCCTAAACTACATACGAGTCAAACATAACCCCACCGTGTTCTCTTCTCAAAGTGAAAAGAGACAGTCACGGTTACTCACACAGTTGTGTGTTTTACTTCGGATCCTCTGTCAAGTTTTCTACAACCGGACATTAACTAATTCCAATCTGCCACATAACCGTGGGCACGGCTTTCGAAAGATCATAACCCTGCAGGGGTGTTCCAACTTAGCCCATCACAAGCTCTCACGATTAGCTGAAGTGATAAATATAATATCATCACCCCTTATCTTAGGGAAAATCCGATCAGGCTCGGTATCCCGGTAGCACAAGACATTTCGACAATGGTAAAACAAGTCCAGCAAGACCTCCCGGTGTGTCGACACCCTGATAGTAGCCGCGCGTATCTAGTCTCAGGACACGACCGGATGGGCGATGCTACAGGAGCCAATCCTCGAGCTTCCCCGTGGTGGCCCCCGCAGGCTCCCCGTTTGGGACCAACACCATCAGCACTGGCCCCCCCTGCTATGTAGAAAGAAACCTCGGGTAGCGCTAACTCCCTATGCAATTTAATTAATTAATTAAGTTGTTATTATGAGCAAATTAAAACCAATGTTGGGCCTTTCTGGAGGAGTTTTATTCAAAGTCGAACTGTCAAGGGGTCCCCATCCACCCATCGTGTAAGGAACGCAAAATCAAGGAACATAATGCCGGTTTATCGGCGCCTAAGGTGGCATGAGTGGAACAAAACACCGAGCAAAATGCCAAGCCTTCCACCCATGCCCAGTATATAGGTGTGTTAATAATAATTATAGATATTGTGATATAACAACAACAAGTTCCCTCCTGGAACGAACTTCATCTTCACCTGCAACTAACAACGCTATAAGAGGGGCTGAGCAAGCGGGTAACATAGCCAAACAGTGGTTTTGCTAGAAAGGTGTCAAAGGTTAGAGGTTTCATGGCAACAAGGAGAGGCTGACATAAAAGATGGGTAGCGCGACATGTAACAATAGCATCGAGACAACTAAGCATGGCAATGGTAGTAAAGGTATCCAAGGGTATGATCATCTTGCCTGGGAATCCGCAAGGGAGAAGAACGGATCCATGAAGTAGACGGAGCAACATAGTCGAGCGAAACCTCACAACTCCGGAACGAAACCGAAGCTTACAAGAGAAGCAACCGGAAAGAAGCAAACAACACGGTAAACACACATATCATAAACATGGCATACGATGCACATCCAAGTATGATGCATGTCCGGTTTAATTATGCATGGCATGGCAAAGAGCACAAACAAAACTACAAGTTACGTGGAGCTCAATATGCAACGAGTTGCATATTGACGAAACACCACATTTAATTATTTAGTTGACTCCCGTTTATTTACAAGACAAGGTTAAATGTTGGTTAACATGGCAAGAGGTGAAGCATAAATAAAACTACACTATTAGACATTTTAAATGAGGCCGGAAAATAACAACAACATATCCGGAAAATCCCCATGAGCATGTTTAGCAATATTAAGCAAACAACAATTCACACATATAATGTTGTTAACATGATGCGGATGACATGATCAAGTTTATGCAATTTTTATTAAAAGGTTGACATGAAGAAGATATGAAGTATTGTTACCGTGGTGGAAGAAAAGGGTGCCACGGCAACGATCCGAATGATGCAACACAACATCTCGGTTCCGGTAACTCGGTGAGAGACCGGTGCAAAAGAAAGGTGGCGAGCGAGTCGAACAAGATGATGGGGTGCTCCCGGCTTCCGGGTTCCCACGAGTCGGCGACGAGGCAACCGAGGAGCACGACAAAAGATGAAACGGGCACGATGCACACAAGGGCAAGCATCTCATACAACACATGCAAGCATCCACGGGTCATCGTCTCGGGGTTATACCTTCGGAACACTCGTTCTCGGAGCGGTTCGAGTCATAGAGGAAGTAGTGGTACACGTTCGTAGAGGTACTTGCGGTCTTGGCGACGGTAGTTGCTCGGGCGTTGAGTTCGTAGATGTACTTGATGCATCCATCGTTTCCGGGCGACGGTAGTGGTACATGCCGTAGAGGGAAGTAGTTGTTCTTGTTCATCGGTAGGGGTACTTGTCGAGTCGGTCGTCGTGGTACTTGTTCGCAGGGGTACTTGAGGGTTCCGATGGCTTCGGGCGTCGGTAGTGGTACTTGTTCACGAAGTCGTGGTACTTGGGTCTTCAACTTGCCGGTCTTAACAAAAATGAAGGGGTACTTGGTGTCCGTCGTGGTCTCCGATAAACTTGACGGACCGGTTGCTCCGAGTCCTCGGTCCTCATGCTACTTGGCTGAAAACTAGGTGGGTCTTGGCGAGATCCAGAACAACACCAAAAGGCCTCGGTTGACAGTGCACAATAGGGAAGAACAAACTGGACGCAACAACGACAACAGGGTTGCAGACAGGGTGCTCGCAGCAGCAGGTTCGAGCGCCCTGGGTCAAAGCAGAGGAGCAGCGCTGGCGGAGAGGGCACGCGTGGACGCGGCGGCGGCTTGGGGCGGCGCTCGAGGAGGGGGCCCCCAAGCGCGGCGTTGCGGTGTGGTCCGGGCCGGCTCGCGGGGCGAGCGTCTCAGGAGCGCGGGACTGGCGCGGGAAGGAGCGGCCTCCTGGCTGCTCGCGGGCGAGGCTGGAGAGGCGGCCCATGGCGCGCGCAGAGGAGAAGGCCTGAGGCCGCTGGCGAGGGAGATCGGCGCTGGAGGAGAGGCGCTCCTGGCGAGGCGACCTGGCGGGCAGAAGGGAGCTCGAGGAGGGGCGCTGTGCCATGGCGCTGTAGGAGGAGGAGTCGGGGGCGCTTGGAGCAGAAGGGATCTTGGCAGAGGAGCGGGACTGGGTTCTGGCAGGAGCGACGGGTCGAGGGAAACGGGCTCGAACGACCCTGGCGGCGCAGGGGGACTGCGAGAGAGGGACGAGGGGACAGGAGCGAGGGACGCGATCGATCTAGGGTTAGGGTTGACGGGAGATCGGGCTAGCAGGCTAAGCGCTGCGGCCTGGTGCGGGGATGGAAGCTGGGCCGCAGGCCGGCGGCTCTGGGCCTGAAGGCCTGGATGGGCCGCGGGGGAGATGGGCCAGGGAGGAGGAGAAGGACTGGAGGCTGGGAAGGCTGCTGGGCTGCTGGGGTGGAGGCCCGCTGCGGCTGGGAGCCTGGCTGTCTTTTATTTTATTTCTTTAGCAGAAATAAAAGAGAAGAAAAGATTGCGGAGGGGGTTAGGGCAAAAGTTAGCACAAGGGACTAATTTTCTCGGGCTCATAAAAATGAGCACGGTCCGAGAAAATAGAAAAAGGCATGATCGAAAAATATAATTCAAACATATTTGAATTTAATTCAAATGGGTTTGAACTAAGACTTGATTATTGAAGTGTCCAAAAATATTGAGGATTTTCGGAGGAACCTCGAAACAACGGAAAAGAATTATTGGCAAGGTTTTTGAAGGAGAAACTCGAAGCAAAATATGTCTGGAGAAAAATGCAAGTGTGTTACGGTGATCCCAAACAATTGGAATATTTTAATATAGCTCCCTAATAATATTGAGAGGCTTTTATATGTTTTAAAGAGAAGACATTCTTCCCTCGATTTAAATGGACCGAAGGTCCACACAATTTATTTGGTTGAGATGCAACGAAAATATGACATGATGGCATGATGACATGATGCAATGCAAAAATAAATAACACAAGCACAAATGAAACACACGGGCAACCCGGAACATCTGGAATCTTCTGGAATCTTCTGGGATCTTCTGGGACGTCGGTCTTCGGGCGTCACAACTCTCCCACACTAACAGAGGATCTCGACTCGAGATCCTAGAGATAGCACCGGGTAAAAACGGAAGAGGAAGAGGTAAAACAAAGTTGCTTCTTTGACAGACGAGTGAAGCCAAAGAACCTTGAGAGTTGAACAACTTGAAAGAAAGAATACAACAGAGAAGAACGAAGTTAAGAGCACTCCGGTAAAAGGAGGAACAAGGGACATACGAGAACCTTGTAGGTTGAAAGACATGAACAAGAGCTCACGGACCAAAAGAATATGAAACTGCGACGGTATAGCCAAGGAATAAGAATGACAGAATTTGGACAGCACTCTGTCTGAAAATGGAAGGAATTGAACATGAACTTGAGGAGAAGGGGTGATACTTGATGAAATCAACAGCACATTGCCTCCGAAACAATTAAAAGAATGACACAAGGGGTAAGAAAGATTCAGATAGCACTCCGGTTGAAAAGAGAGGCAAAACTAGATAAATGACGAAACTGAATGAAGAATACAACACTCCGGTTAAATGATAAGCAAGGGAAAGAACATGAACTCGATAAAACGATATAATGGTTTGGAGAGAGCAACATAACAATGCCTCCGGAATGAAAGAATAACATACAAATCAACGAAAGAAATGAATGGAGAAGAAAAGACAACTTCTCCGACAAATGAATTTGAAAGAGCGTCCTTACGAAGAAGGGTTGAACGGAGTTGTTGGAAAATCAACAACGAAAAGAATAAGCTCGATGTGGGCTTATGGAAAACATCTCAAAATTAAGAGGTGACAACCAGCCACTAACAGAAATGAATTGCTTGGATTGAGATCAACAAGGAGATGAAAAACTTATTTCGCCGGAATGATAAATGAAGAACTTGGGTCATTTATAAGGACCATAATTAGCAACAATTCTCAAGGAAAGCTTTTAGGTGAAATACAACCCAAGATAACTCCAACGAATAAATTGAATGGTTGGAAAGATCTCCTGAACAAAGAAAATGATGGGTTTAATTATCTCATTCTTGATAACTCGTGAATCATAAAACATGGAGGAAAATTATCAAAAATGACATACAACATCTCAAACAATAAGGTAGAAAGAATTGCACTTGGAAAGCATGATGAAGAATACTTGAGGTCCAACAAGAATCTTAATGAAGACTTCGAGGATGAATTAAATGATGATGAACCACCATGAAGAACTCCGGTAATGAAAGCATGAGAAGTGAAAGATGAAAGAATAAGATTCAAGACCTGCGATGAATTAGATTGAGCTTTGAAATGATATAATTGAAATAACTTGGAGCTCCGGAAAACAAGATGAACAACTTAGAACCGAGAATATGATATGATGAACAAGCTCCAGACAAAAGAATTAAATCACCTTGAAGGAATAAGAATAAGAATTATGTTATGCATCTCCTTCACCAATTTAAATTGATGACAACCAAAGGATTTGGCATACTACTTATTCTCGTTGGAAAGGATTAAGACAGATTTCTCACAAGCTTGGGTAAATCTTCAACAAAGCACCGGTAGGATTGTTAAAAGAACAAATGAATTAAAACGATAACAACGGAAGGGTAATCTTGAAAGAACCACCGTAAAAATATGGAGACGAACGAAGAGACATCAATGAAGAATAGTTGGAGGACGAAGTTGAAAACTGAGAACGAAGAAATATTCTGAAATGATGGCCTTCGGAGGATCACAATGGAAAAGAATTCATGAAATGCTTCGGATGGGTATGAAAATAATTCCTCACAATCAAAACGATAATGAGGATGGCATGAAGCTAGAACTACGAATCTGCACGAGAACGGCCAAGATTTAAGAGGAACACTTCTCCGGTCTCCAAGTGCTGAGAATGAAGACGAGAAATGCCATAAGAATTGTTGAGCACTCAGGAATGAAGAATTAAAAAGGTTGAACCAATGATGAAAAATAATTTGAAAGCGGTCCTGGAGAAGGACTGTGACTGATGGAATCATTGTTACGTCACACTTTGAAAAGAATTTTAGAATAACTCCGAAAATTAATTAGAAGAGTCAGGTAAGATCCTGGAAAAAGACCTGTGGGTTAGGGCCCACTAAAGAAATCACCGTTGAAAAAGATTGCTTAAAAGATATAGCACCGGTTGAATTAAATGGCTTGAATAAGATAACAATCCTCAAAATAATTTGAACGGATTAAGAATGGAATTATGAATCTTCAGCACTCCGGATATGAATAGCAAGAGGAGAATGATTAATTTGGTGCACCGGAATAAGAAATCATTATGAAATGAGGAAAAGGATAAGATCAACCCCGAAATCTTGAATTACATCCACCGGTAGAATTTGAGAACAAAAGAATGATGAACTTGAAGCTCTTGAGCATCTTCACGATAAATCACCGGATAAGAACATTGAAGGAAAATAATGAAGAAATATCACATGAATAAAATGGATACTTCATCTGAGAATTTTTGGCTCCAAGAAGAAAAAGGGGGGAGGGCGGGGAAAACAAAGACAACTTGGGATGAATGAAACAGACAAATCGTCAGATTTCTCAACGGCGTCCGTATGGAATAGCTTGAAGAGAAGGCACACCGGTTGAAAAGGATTAACATGAAAATCTCGATGGTCAAGAAGGATTAGCACTCCCATAGAAATATGAGAACACCGATTAGGAAAGGTATGGAATCAACATTTGACATCGAAGCAACTCGAATACCAGAATCAAAACAAGAACAAAGGATAGATATGTTTATGAAGAAGATTATGTTGCAACAGAATCTTCACAATATCATCCGAACAGAGAATTGAACGAATGAATTCCGCAGATACATCAACTTGACGAGAAGCCACTAGGGAGAACAAAAGGCAAATAAAAAGAAGCAAGGAACAGATAGAACAAATACAAGATAGAAGCTTCGTTCGACATCTTCGTGCTGAAAGCTCATGGAACGTGTTACAAAAGGGTTTTGCAATCCCCGGATCAGCATAGCCAAGGACCCTTTAAGATGCAACTCCCGATCGGAACAAGCCCATAAAACCACTTCACTCAATGTAGAACCCCGAACTTCATATCGTGCATCCGTTGGAAGAATGCCTAGATGTTGTAGGGTGGAACCCTAAGTGAAGATCTTTCACGAATTGGAGGGGAATCCCCAAGAACACGATGAACACAAGAGAGGGAAAACGCTCAAATTGACTAGATCCAATCACACATATGCTAGATTCAAGAACATGCAAGAGTTCACAATGATTCAAGAACAACAAAAGGAAAGATACAAGGTAACTAGTTCATCCCACTCCTTGAGGAGGTGAGGTCTTGCAATCCACAAGGATTCTTCTCCCGTGGGAGGTCTTGCAATCCCACAAGGATTCTTCTCCCTTGGGAGGTCTTGATCTCCTAGAGGAGGGGATACAAGGAGCAAAGCTCTCAATGTCTATCAAATACTTTGCTAAACTTTAGAAAGAAGGTGGGGGTGGTCTATTTATAGTCTACGCCACGAAGGGGTAAGTGGAGAGGGATACAAGGCCAAAGGCCCGCGGCTGCGCACAGGCAGAGCGGTAGTACCGGACCTCGGGCGGTAGTACCGCTTGGGAGCGGTAGTACCGCCTGTAGGCGGTAGTACCGCATGGGAGCGGTAGTACCGCATGGGAGCGGTAGTACCGCTCGCTCCGGACTGGACATGCCCTTCTTTGCTTGTGTCGCTCCTTTCCTCCTTCTTCTCGTACGTCTCCATGTGGACTTGGTGGTGCTCCCGGCTTCATGTAGGTGGTCGTCCGTGTACCTAAAGATGCACGATGTTCCGTGGTGAGGTAGTGACCAAGTCCAAATGATATTCATGTAACTCTCGAAGAGGAGCGAGTTCACCTTAAGTCCGGTAGGTTCACTTGGGGCTTGAGGAGCTATGACGGTGTACATGGAGATAGCCGTAGGATGCTCCGCATCATCTCCTCCCCCTTGGGAAAGATCCGTCCTCGGATCATGAACCATATCGTCATGTACATGGTAGGCATGGATGAACTTGGAGTTGGGCGACTCCAAGATGTCGTCGGAATGGTAGACATGCAAAAAGAGCAAACACAAGGGACACTTGGAAATACAATGGTTAGCGGACGCAAGGTATCCATCATTTAAGCATGAGTTCATCCAAAGAAAATGGTAGTGGCAATGAGAATGAATTGTAGCAAAAAGAAAGAGCATGGCATACAATGCATTCATGTGATCAAGCTCATTGTGCAAGAAGTTGCAAATGCTACCATTGTGCAATATGATGTCGTAATGTGATTGTGTATCAAAAGCATGAACATGGTAAATGATGCTCAATGCGAGTATGTGATCATGCAATTGATGCTTGGGAATGTGATCAATATGTATGAAGAGTCCATCAAGAAAGATCACAACAAATTTGCTAAGAAAATGCACAAGCTCGTATATCATGGATGACATGGGAATACAAGATGCAACAAGGCAATCATAATGGGATTCAATCCATGCACAAGATGCAAATTTGTTATGGGAATGATATGTCCAAGGAGCATGGCCTATGAGCGCACAATCAATAAATATGAAGGTTTGGGTGCAATGTGCCAAAGGAGTGTTGATATACTCATGCTCAAAGTCATGGCAATAGTGGTAGACCGGTGGTGCATCCATGAAATCCAAGCGTATGTGAGGATGGCTCACTAGGAAGGAATGCACCTTGATGAGAATGTCGAAAACGGTGTTGTCGCCGCGCAACGTGTATGCCTTCACATGCCCAAGATGCCTCGTGATGGTACCGCCTTGTGAAACCTTCAAAATGAAAGAACATGACAAACACTCGGAAAAACAAATGAGGTTAGCGAAGATGCAAAACCTATTCGTGTGGTGAGTCACCCAACAAGTATGTTCATCATTCTTATCATAAGAAAGGACAAGGGGACATGTATGGGAGCATATGATGCGATAACAACCAAAGGCATTAAGCTCAAACAAGCGAGCATGCATCACAAGTAAGGTGTCCGAGTCTCCGAGATCAACTAGTATAGCATGGTTGCACTCACAACAAGTGAATATGAGAGATGCAACTATTGGAGACAAGTGACAATGATCAAGATATATCATGTGAAAAGCATGAACATAGATGTCATCAACCCAAGAAAGCAAGTAAGAGTGGAACATGGGTGATGCAACATAGCAAGCAATCATGGCAATCAAGTAGAGTAAGCTAGTAGTGCGAAGATGCAATCTACTAGAGGTAATCATGGCAATCATGGCATGTGTGCAAATTGTGGGCATGAATAATGCACATGGCATAACACAATCATGAAAGCAAGATGTGAGCAAAGTCTCATCAATAGCATGGGGCACAATGAAAACATGGCAATAGCAACAAGTATCTCCACCAAGCATGCAAATACACATAGAAGTAGCATAATGTTGAATCATGTGTAAAGGCAAGCAATGGTCACAATTGCATGGCAAATTCATTGCAAGAGGCATAACATGCAAAGTGAACACGATAGAATGGGCATAAGATGACAAGTGGTAAATAGCCCATAGTCGTGTGAGAGCCAAGTAAAAGAGATGCGCGTAGAGGTTGCGTGAAGAGAACGGTGGTAAGGATAGTCCACGGGATCCCAAGTCATCGTTGCTCTCTAGAGCTCGTTTTGTCAACTCATGCGATTGTGCGGTTGACAAATGTTCATGAGTACCTACACAAAACAAAGACAAAGGAAAAATTGTGTGTGCGTGGTATATGTACACATCATCCATCATGATGCGCACGTGCATGTGTTGGTTAGCACAAAATAGCCAATGCTCAAATAAATGAGATGCGTGATAAAGAAACATGTCATCCATCATGAGAGGTTTGTTATTATGTATAGCATAATGGAGACTCAAATTGTGTAATGCATCATGACAAGAAATATGTAGAGCATTGTTATTCATGGAATGCATATGGTGCACACAATCATGGTAATCATGCAAGGAATGGAATGCATCAAGATCTCCTAGTATGTATGAGGAAACTATGGGGGTCTCCTCATGAGCATTATTGGAAAGTTCACATGGAGAATATTGACAACATCCAAAGCAAAGCATATTTGGAACAATGTGTTCATGGCATGGCATAGTTGATGAATTGCGCAAATCATGTAAAGGAAGCATGGCAATATCATCGCAAGAGAAACACAAGCCAATGACCATCATCTTGTCATCTATGCCACAAGTGCAAATAGGATTTACTTTAATGGGGCATGCATAGCTACTATGTTGAGATTGAAATGATACAATATGTGAGATCTCACTCATAGCATATGACAAGCTCAAAGGATTATCAAACATGATGTGACCAAAAGAATTTTCACATGATATCCTATGGAGCATAGCATCACAACTAGGCAACTCAACATGCTCATCATCATATCCATCATAAATAGGTAAGTCAAGACATGATGAAGTCGCACTAGCATGAAGCATGGCAATAGGTGTGTCAACATCATGTAAGCAATCATTGTCAAGATAGTCCACTAGTGGGACAAGCGCATCACCTTCACCTATATTACCTTGTTCATTCCACTCAAGTGGTGTAGGTGAGGTGGCAAAGACCAAATGGTGGTCATCTTCATCTTGATGGAACCATGTGGGGGGTGCGTCATAATCCACCATGGCCATCGTCTTGTCCATAGGAAGGACGAAGTCGTCGCGGATCGGTGCGTCATCAAAAGTTGGACCTAGCACCAATTGAGAAGACACAATAGAGGTAGAGGTCAAGTCGTTAGAAATGCGAATGGCCTCACGTGCCCTATCAACTTCCTCACTCTCTCTATGTGGTGGTGGCTCACTCACTCCCTCAAGGTAGGTGCACGCAAACTCACATATGGTGGAGTCACTCATCTCACTCAAGTGGTGGGGGTTGTGGCTCTCCTCACATGGGAATTGTGGCAACTCATCATATATGGGGCTAGTGGTGAAATCACTCTCACTCTCAATATGGTGGCAAAAGTCACTCAAGTCATCATACGTCGCCGTGGTCGAAGGGAAAATCCCATGCTCAACCATCTCGTAGTCGTCGTCGTGGATGAAGGCCGAAGATGGCACATCATCACTCTCGCCTCCAAAGATGGAAGCATCATCCTCGCTCGCCACCTTGTCGCTCGCCTCCAAAGCTTGGTCTTCGAATGGCTCCGCAGTCGTAGTCGGTGCCGCACCATCTTGAAAAAGAGTCGAAGTAGACTCGGCATCATCAATGCCACATAGAGGGATGGCGGTGGAGTCGAACTTGGGAGCATCATCGTGGAGCTTGTTGGGCTTGGACATCGTGGTGGTACTAGCCTCATGCTCGCCATCTTGGAGCTTGGTCTTCGAGAAGTGTGCTTGCGGTGGAGAAGCCTTGGCCTTCATGAGTTCTTGTTCCGCCTTGAGAGCACCAACGTAGTTGTCGTCGAGGGACTTGTAGTTCTCGAGGAAGATAGTCTTGGAGATGTCGTTGTCCAATCCCATCATGAAGTAAAACTTCATCCAAATGGGGTCGTCCACGCCGGCACGTCGCAAGGCCTTCTTCATCTCCTTGAAGTACGCGTCGATGGACTTGGATCCTTGTATGGTGTTCTCCAATTGGCGGAGAAGATGTTCCGTGTAAGTAGGAGGCACGAATTCTCGCCGCATAGCTCTCTTCGTCTTGGGCCAATTCACATGGATGCTCGTCGAAGTTGTGTGAAGCCACCATGTTGACGCGTTGTCGTGGAAGTTTCTTGTGGCGCACTTCACTTGATCTTCGTGGGGAACTTGATGTAGCTTGAGGTAATCGTCCATCTTGCGCTCCCACTCGAGATACTCCTCGGGGTCTTGAGTCCCATAGAAAGGTATCTCGTGGTCGTTGTCGAGGTCGTAGTAGCTCGTGGAAGTCACGGATTTGACCTTGAGAAGCTTGTCTTGAGGTGCGGGTCGGCGAAGATGCCGCAAGTCCGAAGGCGAAGATGCCTTGAAGCCACTTGGCGAAGATGCCAAGGTAGATGGTGAAGTCATTGAGCGGTTGTTGATGTTGAGCTCGTGACCTTCACGTTCTTGTCGGTGATGGTGTCGATGCCGATGTGATCTAGACATGGCACCGAACTCATCGTTGTTGTTGTAGACCGGAGATGAAGTGCTTTGCCTATCCATCACAAGACTCGAGCAAATGTGAGTCGGAGAAAGGAAAGAACTAGACCACATGTACCTTTCCAATGTTGAAGATGGATCAATGATCACTCAATAATGTATCAAGGAAATAGCACAATTGGTACCGGATCTTGTCAATTCTCACACCTACACAAGTAAGGCTTATGGTGGAGCTCGGTGAGGATAGTGGCACAAAAAAAAATTTGATGCAAAATGTTAGAAAGAGTCAATAATGTTGAAAGAGATTCACAAATTCGCAAATGTAACAAGTAGACCAATAGCAAAATGTGGCACACAGAAACACACACACACGGATAGATAAATGGGGTCGTGCAACCAAGGAATGAGCACAAAATGTGGAATCCACGGAAAACGCTCGTGTTGCACAACTCAAGAGAGACGCTAGCACGATTGCTCGATAGGCGGATACGACACTTGTGCACAACCTATAAGATGCAAAATGTATGAACTTTCTATCCCAAGTATGCTATGTGTATCATGTTCCGGTGTTTCGCACACGATGATCCAAGATGATCAATATGGTAGTATGATATGCAATGTGGCGATGCTATGGCTATTGCTTACAAGCTCTTTGCTCTCTTTTGCTTAAAAGCTTTTTTTTGTTCTTTTTTTTTGTATATGGCCACGATGCACAAACCAAGATAACAATTGTGTATATGCGGGAACAATCTTGTGACACAAGGGATGATATGATGATACCAAGATGATATGGTATATATGCAATGGATGGTGTATAACGATGACCACTAATGTGCACAAGTAACGTTGCCGGCAATACTCAAATGGCTAGTCTCGATGGGCAAGTGACGCAAAATGGGCTAGGGGTTAACAATGCAATTGCAAGGGGAATATACAAAGATGTCGTCGAAGTTACCGTCCGATGATGATGATGAGATGCGGTGCTCTTGATGTAGACCCGTTCCTAATTAGCCGAAACACCTTAGGAAACGGAAAAACCACAACTCAAAATCTCAAAGGCCAAAGTCAAATGGTGGTAGCGGAAAGCGGTGGTGGTGGTGTCGAAGATGACAATGTGGAAGTGGTGGTGGTAGTTGATGAAGAAGCACTCGTCCCTAAGTAGCCGAAACACCTTAGGAGACTCAAGTCACAACTCAAACAACCACAAATGCTAAGGGAAACAAAAGGGTTAGGTTGCGGAAGTCGGTGGTGGTATAGCGGATGATGTGGTGGAAGCCCTAGGAAGAGATGTCAAAATTCACAAAATATGATGGAGTGAAATGATGCTAAAACCAAGATGAGCAGCTCGGGCACGTCGCTAGCTTTCCAACGAGCCAAAGAACACTCAAATCGGAGTTCGGGAGTAAAAGTTATGGTCAAAACGGTGAAACTCGGAAGGCTGAAAAAGTGCGGGGCGGTAGTACCGCTTTGGTTGAGCGGAACTAAAAAATTACTACCGCTTGTAGAGCGGTAGTACCGCTTGGATGAGCGGTAGTACCGCTGGTGTCGGGAAAAACTTCGCAGATCGCGATCGGGGCGAATTTGGGGCGGAAATGGATGATTTCGGGGGCAAAATTGGATGGATTTCGTGGATGGAAAGTGGTGAAACTTGGGGAGATGCTAGATCCACTCGAAACCAAGCAAATCCATGGATCAAATCCAACAAAACATCATCAAACCAACAAATCACAAAAATATTGGGGCTATTTTTGGTGGGGATTTTCGAAATTGGGCAAGAACACAACAAAATTAGGCTAGAAAACAAGAAGGGGGGCTCCAATTTCGTGAGAAACCATAGCTCTAGATACCATGATGTTGTAGGGTGGAACCCTAAGTGAAGATCTTTCACGAATTGGAGGGGAATCCCCAAGAACACGATGAACACAAGAGAGGGAAAACGCTCAAATTGACTAGATCCAATCACACATATGCTAGATTCAAGAACATGCAAGAGTTCACAATGATTCAAGAACAACAAAAGGAAAGATACAAGGTAACTAGTTCATCCCACTCCTTGAGGAGGTGAGGTCTTGCAATCCACAAGGATTCTTCTCCCGTGGGAGGTCTTGCAATCCCACAAGGATTCTTCTCCCTTGGGAGGTCTTGATCTCCTAGAGGAGGGGATACAAGGAGCAAAGCTCTCAATGTCTATCAAATACTTTGCTAAACTTTAGAAAGAAGGTGGGGGTGGTCTATTTATAGTCTACGCCACGAAGGGGTAAGTGGAGAGGGATACAAGGCCAAAGGCCCGCGGCTGCGCACAGGCAGAGCGGTAGTACCGGACCTCGGGCGGTAGTACCGCTTGGGAGCGGTAGTACCGCCTGTAGGCGGTAGTACCGCATGGGAGCGGTAGTACCGCATGGGAGCGGTAGTACCGCTCGCTCCGGACTGGACATGCCCTTCTTTGCTTGTGTCGCTCCTTTCCTCCTTCTTCTCGTACGTCTCCATGTGGACTTGGTGGTGCTCCCGGCTTCATGTAGGTGGTCGTCCGTGTACCTAAAGATGCACGATGTTCCGTGGTGAGGTAGTGACCAAGTCCAAATGATATTCATGTAACTCTCGAAGAGGAGCGAGTTCACCTTAAGTCCGGTAGGTTCACTTGGGGCTTGAGGAGCTATGACGGTGTACATGGAGATAGCCGTAGGATGCTCCGCATCACTAGAACTACTGGATGAACCCACCTATTAATTTCCGAAAGTTTCCGGTTATGCAATCAGGTGTTGGGGATACAGGGGAAGCACCGCGCAATCAACTCTAAACCTACATCCAGTTGTATCCATCCTTCAACACATAACCAGTTGTTCTCGGAAACCGTTTACCTCGGACCTTCGAAACGCATCCACTATACAAGCTATGGCAATACTCCCGAACTACCTCCCCAGTACTGGGTGATGTCGGGGTTATCTTGCCACTAACCGCATAGGAGAGTTTTCGATGTCGGCCGTCTTAAGTATTCTAGTACTGCCGCGACGGATTTGTGACGACAACACCTCGGAGCTCAACTCCCCAGGACACTGCCACAACCCCTAATGACAGGAGGCATCGAGAACAATGTTCTCATCACAAAGACATCGGAACAATCCAAACAATACTCGCGTGATCCTAAAAAAAATTGTGCAATTTTGAGAGTAGAAGAGATAAGAGTAATCGTCAGGAGTCCTCACCAGAGTGAAAAGAGATGAGGAGCAAAAGAAATCCTACTCTCCGATATATATATAGGACTCAAAATATTTTCAGTGTGTGTCTAGACTCAACCGTCAATGATTCGATCAATCAGTGGGGGCTTCTAGGTCGGAGAAGGCTCTGATACCAACTTGTAATGCCCAGGATGGGACTATACCTCCTACGTGTCGAGGCACGACTTAAAGGTATAAGCCCATCCTAGAATGATCTCAAGTTTGGTATCTTTGCACGACTCATGTAAAAGAGGGATTAAATTGCAAAAGGAGATAGTTGGCTTACACTCGCCACTTCACAGAATACATTACAAGAGCAACACATCATTCAAAACATCACAGCCCATCTAAGGGTAAGATTCAAAAGACAAGATACCAAAACAACATAAAGCCACAGGTCAGGATCGAATCCTAGTAGAAACCACTACTGATCGTCGAAACGTCACAAGCAAACGGCCACTCTCTTCATCGAGCTCCCGGTGAAGTACTTGAACCGACTCCTGCTTCAAACTCGGCTGAACCTGCATCTGGTGTTGTAGTATCTGTGAGCCACGAGGACTCAGCAATCCCATAACCATGGGTATCAAGACTAGCAAAGCTTTGTGGGTAGGAAGAGGTAAAGTGGTGAGGTTGTGGCAGCGACTAAGCATAATATGGTGGCTAACTTACGAGTACAAGAATAAGATGAGCATCTACGCAAACGGTCGCAAAAGTAGTGATCGCTAAAGATCCTAAACTACATACGAGTCAAACATAACCCCATCGTGTTCTCTTCTCAAAGTGAAAAGAGACAGTCACGGTTACTCACACAGTTGTGTGTTTTACTTCGGATCCTCTGTCAAGTTTTCTACAACCGGACATTAACAAATTCCAATCTGCCACATAACCGCGGGCACGGCTTTCGAAAGATCATAACCCTGCAGGGGTGTTCCAACTTAGCCCATCACAAGCTCTCATGATTAGCTGAAGTGATAAATATAATATCATCACCCCTTATCTTAGGGAAAATCCGATCAGGCTCGGTATCCCGGTAGCACAAGACATTTCGACAATGGTAAAACAAGTCCAGCAAGACCTCCCGGTGTGTCCACACACTGATAGTAGCCGCGCGTATCTAGTCTCAGGACACGACCGGATGGGCGATGCTACAGGAGTCAATCCTCGAGTTTCCCCGTGGTGGCCCCCGCAGGCTCCCCGTTTGGGACCAACACCATCAGCACTGGCCCCCCCTGCTATGTAGAAAGAAACCTCGGGTAGCGCTAACTCCCTATGCAATTTAATTAATTAATTAAGTTGTTATTATGAGCAAATTAAAACCAATGTTGGGCCTTGCTGGAGGAGTTTTATTCAAAGTCGAACTGTCAAGGGGTCCCCATCCACCCATCGTGTAAGGAACGCAAAATCAAGGAACATAATGCCGGTTTATCGGCGCCTAAGGTGGCATGAGTGGAACAAAACACCGAGCAAAAGGCCAAGCCTTCCACCCATGCCCAGTATATAGGTGTGTTAATAATAATTATAGATATTGTGATATAACAACAACAAGTTCCCTCCTGGAACGAACTTCATCTTCACCTGCAACTAACAACGCTATAAGAGGGGCTGAGCAAGCGGGTAACATAGCCAAACAGTGGTTTTGCTAGGAAGGTGTCAAAGGTTAGAGGTTTCATGGCAACAAGGAGAGGCTGACATAAAAGATGGGTAGCGCGACATGTAACGATAGCATCGAGACAACTAAGCATGGCAATGGTAGTAAAGGTATCCAAGGGTATGATCATCTTGCCTGGGAATCCGCAAGGGAGAAGAACGGATCCATGAAGTAGACGGAGCAACATAGTCGAGCGAAACCTCACAACTCCGGAACGAAACCGAAGCTAACAAGAGAAGCAACCGGAAAGAAGCAAACAACACGGTAAACACACATATCATAAACATGGCATACGATGCACATCCAAGTATGATGCATGTCCGGTTTAATTATGCATGGCATGGCAAAGAGCATAAACAAAACTACAAGTTACGTGGAGCTCAATATGCAACGAGTTGCATATTGACGAAACACCACATTTAATTATTTAGTTGACTCCCGTTTATTTACAAGACAAGGTTAAATGTTGGTTAACATGGCAAGAGGTGAAGCATAAATAAAACTACACTATTAGACATTTTAAATGAGGCCGGAAAATAACAACAACATATCCGGAAAATCCCCATGAGCATGTTTAGCAATATTAAGCAAACAACAATTCACACATATAATGTTGTTAACATGATGCGGATGACATGATCAAGTTTATGCAATTTTTATTAAAAGGTTGACATGAAGAAGATATGAAGTATTGTCACCGTGGTGGAAGAAAAGGGTGCCACGGCAACGATCCGAAAATGATGCAACGCAACATCTCGGTTCCGGTAACTTGGTGAGAGACCGGTGCAAAAGAAAGGTGGCGAGCGAGTCGAACAAGATGATGGGGTGCTCCCGGCTTCCGGGTTCCCACGAGTCGGCGACGAGGCAACCGAGGAGCACGACAAAAAATGAAACGGGCACAATGCACACAAGGGCAAGCATCTCATACAACACATGCAAGCATCCACGGGTCATCGTCTCGGGGTTATACCTTCGGAACACTCGTTCTCGGAGCGGTTCGAGTCATAGAGGAAGTAGTGGTACACGTTCGTAGAGGTACTTGCGATCACGGCGACGGTAGTTGTTCGGGCGTCGAGTTCGTAGATGTACTTGGCGCATCCATCGTTTCCGGGCGACGGTAGTGGTACATGCCGTAGAGGAAAGTAGTTGTTCTCGTTCATCGATAGGGGTACTTGTCGAGTCGGTCGTCGTGGTACTCGTTCGTAGAGGTACTTGAGGGTTCCGATGGCTTCGGGCGTCGGTAGTGGTACTTGTTCACGAAGTCATGGTACTTGGGTCTTCAACTTGCCGGTCTTGACAAAAATGAAGGGGTACTTGGTGTCCGTCGTGGTCTCCGATAAACTTGACGGACCGGTTGCTCCGAGTCCTCGGTCCTCATGCTACTTGGCTGAAAACTAGGTGGGTCTTGGCGAGATCCAGAACAACACCAAAAGGCCTCGGTTGACAGTGCACAACAGGGAAGAACAAACTGGACGCAACAACGACAACAGGGTTGCAGACAGGGTGCTCGCAGCAGCAGGTTCGAGCGCTCTGGGTCGAAGCAGAGGAGCAGCGCTGGCGGAGAGGGCACGCGTGGACGCGGCGGCGGCTTGGGGCGGCGCTCGAGGAGGGGGCCCCCAAGCGCGGCGCTGCGGTGTGGTCCGGGCCGGCTCGCGGGTCGAGCGCCTCAGGCGCGCGGGACTGGCGCGGGAAGGAGCGGCCTCCTGGCTGCTCGCGGGCGAGGCTGGAGAGGCGGCCCATGGCGCGCGCAGAGGAGAAGGCCTGAGGCCGCTGGCGAGGGAGATCGGCGCTGGAGGAGAGGCGCTCCTGGCGAGGCAACCTGGCGGGCAGAAGGGAGCTCGAGGAGGGGCGCGGTGCCATGGCGCGGTAGGAGGAGGAGTCGGGGGCGCTTGGAGCAGAAGGGATCGGGGCAGAGGAGCGGGACTGGGTTCTGGCAGGAGCGACGGGTCGAGGGAAACGGGCTCGAACGACCCTGGCGGCGCAGGAGGACTGCGAGAGAGGGACGAGGGGAGAGGAGCGAGGGACGCGATCGATCTAGGGTTAGGGTTGACGGGAGATCGGGCCAGGAGGCTAAGCGCTGCGGCCTGGTGCGGGGATGGAAGCTAGGCCGCAGGCCGGCGGCTCTGGGCCTGAAGGCCTGGATGGGCCGCGGGGGAGATGGGCCAGGGAGGAGGAGAAGGACTGGAGGCTGGGAAGGCTGCTGGGCTGCTGGGGTGGAGGCCCGCTGCGGCTGGGAGCATGGCTGTCTTTTATTTTATTTCTTTAGCAGAAATAAAAGAGAAGAAAAGATTGCGGAGGGGGTTAGGGCAAAAGTTAGCACAAGGGACTAATTTTCTCGGGCTCATAAAAATGAGCACGGTCCGAGAAAATAGAAAAAGGCATGATCGAAAAATATAATTCAAACATATTTGAATTTAATTCAAATGGGTTTGAACTAAGACTTGATTATTGAAGTGTCCAAAAATATTGAGGATTTTCGGAGGAACCTCGAAACAACGGAAAAGAATTATTGGCAAGGTTTTTGAAGGAGAAACTCGAAGCAAAAGATGTCTGGAGAAAAATGCAAGTGTGTTACGGTGATCCCAAACAATTGGAATATTTTAATATAGCTCCCTAATAATATTGAGAGGCTTTTATATGTTTTAAAGAGAAGACATTCTTCCCTCGATTTAAATGGACCGAAGGTGCACACAATTTATTTGGTTGAGATGCAACGAAAATATGACATGATGGCATGATGACATGATGCAATGCAAAAATAAATAACACAAGCACAAATGAAACACTCGGGCAACCCTGAACATCTGGAATCTTCTGGGATCTTCTGGGACGTCGGTCTTCGGGCGTCACACGAAGCCCTGCGCCGGTAAATACATCATATCCGTCACCACGCCGTCGTGCTGACGAAACTCTCCCGTGAAGCTCAACTGGATCAAGAGCTCGTGGGACGTCATCAAGCTGAACGTGTGCTGAACGCGGATGTGTTGTACGTTCGGTGCTTGATCGGTTGAATCGCGAAGAAGTTCGACTACATCAACCGCGTCACTTGACGCTTCCGCTTCCGGTCTACGAGGGTACGTAGACACACTCTTCCCTCTCGTTGCTATGCATCTGGTAGATAGATCTTGTGTGATCGTAGGAAAATTTTAAAATACTACGTTCCCCAACAACTAGTGGGTGTGCATCCAACTTGCTTGGTCACGAAGACCTAGGGCATCTGAGGAAGCCCATCATTGGAATATACAAGCCAAGTTCTATAATGAAAATTCCCACTAGTATATGAAAGTGACTAAGCATGAGACTCTCTACAATGAAGAACATGGTGCTACTTTGAAGCACAAGTGTGGAAAAAAAAGATAGTAGCAATTGTCCCTTCTCTCTTTTCTCTCATTTTTTTGGAGGGGCTTTTTTTTTATTAGCCCCTCTCTATTTTTTTTAGGCCATCTCCTTTTTTTATTGGCCTTTCCTCACATGGGACAATGCTCTAATAATGATGATCATCACACTTTTTATTACAACTCGAAAATACAACTCGATACTATAACAAGTATGACTCTACATGAATGCCTCCGGCGGTGTACAGGGATGTGCAATGAATCAAGAGTGACATATATGAAAAATTATGCATGGTCGCTTTGCCACAACTACGATGTCAACTACATGATCATGCATGACAATATGACAATATGATGCGTGTCATATGAACGGAATGGTGGAAAGTTGCATGGCAATATATCTCGGAATGGCTATGAAAATGCCATGATATGTACGTATGGTGGCTGTTTTGAGGAACAATATGGTGGCTGTTTTGAGCAAGGATGTATAGTGGGTTTATGGCACCGGCGAAAGTTGTGCGGTACAAGAGAGGCTAGCAATGGTGGAAGGGTGGGAGTGCGTATAATCCATGGACTCAACATTAGTCATAAGAACTCATATACTTATTGCAAAAATCTAAGAGTCATCAAAACAAAGCAATCAACGCATGCTCCTAGGGGGGAGTTTGGTAGGAGTTAACTATCGCGCGCCCCCGACCTCCACACAAAGGTTGGCACTCTACAAATACCTCATGCTCTAACTTCGTCACATAGGGGTTCACCGTACGTGCATGATACGGGAATCACTAACCTTAACACAAGTATTTCTTAATTTCATAATAACTCCACTAGCATGACTCTAATATCACTATCCTCATGTCTCAAAATAATTATCAAGCATCCAACATCTCATTCTATTCAATGCACTTAGTGTGATTTTTTTTACTACATTGACATTGGATGTTTATCATGTGAAGACTACTTCCTTTAGCCTAAACACATTACCATGCTGTTTTAATAGGCTCTCAAAAGGATATAAATGAAGCATGAGAGTTCAACAATTTCTACAAAATATTACCACCACCGTGCTCTAAAAGATATAAGTGAAGCACTAGAGCAAAAACTATTCAACTCAAAAGATATAAGTGAAGCACATAGAGTGTTCTAATAATTTCTAGGCCGTATTTAACTCTCTCAAATAGGTGTGTCCAGCAAGGATTATTGTGGCAAACTAACAAGCAAAGACTCCAATTATACAAGACGCTCCAAGCAAAACACATATCATGTTGCGAATAAAAATATAGCTCCAAGTATAGTTAGCGATGGATGAAGACGAAAGAGGGGATGCCTTCCCGGGGCATCCCCAAGCTTAGGCTTTTGATTATCTTGAATTTACTTGGGGTGCCATGGGCATCCCCAAGCTTAGGCCTTTGCTACTCCTTGTTCCATAGTCCATCAAAGCAATACTCAAAACTTGAAAACTTCACAACACAAAACTTAGACAAAAATTCTCGTGAGCTCCGTTAGTATAAGAAAGCAAACCACTACTCAAAAGTGCAGCAATGAATTCATTCTTTGTTTATATTGGTGTTAAACCTACTGTATTCCAACTTCTCTATGGTTCATATCCTCCAATACTACTCATAGATGCATCGGAATAAGCAAACAACACACGAAAAACAGAATCTGTCAAAAACAGAACAGTCTGTAGTAATCTGCAGGCTTCTCCTACTTCTGGAACTTTAAAAAATTCAAACTAAATTTGTAAATTTGAGGAATTTTTCTACCAATCATCTGCAAAAAGAATCAACTAAATATCACGCTCCAGTAAAATCTGACGACCACTTTAGCGAGCGCTAACGATTCTGTTTTTCACAGCAAGATCACATAAAGTTCACACAAGTCTTCCCAAAGGTTCTACTTGGCACAAACACTAAACAAAACATGAAACCACATCTAATAAGAGGCTAGATGCAATATTTATTCCCTAACAGCAACAAAAACAAAAAATATAAAGTTGGGTTGCCTCCCAACAAGCGCTATCGTTTAATGCCCCTAGCTAGGCACGATACAAGATAAATCGAGGTATTGCTATCCTTGGAAGGCAATTCTTTGATTAATCACTTATGATTCTTGGGCACTTCTTTGTCCCTATGAATAATCAAACTCTTGGGCAAGAAATGTAGAAATTCTAAAGTGTCAAAAGGGTCTCTTGCAAAAGTAAGAAAATTAGGGTGAACACTTATGGATTTGAGATCCGCAATTCTAGATGTTTCACCCTTGTCTTTAGGGACATACATGAACTTAGATAATTTAGTAGATGTATTTGGAGTAGTTTTTATAGTGGAAAGAGCAGAACCCACATTAGTGATAACATCCTCAAGCTTATTGATTCTAGTAGAATCCTGATCTAGCTTTTCTTTAACTATGGGCTCCTTTCCTTAAGATTTTTTAGAACAACTCCTACCTTGGATCCATATTGGGTGATTTCATTATGAATTTTTTCTATCCAAGTTCTCTACCAGTTCTACCGTAGCAACATTGTTTTTAATGATTTCTAACATGCTCCAAAGTTAAAACGGTCCCATTAACCATAAGAGGTGGTGAGCCAAATATTTCAGTCATAGAATTATAAGAATCAACGGTGTGGCTACCCAAAAAATTTCCTTCGGTAATGGTATCTAAGATGAGTCTATTCCACGGAGTTACGCCAACATAAAAATTGCGAAGAAGCACAGAAGTGGAAAGCTTCCTATTAGATCTATTTTGAGCATTGCGAATTCTATACCAGGCATCTTTTAAGTTTTCTTCCTTCCTTTGTTTAAAGTTGAGGACCTCACTCTCGGGAGTGGTGATAATGATAGGTGTGCTAGACATGATGACAATCAAGCAAGCAACACACGATCAGACAAGAAGCAAGCGAATGATAAACACACGGCGGAAGAAGGGTAAATAAAACGGCAAGGTGAAGTGGGGAAGAGGGAAACGAGAGGCAAATAAATGTAATGCGAATGATAAGGGTTTGTGATAGGTACTTGGTATATGACTTTTGTGTAAGCCTCCCCGGCAACGGCGCCATAAATTCTTCTTGCTACTTCTCGAGCTTGCGTTGTATTCCCTCGAAGAGGAAAGGGAGATGCAGCACAGTAGCGTAAGTATATCCCTCAGTTTTTAAGAACCAAGGTATCAATCCAGTAGGAGACTAGGCGCGAGTCCCTCGCACCTGCACAAACAAATAAGAACTTCGCAGCCAACACGATAAGGGGTTGTCGATCCCTTTACGGTCACTTACGAAAGTGAGATCTGATAGAGATTATAGTTTATAAGAACAGCAAATAAAAGCGATAAAAGTAAAGTAGATGTAGATTGATATGTTGAGAATAGACCCGGGGGCCATAGTTTTCTCTAGTGGCTTCTCTCATGATAGTGATATTCTACGGCGGGTAAACAAATTACTGTCGAGCAATTGATAGAAAAGCGAATAATTATGAGACTATCTAGGCATGGTCATTGTATATAGGCATCACGTCCGAGACAAGTAGACCGACTCCTGCCTGCATCTACTACTATTACTCCACACATCGACCGCTATCCAGCATGCATCTAGTGTATTGAGTTCATAAGAACAGAGTAACGCCTTAAGCAAGATGACATGATGTAGAGGGATAAACTCAAGCAATATGATATAAACCCCATCTTTTTATCCTCGATGGCAACAACACAATACGTGCCTTGCTGCCCCTACTGTCACTGGGAAAGGACACCGCAAGATTGAACCCAAAGCCAATCACTTCTCCCATTGCAAGAACTATAGATCTAGTAGGCTAAAACAAACCAATAATTCGAAGAGACTTTCAAGGATATTATGAGCACACATAAAAAGTTCAGAGAAGAACCAAATATCTTTCATAGATAACTTTGATCATAAACTCACAATTCACCAGATCTCGACAAACACACCACAAAAAGAGATTACATCGAATAGATCTCCTCAAAGACCGAGGAGAACTTTGTATTGAGATCCAGAGAGAGAGAAGAAGCCATCTAGATACTAGCTATGGACCCGAAGGTCTGTGGTAAACTACTCACAACTCATGGTGAGGGCGATGATGATGATGATGAAGGACTCCGTGATGGACCCCCCTCTGGTGGAGCTCCGGAACAGGCTCCAAGATGGGATCTTCACGGGAACAGAAGGTACGACGGTGGAATTAGGGTTTTCTCTTTGTTCACGGAGGTTTTGGGGTACGTAGACTTATATAGGAAGAAGGAGGGCACCGGGGGACGCTCGAGGGGGCCACGAGGCAGGGGGCGCGCCCTGGGAAGGGGGGCGCGCCCCCACCCTCGTGGGCCACCTCTTGATCCCCTGACGTGGTTCTCAAGCTCCGCGTGCGTGATTTTCTCCAAAAATATCTCTCGCGAAGGTTTCATTCCGTTTGGACTCCGTTTGATATTCTTTTTCTGCAAAGCCCTGAAACAGGCCAAAAACAACAATCTGGACTGGGCCTTTGGGTTAGTAGGTTAGTCCCAAAAATGATATAAATGTGAATGATAAAGCCATTAAATATCCAAGACTTCATAAATAATAGCATGGAACAATAAAAAATTATAGATACGTTGGAGACGTATCAGTGGTCGCATCGCATGTAGTTGTCGGGGTCGCGCAAAAGTAGTGGTGACAACACATGAGTGACTTCGATGGTGGTGCTACTTATCACCCAATCACGAGCTCCGCGGCGAAAGCCTAGGTCAATCGCGAGCGGTTATACCTGACAATGGCGATATTTTCCTTATATCGTTACCTTGTTGAATGCATTGCTCGGATATGCTCGTGCTGACTCAAAATACGCATTGAGAAACAAAAACGACATACTCGACATGAATAGTGTCACAAAAAGACAAAACCTAAAATCATACTATATTCACATCTTTATTTATCTTTTTTGTTTTCCAAAGTATTTTTTTAGTCTGGATCAGAAATTTTTTAGGGGTTGTAGACATATGTATTATCAACATTTGCTAAAAAATTGGATTTTTTTCTAAAACATTAACATTGACGTTTTAGACATGGGAGCATGGGAGCACTTAAATATCGGGAGTACCGGATATTTCCCCATCAAAATGGACTCGTTGATCTCTTAAGCATGATGGTGATACCCCTTTCTCCCGCAACTACTCGTCCCGAGTTCACCATCGCTCAACGAGACGTGCAATCGACTCATCGCTAATGGTCAAACCGTTTGCTCCATTCTTTCTCCCATGAGTGAGGTGGTTCGGGAAAGGGACTCTGCTCCTCCCGATATCCACTAGAGTTAGTTGGTTCTCTCTCCTTCCACTTGTCGCTCCCGTGATAGGAAGGAGGGGACTCTAGTTCTCCTCTTTGGCACCGTAGTAATGGCCAGGGTCGGTGTATGCAGAGGCGGCATCGTACAGAATAAAGTCTTCCGAACACCGGCGGTGACTGTGGCTCGGTGGCTACGAATAGTTCTTGTGCACGTTCTTTCGCCGTTCCTTTGTGCGAGGGATCTAGAATTTTACGGTGTTACCGACAAGACAACAATAATTTATGTTTCCTTTGGGCTTCGACATTGTTGCTATGACAAACCCTCCATTGTTGTGGTGGAGTTCATGAATATCATTTTAAGATCATAGTCGCGGATGTCGTCTTTGTTAACGATTCAATTCATTCTATGACAAGGTCGGATCGATCTACCAGGCCAAGGTTGTTGAAGGGTAGATCCACTTCCGCTAGTATAATTGACAGAATCCGAAGGCAAGATTAGTTATTCTTCGTCTAAGAAATACTCCCTCTGTAAATTAATATAAGAGCGTTTAGATAACTAAAGTAGTGATCTAAACGCTCTTATATTAGTTTACGGAGGGAGTATTTTTTTAGCGTGAATTGTTTGGAGGGGAAGTATACCCTTTTTAATGGATTCGGCTGTCGGGATGCTCCTAAAACAATCTTCATGAACTCCACCACACCAGTAGTTTTTTTTTTTTTTTTTGAAAAATAGCCTCTTTTTTTTAGGTTCAGTTATCTCAATCGTGATAAGTAGGTACCGAGCAAGCATCTGGCCCAGTCGATTGAGCGGAACTGCAGGAGCCCAACAAAGACAAGGGGGAGCCCGAGAAACAGAGGCAGGAGAGGGTCCGATCCTTCCCATCCCCAAAGGAACCCTAATCTCCATCTCAACTTTCGTCGGCGGCGAAACTCCGTCGCGACTAGCCGGAGCAGAGGGGGAGGAGGCTGAGTTCTTGGACATGGGTGTCAGGCTACCGGAGGAGGGGAAGAAGGCCCTCTCCCTCGCCTATCGGAGCGGCCTAAATGCCGTCGAAAGGGGGAAGGCCGTATCCCTCGCCGTCCACGGCGGGCTCAAAGCCGAGGCGGCCGTCTACGTCGCCGTCCGGAGCGGGCTCGAGGCCGAGCAAGTGAAGAGGCTCGTCGACAACTCGGTCCAGTGCGGGCTTGAGGCCGAGGAGGCGGAGAAGATCCTCCACCTCGCCGTCCGGAGCGGGCTCGACGCCGAGGAGACCCTCTCCGCCGCCATCCGCACGGGGCTGAAGACCGAGGAGGAGATACACGCCTGCCTGCTCCAGCAGCTGCTCGCGTCCTTCGACAAGCGAAACAGGAACGACCCCGAGCTGGACCTGTGGATACGCCCCATTGACAGGAGCAGAAATGCCCCCAAGTTCCCCTTCTTCCTCTTCAAGATGAAGGCGTCCGCCGAGAAAGCGCAGGCATCATGGTGGATGAAGAAGTACGATATATTCCCGCCCGAGCGGCCGGGGTACACCTGCGCCTTGCGGGTCGCGCGCCTGGTGATCGGACCGGATGGATTCCGTCTGGAGCAGGCAGGGGAGGGTGGGCAGCCGGGTGCGATATCCTACCAAATCGACACGAGTTACAAGAAGTGGCTACGTCCCAAAGAAGGAGTCTTCAAGGAGGGCTCCTCTCCGCCTCTCAGGGAGGTCGCCGTGATCAAGAGGCTGCCCCGCGGCGAGGGGATTTCCATCATGTCTCATGTGAAGGGTCTCGGTGTCAAGCTTGGTGATATCCTCTTTCTGTTTCACGGCTGGTCTGTAACGGTAGCACTGACCTTCACCGAACGGGAGTTCTATGTCTCTTCCAAGTTCACTGAGGAGTCCTTGTATGCTAGCGCTGATCTTGATTTCATAGACATTACTGTCCCTGTTGAGAATCTGACCAAGAAGCTTTACCAGATGTATAAGCTAGAGGAACAAGATAAAAGGAAAATGCAGGAGAAACAAGATAATCAGCAGACAGCGAAGCTGATGTGCCAGCAGGACGAACGGATGCGCCAGCTAGAGGACCAGAAAAGGGAGAAATTGGAAGTCCGGCAGAGGAGAAGGGCTGAAAGAAAGAAATATGATGGCCTGCGTATGGAAATGAAGAGTGTGGTTCGACAGATGAAGCAAGGGGCAAGTGCTGAAGGAATACAAGGGCAACTTGGAGAATTCCAGGACACTTGCTATTGCACCCCAATGCTTTTGCTTTTCAGAGAACCTGAACTTGATTCGGTGAAACCATGGGAAGAGGAGCTATGCCAAAGTGAGGATATGTGCAAGGAAAGTCTAAAGGAGTCTATGAAGCTTACAGTTCGGACGTAAAGTGTGCTATTTTTACTATCCTCTGTCTTCAATTTTCCTCACTTGTTGGTAGGTAATTTGTCTGAAGCTATGTGGATTACACTAAAGTCCTGGTAGCCTAGAAATGCAGACTATTATCACTCGGTTTACTTATGTATATTATGGACTGTCTTGTTCTTCACAATATAAATTAGGAAAATATCATACGGTGATCTGCAGATGTAGGATTCTGAATTATACTAAAATCTTAGGTCTGAAATGTACGAGTGCTGTACAATGTAACATGTGACTTGTAGGGTCGCTCCGTATCGGAAGAAAATTTCCAGTTCATGGTCTCTGCAGTTACATTATTATTGAATTCTCTACTGCGAATTTTAACTTCCAGCAGGTTTCACTATGTGATCCAATTGCATTTGATGTTGTTTGCAGCAGTCGGCTTAATCTTGGTAAATGGTGATGGAATACTTGTGTTACAAGTAAAATATCACTGGCTGCTTGAACTGCACAAATTTGTAGACATATTCTAAATATTAAGTAAATATATGACCTCATCTTTTTAACCCTGCAATCTGCTACTGTGCTGAATTAGCATGAACTGTTACATATGAAAGGAGCTTCCTCGACACTTTTTCGGATGAATATGAAATCTATTCTTATGAGGCCACTCTCTAGTTGCTACAGTCCAGACTTCAAGTCATCGAGTGTTTATGTCTATCAACTGTTGATTCGTGTTAAGATTAAGGTAATGAGCAATCATGGGTGAGCAGATAGGGAATGTTCCCAGTAAAGGAATGATGCATTTTGGACATTTTAAATCCTTGATCGCCAATACTAGTCTAATACCTATCGAAAACTTCTCTGAGTCCACCTATCCTCGGCCAGCAGTTACAACACTGTTATTTGTTTCTTTTAATCAAATGCCAGATCACCTGTATTTTTATTTTCTTATCTGGAATACATTGTTCCACGTCCTCATGCGTGAAGCGATTGATGTGGGTGATGCCACATAGCTGACTAACCGTTACATATCTATTAGTTTTGAAATGCCACTTCCACTTGCCTATTAATATGAAAATTAAGGCTTTGGGCCTATTTGGGACTGCTCTACTCCTTAAAATTCAGCTCTGCTCCGAAAAACACAAGCCAAACAGGGGTAGCTCCATGATATGCTGCTCCGCAAAAAACTAGAATTTGTGGTACAACTCCTAGTTTTTTACGAAGCTCTTCAAGGGGTGCTCCAAAAAACTCTAGAAGCTGGAGTTGGATGGAAATTACCCACCACTGCCACCAGTAAGTGGATACCCCTTCGTTTCTCCGCCCTCAACCAATCAAATAGATTCTTTCCACCAAATTTCTCATTCGTGAAGCTGGAGCTAGATGGAAGCCAAACATTCTCTTTGGTAGTGCTACAACATCTAGTTGAAACTGCTTCAAAGTGAATTTAGTGGAGCGAAACTGATTTTTGTGAAGCAGAGCAGTCCCAAACAAGCCCTAAGCATCTTTACCTACTCTATTCTAAGCTAAATGTGTGTACTACTCCCTCCGTCCCAAAATAAGTGTCTCAACTTTGTACTCCCTTCGTTTCTTTTTAGTTCGCATATAAGGTTTGGTCAAAGTCAAACATTGTAAAGTTTGACTAGCTTTATAGGAAAATATATCAACATTCACACCATGAAATCAATAGTATTAGATGCGTGTTGAAATTAACTTTCATAACATATAACTTTTTTATTGTAGATATTAATATGTTTTTCTATCAAGTTAGTCAAACTTTACAAAGTTTGACTTTGATCAAATCTTATATGCAGACTAAAAAGAAACGGAGGGAGTACCAACTCTAGTACAAACTTGTACTAAGGTCAAGACACTTATTTTGGGACGGAGGGAGTATATCGTTTGTTGACTAACCAAAGTCCATGCTATGTGTTGGTGACGTTGCCCATTGAAAAGTAAGATGGACGGTCAAGTGTTCCAGCTGGCTGTGCATCTAGTCGGCACAAACTTTCAAAAACTTCCACTTGTCTTCTCTGTATTTTCTAAGTGGAGATGGAATACAGAGCAGATGACCTGTGGAAAAGTTCTGGAATGATTGAGGCTGGGTGCCAAAGTCCACTCTACGGGTTGATGACATTGCCGCTGATACTCCTCTTGCCTCTTCTCCCCCCCAGTGCAGTTAATGTTGTTGCCGAAGCCTAGCTCGCTCTCTCTGTCATGGATGGATGGAGGTAGAAGAAGGAGCAATGCACAAGAGAAATTTTCTACAGGCGCTCGAACGCCTAGCCGCACGTATGGCCCTCTTTTTCTCTGATAAACAAGCTACAGTCTACAACCATGGACGCACACACACATACGCACACATGTAGACTTTGCCACCGCTTCCGCTGTGTCCCGCTGCGTCCCGCGCGCACCTGACGCGCCCGACGAGCCCGACCGCACCAGTGCATCCCGCACGTCCCGCGCGCACCGACGCGCCCGACAAGCCCGACCACACCAAGCGACGTGGCTTATTCCAACACACACCCCCTAAGCCACGGCCTAGAGGAGTCCATCGTCGTCGACGTTGGCGCCGGCCAAGAGAGCCTGCTCCGCCGCCAGTCCTTTCCGCAGCTGTGGGCACTCACGTCGGAAGTGTATGTGCTCCCCGCACTTGTAGCAGCGCCTGCGCCTGTTGCCGCCACTCCCCGACGCCACGCTGCGCCCGTCGTCGTCGTCCCGCGCACCGCCCTGTTGCCGCTCCCGCGCTCGCCACTGCGCCTGGGTCAGCAGGAGTTGATCCCCGCCACGCTCGCCGCCGTCTTGTCCGCGGCGCCGAACCCGCTCGTCGAAAGCACGGAGTCGCCCGAGCGCCTCGTCGAAGGCCAGCTCCTCGACGACGCAAAACTGCTCGATACCGGCGACGATAGGGAAGAGACGATCCGGCACTGTGTCCAGCAACTTCTTGACGAGCGCCGCGTCATCCAGCGTCTCACCGAGGTTAGCGTACCTCGCCGCCATCGCAGCGAGCCTCCCGCCGTACACGTCGAGCTCCTCGCCGTCCGTCATCTTCATCCGGTCGAACTCGCCGCGCAGTGTTGCCAGCCTCGCCGCGCGCACCCGATCAGCGCCGACGAACCTCACCTTCAGGGAGTCCCATACCTCCCTGGCGGTGAGCTTCGTCGACACCTGCAGCAGCACATCCTCCGGCAACGCCCCGAGAAGCAACGCGCGCGCCGTCTTGTCCTTCCGCACGTTCACCGCCGCGTCGCCCGGCGCCACCGCCTCCCACACGGTGTGGACGTCGAGGATCGCTTGCGCCTTGATGGCCCAGACCGTGTAGTTGTCCACGGTCAGCATCGGCATCACCATCGTCGCCGATCCGCCCGCGCCGCCGTCGTGCGGGACGAGAGCCATGGTCACCGATGATCGCCCGAACCGAAGCTCTATATACCAATTGTTGTTGCCGAAGCCTAGCTCGCTCTCTCTGTCATGGATGGATGGAGGTAGAAGAAGGAGCAATGCACAAGAGAAATTTTCTACAGGCGCTCGAACGCCTAGCCGCACGTATGGCCCTCTTTTTCTCTGATAAACAAGCTACAGTCTACAACCATGGACGCACACACACACATACGCACACATGTAGACTTTGCCACCGCTTCCGCTGTGTCCCGCTGCGTCCCGCGCGCACCTGACGCGCCCGACGAGCCCGACCGCACCAGTGCATCCCGCACGTCCCGCGCGCACCGACGCGCCCGACAAGCCCGACCACACCAAGCGACGTGGCTTATTCCAACAGTTAAAACAAAATCTCTGCATCTCTGCCTCCTCCCCCAAAGTTTTCTCCGGTAGTGCACTCACTGCTGCTCTGCCTCTCGTCATCCTGAGATATAGCAGAGGTTTCCATCCCTGCTGCCTCTCACCTCCGCCACCGAGGTGCCGTCCACCTCCTCCTCATCCGTCGAGGTCTCCGGCTTGACGCCGCTGGTCAGTGCTTCTTCCTTCCACACAGTAAATCACTGCCACCATCTTCCATTGCTGCTTCTGCGAATACCAGCAACCAAGCATGGCCGAGGTCGTGACTGGAGCGATGGGCACCCTCCTGCCCAAGCTGGCGGAGCTGCTCACGGAGGAGTACCACCTTCAGAGGGGTGTCAGGGGCGAGATCATGTTCCTCAAGGCCGAGATGGAGAGCATGCAGACGGCTCTCCTGAAGGTTTCTGAGGCACCAATCGACCAACCACCGGACATTCAAGTCAAGCTTTGGGCCAAGGCTGTGAGGGACTTGTCATATGACCTGGAAGATAGCATTGACAAGTTCATTGTGCGCATGGAAACCCATGGACCTGATAAGTCCCATGGTTTTAGGGATTTCATTGATAAGAGCATCAGCCTGCTGACCAAGGGCAAGATTAGACATAAGATCGGTGTCGACATCAAAGACATCAAGAGCCGCATCAAGGAGATCAGTGAGCGGCGTGATAGGTACAAGGTTGACAGTATGGGTGCTGCCAAGCCAACTATACAAACTGTTAATACCCTTCGCATATCAACCTTGTATAGAAAGGCGACCGAGCTCGTGGGCACTGACAAGAAGAGCCTTGAGGTAATCAAGATGTTGATGGAGGGAGATGAGGTTTTCAAGAAACAGTTTAAGGTCGTTTCTATTGTTGGATCTGGTGGATTAGGCAAGACAACTCTTGCTAACGTAGTGTATGAGAAGCTCAAAGTTCAATTCGATGTCAAGAAAAAGAATATTCAATTTGACTGTATGGCTTTCGTTTATGCGTCTCATGATCCTAACATGGAGAAGATTTTCAAGAGCCTGCTCCATCAACTTGACAAGCAGAAGTATGAGAATATCAATGAGGCAACATGGGGCGAAGTACAACTCATCTGTGAGATAAGATCATTCCTTGCAAACAAGAGGTATGTACGTGTTTCTCCCTCATTGTTTTGTCTATGAATATCACTAGGAAATCAAACTTTATTTGTGTATCTCAATTCTGCTCAACATATGAGAACTTTTATAATATATGCCTTTTGTTATTTATTGAAGATATTTGATCGTTATTGACGACATATGGGATAAATGTGTCTGGGAAAACATCAAATATGCTTTGGCAGAGAATGAACATGGAAGTAGAATAATCACAACAACTCGCATTCTTGATGTTGCCCAGCAAGCTGGCAGTGTTTATCGGCTAAAACCTCTTTCTGTTGCTGACTCAAGAAAGTTGTTCTACCGGAGAATATATGAGTCCGAGAACAAATCACCACCTAATCATTTGCTTAAAGTATCTGAGAGCATTTTAGAAAGATGTGGTGGGGTGCCATTAGCTATAATTACCATAGGTAGCTTGCTGTCAAATAAAAAGGGAAAAGCACATGCCCATGAGTATTGGTCAAAGGTGTACGAGTCTATGGTTTCGGGGCTAGATAATAGTCACGATGATGTGAAGAACATGAGAAGGATATTATCAGTGAGTTACTCTGACCTACCTCCACATCTAAAGACTTGTTTACTGCATCTCAGTTTGTATCCGGAGGATTATGAGATTGAAACTGATCAGTTGATATGGAAATGGGTGGGTGAAGGTTTTGTGAAAACAGAACAGGGGAGGAGCTTATATGAAGTAGGAGAGGATTACTTGGACGAGCTCATCAATAAAAGCTTGGTGCAACCTGTATATTTTAATGATGTGATGAAAGTCTGCTCTTGTCGTGTACACGATATGGTGCGTGACCTCATCACTTCCTTGTCAAATGAAGAGAATTTCCTAACAACAGTAGGTGGTCAGCATCCATTGCATCTACCAAGCAAGATCCGCCGGTTGTCCGTCCAGACCAGCATTGAAGAAGTTGCTAATCAGCTGCTAACAACGAGTTTGTCCCATGTGAGGTCACTTACTGTGTCTGGTCCAGCTTTCAGTTTGTTACCAGCACTCTTGGGCTTTCCAGTCTTGCGTGTATTGGATTTAACTGATTGCGGACAAGTGGATAATAATCATTGGAAGGATATCTGCAATTTTTTTCACCTGAGATATTTGAGTTTAAAGGGTACATCGATCACTAAGATCCCAAAAAGGATCAGGAATCTACAATTTCTGCAAGTGTTGGAGATAAGGTCCACCAAAATAAAAGAGTTGCCGTCAACCTTTGTTGAACTAACACGGCTGCTTTTCCTAAGTATCACAATGAAAACACTAAGAGAGCAAGACCTTCAAGTCCTCGGGGGCATACCATCGCTCGGTGAACTATACATACAAGTGGAAGAACCTACCCATGGCAGAGATAAACTGTTGGTCATCGACAATGGTTACCCATTTGTGTCTCTAACGAGGTTCATTGTCAAGAGTGAGATCATCGAATTGAGGTTTGCACGAGGAGCCATGCAATGTCTCCAAACCCTGCAATTAGTATTGCATGGTATGCCGGAGGCATTGCTTAAATTTGGTGATTTCACACTGGGTTTAGAGAATCTCTCGTCACTTGAGCATATCAATGTGGAATGCTTCTTTGGCGAGGAACAAGAGATGCTAAACTTGAGAAATGCAGTTCAATATGAGATCGATATGAATCAGAATAAGCCCAAACTGAATTTCCCACACACACTCCAGGTAACTATACCAATTCACACTTTCAAGTAACATGTATATATTCCTTTGCATTATGTATATGCTTTTACCGTAAACAAAATTAGTGAAAATATTTGCTTGCTTCTCTCTTTTTGACCTTATATAATTTTCTTATCACGGCACTCATTTATGCATTTCAATACTAGTCAGCTAATGATTTTCCAAGAACTCCATATCCTTTTCATTTACTTCCTTAGTTTACTAATTGTAGTTCTGTTTCTAAGAAATATATGCAATTTATATTTCAACGTTTGTGATGCATTTTATTGATATAGTAATGAGAGTTGTATGGGGATCAACCGGTAGTCTGGTACCATGGGAGGTGGGGCTTGCCAGACCATATTCAAACCTCCCTTCTTAGTCTGTGGTGGGGACTAACTCTTATCTCACCAACACATGCTTCCTAATAAGTCAATATGAGGGTTTTATTTTCACCTCTTAGCAGGTCAGAAGATATCAGAGGAAGTAAATAAGAATATGGTAACTAATTTATAAAAGTTGCCCACATTATAGTATCTCTAGTAACTAAATCCATTGCACTAAAATGATTTCCATCACAAAAACAATTATGACACGAGAGTTTTTATGTGGGAACGACTTGCAAATAAGGTTTGCATCACATGTTATTAAGGCAGCAATAATCACAAGAAATAGTCTTTTTTCTGAATGTAAGGTTTGCATGGTATAGATTGGAGTAATTGGATAAATCCTTAATGAACTTATGTTCTTTTTTTTTATTGTTATGCAATTTATCTTTCTTCATGAACTTATGTTCTTTTTTTTCTATGCAATTTATCTTATTATGTACTCCCTCCGTCCCATAATGTAAGATGTTTTTTGACACTACACTAGATTTACATTAGTGTAGTGTCAAAAACATCTTACATTATGGGACGGAGGGAGTATCAAAAAAACTGCTGTACCACAGGCTCAATCACTGCCGCTGCCTTGCCACCTGCGAATGAGATAACTAGATATGCCTAGCATGCTTACACAGACAAATTGTCCTTGATGAATGAAAGGCATGGATTAAATTCTATCATTTGGACAATTAAAAAAAAACTATCATTTGTCTAAGAGTGTGTCGGTTATCATAAAGTTTTGTTAACTTCTTGGTCGTCACAGAAGATTGGCTCACATCTACACTAACCAAGTACAAGCACACAAATTCTGTTTATCACATTAAAACTGTACAAAATAATATATTGTTTCCTACTATTATTTCCAGGAAGAATGTGCTATCCTGGTGGAGGAGATGAGGCTTTTCAACACAACAGGTACAAGTCAACATTATCTCAAAAATTACATCTAAATTGGCAGAATGACCCTGTAACTTCGGGAGAAGGGTTGCTCTCCTGTTGATTAGTATATTCAAATGGAGAAAATGATTTTCTATCCAAACAAAATATGTTCGATAAAGGATGAATCAGCAAACTGGCCTACTAGGGGAGCAAAACACATGTGTAACCCCAGAGCCGGGAGTGTGGGCTTTTGTTGGCTGGTTTTCTTTTTGTGCATGAAACTCCTTGATGAGAATAATGCAAAACTTTTGCCTTGTTGAAAAACTTTTTGAAAACTCGAATGTCGCCTCACTCAATTTTTCGTTAGGGGCTTGCTATTCTACAAATAGTTTTTATAGACTGGCAAATCACTACACTTTCCTACGTATGATATTACTATTGTTGTCACACCTTAACATTTATGAAGCAACCTGATGTTTCCTTTGGTCAGAGCTGTGGCGGTCAGAGGAGGGGCGACATCTTTGCGCACAAATAAGCTCGCGAATTAGCAGGTTGCTATGGGATGCACTACAGAAGGAAGCTAAGAGGGGGTCTAAGCGGGAGGTCTCTACTGAAAGACAGGATCTAGTCTCTCAGCTCATGTCTTCTCTAAGGGCATGTACAATGCATAGCCCCAGGGTGATGCCTCACATGCCATGTAGGATCGGATAACAGATAAAGTAGGTTCGGATAGGGAAGCGGGATCCTCTACAGGAGGCGGGTGTTTGGAGTGAAAAAGTGTGGTCTGATGTCAAAAGCTGAAAAGGTTGGAGTGAAAAGTAGAGATGCATGTGTATTAGAGTCTTTATTTTCTATTTCTTAATGAGGCTCACTAGAGGTAGCTTGCATTGGGGAGGAAAATTAAAAGTATATGCCTCAAAATACTTTTTGTCATGAGGCATCTGTATCCATATGCCACAATTGTACATGCCCTAACGAGGCTACCACGAGGAAATGAAGCCACCGGCACAGCGGCGAGCAGTCAGGTCTCTGATGTCACTCGGCTTGCGTCTTTAGGCTGGTGCCAACGCACCGCCCCACTACCGCCCCGCCACGTCAGCTTTTACCCCCACTCTCACCACACTCTCACCTTACGGTGCCAGTGCACGGGCTGTAGTGGCAGGCTATAGCCACGTCAGATTCTATCTCCTCAGATTTATAGCCACGTGGACGAATCACAGCGCGCCACGTCAGCTAGCCGTTGCCGCCGCCACTACCGCCCGCGCTACCGCCCGCCGTGCCAACGCCCCGCCCCACTACCGCCCGCCTCCCGCCGCACTATCGCCCGCCTCCCGCCGCCAACGCGGGCGAGAGCGGGGCGATACCGCCCCCTACCGCCCGGCGACGGATCCGTCGCCCGGCGCTGTCGTCCCGCCTCCCTCCCGCCCCGCTCCGGTCGATAGCGGGGCGATACCGCCCCGCGTTGGCACCAGCCTTACTAATGGGACTACTACGAGGAAATGAAGCCACCGGCTTCGCGGAAATGGTCCTCGGGGCAGGGCTCAGCTGACGCAACTTACGTGCTCCGGTTCCATTGTGTAGACTGCACAATTGTGTTTTTCCCACGTTCAAACTGATTTCTCTATGGCTATGCTGGCGATACGCCCTAGATAAATAAATTTCATCGCGTAACCGAGTTGTTTGATAATATTATGTGGTCTTGTTGCGCAAATAAAGTTGTCAACATTTATGCAAGGTGGGACCTTATCCACCACATCGCCTTTTCATTGAATAAGGAGAAGAGTTTGTTACATCACATCCCCGCAAAAAGCGAGAAAGAGCAAATGTCTACTCTCGCGACATCAAATTACGCAAATGCCAGAGCCCAGATAGATCCCTCCTCCTTAATAGTCCGTACTATCACTGCCACCGGCGCCGCCTTGGTCCTGAACACGCGTGCATTTCGCTCCTTCCAAATCTACAAGATGAAGGAAGGAGGCCAAGGCTTTCCGCGGTTGCGCGTTGTTGGTGAGGACCCCCTCACAGTGGCATAATTCATCCAAAGGGCGGTGTCAACATCAAGGTGCGGCCATGCAAGAATCTCCTTCCATGCAAGAACCACATTAAACTTCAAATCTGAACTAACTAAATAACTAAAGATAACTCAACACTGTCCAAAAAATATGTATTGCACTACTCCCAACGCTTGGTGTCCAACCAACTTGGTGTTTTTTGGACTCCACTGCATAACCTCACACACCTGCATCTCAAGGATTTGCATTGTAAGTTCTCTTGAACTAATAACCTTGTTTCCATTTTCATGTCCCCTATCTTATTTCTCTTTGCTCGAGTACATGTTGTGGTGGACGAGAGTAGGAGATCACGTTACCGATTGATGTCTCTTTGTTTACAGCTAATGGATCGATGTCATAGTTCTATATGACTCCAAATTATGATGATTTATTAAGTGTAACGTTCGATAGGACATATGTAGTTTGCTTGCTCACTAGAATCTCTTTGTGAACTCGTAGAAAATTTGACAAATCCTCAAATCAAAGTTGTTAAAAGTCTAGGTGTTGCATGCATATTAAAACTCAAAGAAATTCAAGTGTGAACATCTTTGTTGAAATATGTTATCATTTCGTACAACCCAACAACTTTAAGTTTCAAAATTGAGAATGTTTATTTAAAAATTGAGTTGAAATTGCTGGGTTGTACGAAGTGATACTATATTTCAACAGAGATGGTCTCAATAGAACTTCTCGGATTTTTAATCTTTGTTGAATTTCTTTGAAACCTCTTTGTGAACTCGTAGAAAATTTGACCAATCCTCAAATCAAAGTTGTTAAAACTCTAGGTGTTCGATGCATATTAAAAATCAATGAAATTCAAGTGTGACCATCTTTGTTGAAATATGTTATTACTTCGTAAAACCCAACAACTTCAACTTTCAAAATTGAGGATGTTTATTTAAAGTTGAGTTGAAGTTGCTGTGTTGTATGAAGCGATAATATATTTCAACAAAGATGGTCGCAATTGAACTTCTCTGATTTTTAATCTTTGTTGAATTTCTTTGAAAACTCTTTCTGAACACGCAGAAAATTTGACCAATCCTCAAATCAAAGTTCTTAAAACTCTAGGTGTTGGGTGCATATTGAAAATCAAAGAAATTCAAGTGTGACCATCTTTGTAGAAATCACTGTTCAAGATATCTTTTGATATGCGATAAATCGGCCGATTTATCGCTTACCGTTGTCTGACCGATAAGATAAATCGGCCGTTAAATCAGCCGAGATGGCGATAAATCGGCCGATATGCCGATAAACTGGCCGATTTACCCCTTATCATCGATCGACCGATAAGTTCCCGATAAGCGATATCCCCAACATTGGTAGAAATATGTTATTACTTCGTAAAACCCAACAACTTCAACTTTCAAAATTGAGGATGTTTATTTAAAATTGAGTTGAAGTTGTTGTGTTGTATGAAGCGATAATATATTTCAACAAAGATGGTCGCAATTGAACTTCTCTGATTTTTAATGTTTGTTGAATTTCTTTAAAAACTCTTTCTGAACTCGCAGAAAATTTGACCAATCCTCAAATCAAAGTTCTTTAAAGCTCCAGGTGTTGGGTGCATATTGAAAATCAAAGAAATTCAAGTGTGACCATCTTTGTAGAAATATGTTACCACTTCGTACAACCCACCAACTTCAACTAAGCCATAATATATTTCAACAAAGATGGTCGCAATTGATCTTCTCTGATTTTTAACCTTTGTTGAATTTCTTTGAAACCTCTTTGTGAACTCGTAGAAAATTTGACCAATCCTCAAATCAAAGTTGTTAAAACTCTTATTGGATGCACTTAAAAATCAAAGAAGTTCAACTGCGACCATATTTGTTGAAATATATTATCACTTCGTACAACCCAACAACTTCAACTCAATATTGAAATAAACATCCCTCAATTTTGAATGTTGAAGTTATTGGATTGTACGAAGTGATAACATATTTCAACAAAGATGGCCACACTTGAATTTCTTTAATTTTTAATATGCATGCAACACCGTGAGTTTTAACAACTGGAAACTGAGGATTGGTCAAATTCTCTACGAGTTTACAAAGAGATTCCACTAAGCAAGCGAACTCCATACGTCACATTGAACGATGCACTGAATAAATCATCAAAAATTGGAGCCAAAGAGAACTACTACATCGATTCATTAGCTGTAAACAAGGAGACAACAACCGGCAGCATGATTTCCTACTCTTGTCTGCCATAACATGTACTCTAGCGGAGAGAAACGAGACGGCGGACGTGAAAATGGAAAGAAAGGAGATTAGTCAAAGAGAATTTACAATGCAGATCCTGTAAGATGCTCGGTGTCCAAGGTTGTGCGGGGGAGTTCGCCCAAACACCAAGTTGGCAGGACTCTGAGCGTGCCCTGAGTAGTGCAACATATAACAAATTATGTTACAGATTAGCCGGTAGCGTTGAGTTTTCTTCAATTAATTAGTTAGTTTTAATTTGAAGTATAACACGGTTGAGCTACCAGGCCTCTAAAGGTTGTAATCATTCTACAGCTTCAAGGCAATGGGGTGGATAAGGTCCCGCTTGGCTCCTAGTAAAAACGGTGGTATTTCAATACTTCTGTTTGTAAAACCCACATTGGTTACAGGTGAGCTGGCTCGCCACGTACATGGACATCACCTGGTATGTAACGAGCCCACCGAGGCATTCATGTTCACCTCATTGCCTGCTGCCTCGGCAAAAGGTGGAGTGCGTGCAGGAGCCGGGCAAGATGCAAGCATGCAGTCAAGATAACATGTCTAATTGTCTAGTAATTCATTAAAAAACTGATAAGAGGGATTGAGGAATACACAATATGTGCATGAAGTGAACATCGAATGCACATTCTAATTAGTGCAAGGAACTATGGGGTTGGGAACTTGGAACAATGTTAACACAAGCAAAAAAAAGTGTCATCACTAAAGCACAAAGTAAACGTGATCATCAGTAACAACCAAAAGGTGTTACAGCAAAACAGTAGTGTTTCAAGATATGGACAGCATAAATGAATTGAAACCCCTCGGTTGCAAAATATTTGTTCTTCTAAAATCATGCATCACTTGCATATTATTTGAATCTAGACAGTAGCTAGCTAGGCTATTCTTCTGTTTTGGACCAAAAGAAGCCCCTTTTTAATTAATCCTCTAAGTTTCTTCAAAGTATGATGTTAACTTTTCTTAGGGAGGGAGCTCCTTGAATTGGTCGCCCTGTATCCTCTACTGTTTTTAACTGGGTTAGGAGTTCAATACAGGCACTGCTTTTATGAGAATTGGGCGTTAAATCCAACAAAATCACTACAGAAACAAAAGAGACAGGATTGTACTTTCATGGTCATTCATCACGTTGGTGATGGTTCCTCTGTTCCCTTACCTGCCCTGGCTCCGCGACCACCAAGATTAAGCCGGCCGCTGCAACAACATCAAATGCAATTGGATCACATAGTGAACCCTCGAGGTTGAAAATTCCACAATAATGTAACTGCAGAGGCTATAAACTGGAATTTTGTTCCGATAAACAGTGACACTATAGGTCACATGTTACATCTACAACATACAAAACTAAAATAAAATGAAAAGTACTAACACTCGTATATTTCGGACCTACGGTTTAAGTATAATCCACAACCCTACATCTGTAGATCACCCTATGATATTTTCCTAATTTAGTTTGTGAAGAACAAGGCAGGCCATAATTAATATACACAAGTGAACCAGGTGCTAATAGTCTGCATTTTCTGACAACCAAGACATCATTGCAAACTTCAAAGAAATTACTTGGCAACAAGTAAGCAAAAATGATGACATAGGGTAGTAAAAATAGCTCACCTACGTCTGTACTATAAGCTTCATAGCCTCCTCTAGAGATTCCTTGCACATCTCCTCACTTTGGCATAGCTCCTCTTCAGATGGTTTCGCCGAATCAGGTCCAGGTTCTCGGAAAAGCGAAAGCATTGGGATGGAAAAGCAAATGTCTTCAAATTCTTCAAGTTGCCCCGGTATTCCTTCAACGCTTGCTCCTTGCTTCATCTGTAGACCCATACTCTTCATCTCCTTACGCAGGCCATCATATTTCTTCCTCTCAGCCCTTCTCCTCTGCCGGACTTCCAATTTCTCCCTTTTCTGAACCTCTAGCTGACACATCAGCTCCTCTGCCTCCTGATCACCTTGATTCTCCTGCATCTTCTGTTTATCTCGCTCCTCTATCTCATACATCTGGTAGAGCTTCTTGATCAAATTCTCAACAGGGACTGTAATGTCTATGAAATTAAGATCGGCGCTGGCGTACAATGACTCCTCCGTGAACTTGGAAGAGACATAGAAGTCCCGCTCGGTGAAGCTCAGAGCGACGGTCACGGACCAGCAGTGCAGCACAAAGAGGATGTCACCAAGCTTGACACCGAGCCCCACCACGTGAGACATGATGGAGATCCCCTCGCCGCCGGGCAACCTCTGGATCACGGCGACCTCCCTGAGGCCGTCTTTGAAGACGCCTTCTTTAGGGCGTGAGAACTCTTTGTAACTCGTGTCGGTGTGGTAGGACAGAGCACCCGGCTGCCCGCCCTCCCCCGCCTGCTCCAGCCGGAACCCGCCGTCCGGTGCGATCACCAGGCGCGCGACCCGCGACGCGTAGGTGTACCCCGGCCGCTCCGGAGGGAACATGTCGTACTTCTTCATCCACCATGATACGCGGGCTTTCTTGGCGGATGCCTTCATCTTGAAGAGGAAGAAGGGGTGCTTGAGGGCCTTCCTGCTCCGGTCGCGGGGGCGTATCCACTGGTCCAGCTCGGGGTCGTTCCTGTTTCGCTTGTCGAAGGACGCGAGCAGCTGCTCGAGCAGGCAGGAGTGTATCGCCTCCTCGGTCTTCAGCCCCGTGCGGATCGCGGCCGAGAGGGTCTCCTCGGCGTCGAGGCCGCTCCGGACGGCGAGGTGGAGGATCTTCTCCGCCTCATCGGCCTCCAGTCCGCCGCGCTGGACGGCGTTGTCCACCAGCTTCCTCACTTGATCGGCATCGAGCCCGCCCCTGGCGGCGACATAGACGGCTAACTCTGCTTTGAGCCCGCCCCGGACGGCAAGGGATACGGCATACGGCCTTCTCGGTTTCCACGGCGTTTAGCCCGCTCTGATAGGCAAGGGTGAGGGCCTTCCTCCCCTCCTCGGTCTTGACATCTGATCCCTCTCCCTCGGCCGGTAGCCTGCCACCAATAGTGTATGCACTCATGTCCAGGGAATCCCCCCACCCCGCCGGAGTTTCGCCGCCGCCGTCGCCAAGTTGAGATCGAGATCGAGATTAGGGGAGCTGTATGTCGCACAGAGCGAAGAGTTTCCCATGGAGCTAACCCTACTGTACCGAGCGCTCCTCATGAATTTTTTTTTATTCTTCTTTCTGTGATTTTACTTTAAATTTTGGTTTTCTAGAAGAAGAAAAAAAATAGTTGTTTTAAACACATAATTTTTAAAAATCCTGACTATTTTTTAAACAAAGAAAAATATTTAAACATGAATATTTGTAGGCACAAGTTTTTGTGAACCTTTTTAGAAATTCAAAAAAACTATTTTTAAAATCAAATATTTTTAAAAAATTTGAAATACAAAAAATAAGAAAAAATCAAACCAAAACCTTTTAGGCCTTGTTCGGTTACACCCCTCCACAAGAGAATTGGAGGGGATTTGGGGAGGTTTTGACTTGTAGGGGATTAAGTCCACCTCAATCCCTGCCAAACCCCCTTCAAATCCCCCTCAACCGAACACAGCCTTAGAGGTCCCAAAACTAGGATGAAATAGTACATATCCCAACTAAATGGGTCTGCGAAGATCACTCACTAGCTTCCTCCCGCTGTGATTTGGACAAACTTTGGTCAGAGTGAGCGACAAATAGGATTCACCCATGATTACCCATGGGCGGGCCCAGAAATAGGCTTCAACCCCATGCTATGCCTTATGTGTGGCCTTTGGGTTCGTACTTTCTATAGTTTTCTTCTACATTTTAAAGAGCATTTAGGGAAGTTTTGGGGACTAAGAACCAGGCTAAAGCCCAGGTTGCAGCCCAGGTTGCCTTGGGTATAGGTCCCCCCTAAGATTATGGTTCATTTGTGGATGGACCCTCCTACCTCTCTCTCTCTCTCTAAGGCTTCCCTTATATTATTTTTAAGTAAACAATTTGAGTTTACTGATTAATTAAGCAGAATACCTTGGATCGAGAAAACTTAGACATACATGAACATCAAAGTTTCTTGATAAACTTACATCGAAGATATTCAATGTCTATCGCCCTTTCTAATTGCACCTTTGCATCTTGACGCTCGTTGAAAACTCTTCGAACCTCAAAGTTTTGAAGAGGCGCTTGAGGCGGCCACCCGTATAGGTGAGAACTTATGATCGTTGACTGGGTTGCAGATGGGGACTGATACGTCCAAAACGTATCTATAATTTATGCTTGCTCCATGCCTCTTTTGGGTGATATTGCTATGATATTTATACACTTTCATACACTTTTGATCATATTTGGACTAACCTATTAACTCAGTGCACCCCCAGTGCCAGTTTCTGTTTTCTGCTGTTTTTGTATTTCAGGTTTTCCCGTCACGTAAACTGCCAGAAAAATCCCGGAAAAAATATATAAAAAATCAGCGTTCCGGAAGCTTCCACACGGCCGAAGTAGGGCCGGAGGGGGGCCACCAGGGCTCCAGGCGCCCTGGTGGCGCGGCCCCCCTCCTGGCCGCGCCGGGGGGGGGGGCGCCTGGGCCCCCCAGGCCTCCGCTGATGCCCCCCTTTGGCATATATTTAACACGCGTCCCGAAACCCTCAAGGACGGAACCCTTTTTTGCGATCTCATCTCTGTTCCGCCGCCGCCGCGCTTCCAAGATCGGGAGCACCAGGAGAACTCTTCCCGGCACCCTGCCGGAGGGGAGGATCACCACCGGGAGCCTCTCCACCACCATGGACGCCTCCCGGATGAGTTGTGAGTAGTCTCCCTTGGACCATGGGTCCATGACCAGTAGCTATGTGATGTTCTCCTCCCCTTCTTGTGCTTCACTAATTAGACCTCGTGAGCTGCCCTACATGATCGAGGCACATATGTAATCCTTATGCTGTTGCTATGTTGAGTTTGCTGGGATCCGATGGATTGTGAGATTATGTTCAGATTGTGTTTGAGTAATATATTTGATTTACCTCTTTTATATTTATGTTCGTAAGTAATTCTTGCATGTTCTCCGTTGCTATTTATTGCTTTGGCCAAGTAGTAGGTAGTGACTCCAAGAGGGAACGTTATGCTCGATTGTGGGTTCATGCCCCTCGATGACTAGCTTGAGTGACAGAAACATGAGTCTAGGGGATGTGCTGTTGCCACAAGGGGGAAAACAACGGTGCTTGTACTCGCGGGTGCAAGGATTGTTTACTTTACGCAAAGTTCTTTTAATGCAGTTGTCTGTTGCTTTGAGTTTACACTATGGGTGGGACTCGCAACTTAATACCAGCGAGATGTTCTGGATAGATATCTCAAGGTGGATGATTAGTAGTAGATGCAGATGGATTTCGGTCTACTTGGCTTGGCGTACCGCCCATGCTTTGAACCTCTACCTTTCTTGCAGCATAGTTAGCATTGGTTTGCGCACATAATTCTGTCAATTGCCCAGCTGTAATTCGTTTACCTCACATAGTTGTTTTATCGTCTTTTGGGAGAGAGACATCACTAGTGAACATCATGGGACCCCGGTCCATATTACCATCACTAATCACATCCGCTATTTACTTTCCGCTTTTACTTACTATTTGCAGCAATACCTATCACTATTATCACTTGCGTTTGATCCTTTGTAAACGACAAGGCCGGAGGGATTGACAACCTCTCTGTACTCGTTGGGAGCAAAGTTATTTGTATCTGTGTGCAGGTCCAAGTTGATTGCTAATATCTGGCGTCGTTAGCAGTTGACACCTTCTTGTTGAAACTAGGAGTCTCAGGGGAAATCGATCCTTGGTATCTTTGCCAAGGGAAAACTTCCGCTACACTGCATCTCAAACCTTCCACTTGGGGTAACCAACGAGGGGCGAGAAGCCATCAGGGACATGCACTTTGCAAAACATGTTGCCAAAAGGTTGATTCATCGTCATTTTGTTGAGGAAGAACTCGTGAGTATAAAAGAATGAAGCACAAGGATTGCTCAGAATACCAACTAGACACCACAAGATCGAGTGCTGGCATTCTGTTGAGGCAAAACGCTATGGGCACTAGTGTCTGATGGGCCTCTAACCCCTCGTTGGTTACCCCAAGTGGAAGGTGTAAGATGCAGTGTTGTGGAAGTTTTTCCCTTAGCAAGGATGCCAAGGATCGAATCCCCAGAGACTCCTAGGTTCAACAAGTAGGTGTCAACTGCTACGGCGCCAGATATTAGCAGTCAACGTGGACCTGCACACAGATACAAATAACTTTGCTCCCAACGAGTACAGAGAGGTTGTCAATCCCTCCGGCCTTGTAGTTCACAAAGGATTAAAAGCAAATGATAGTAGTGATAGATAGTGTTTGCAATAGTAAATAATAACGAAAAGTAATATGGACCGGAGTCTCATGATGTTCACTAGTGATGTCTCTCTCCCAAAAGACGATAAAACAGCTATGTGAGGTAAACAAATTGCAGCTGGGCAATTGACAGGACCACGAACGCAAACCAATGCTGACTACATTGCAAGAAAGGTTGAGGTTCAAAGCATGGACGGTACGCCAAAGTAAGTAGACCGAAATCCATCAATATCTACTACTAATCATCCACCTTGAGATATCTATCCAGAACATCTCGCTGGTATTAAGTTGCGAGTCCCACCCATAGTGTAAACTCAAAGCAACAGACAACTGCATTAAAAGAACTTTGCGTAAAGTAAACAATCCTTGCACCCGCGGGCACAAGCACCGTTGTTTTCCCCCTTGTGGCAACAACACATCCCCTAGACTCATGTTTCTGTCACTCAAGCTAGTCATCGAGGGGCATGAACCCACAATCGAGCATAACGTTCCCTCTTGGAGTCACTACCTACTACTTGGCCAAAGCAATAAATAACAACGGAGAACATGCAAGAATTACTTATGAACATAAATATAAAAGAGGTAGATCAAATATATTACTCAAGATCAATCTGAACATAATCTCGTAATCCATCGGATCCCAGCAAACTCAACATAGCAACATCATAAGGATTACATATGTGCCTCGATCATGTAGGGCAGCTCACGAGGACTAATTAGTGAAGCACAAGAACGGGAGGAGAACATCACATAGCTACTGGTCATGGACTCATGGTCCAAGGGAGACTACTCACGAGTCATCCGGGAGGCATCCATGGTGGTGGAGAAGCTCCCGGTGGTGATCCTCCCCTCCGGCAGGGTGCCGGGAAGGGTTCTCCTGGTGCTCCCGATCTTGGAAGCGGCGGCGGCGGCGGAACAGAGATGGGATCGCGAAAAGAGTTCCTGTTCTGAGGGTTTCGGAGGACGCTTTAAATATATGCCAAAGGGGGGCATCGGGGAAGCTTCGGGGGGCCCAGGCGCCCCCCCGGCGCGGCCCAGGGGGAGGGCGCGCCGCCAGGGCGCCTGGAGCCCTGGTGCCCCCCCCCCCCGGCTGTCCTTCGGACGCACGGTTGTTTCCGGAACGCTGATTTTTTATATAATTTTTCCTGGCAGTTCTCGTAACGTGAAAACCTGAAATACAAAAACAGCCGAAAACAGAAACTGGCACTGGGGTGCACTGGATTAGTAAGTTAGTCCAAATATGATCAAAAGTGTATGGAAGTGTATGAATATCATAGCAATATCACCCAAAAGTGGCATGGAGCAAGCAGAAATTATAGATACGTTTTGGACGTATCAACATCCCCAAGCTTAATTCCTGCTCGTCCTCGAGTAGGTAAATGATAACAAGAATAATTTCTATGGTGACATGCTATTAACCATATAGGACTTTTTATAGTCATATGACGAAAGCTTACTGAGACAATGAATCTATAGTAATTAAGTTGCCTCATGAGAAAATCACAAATGACTGAAAGTTTTACAATATGAAACTGAAACATCAAAAAGATTTGCAATGAACATGATGTGCAAATATGATAAAGTGATATCTAGCTTGCCCCCTTTAGTGATGCAAAACTTAAATGTAGGGGCACCTTCAAGGTTTAAGTGATGACTAGATACAATGATTTCAGAATAAACGATATCACAATCATGCCAAAGACAATGCTACTTTGGGACAATGCACATTACACTCAGAATGACAATCATGCTCTCAGTAGTTGGTGCTTTAAAAAGAAGGTGGAGACTCAACATAAAAGTAAAAGAATGGTTAAGTGCTAGAGCTTTTTATTTTGAAAACATAGAAGCAATTTTGTCAACGGTAGTAGTACTTCATATGTGTCATGCATAAGACATCCTATAAGTTGCAAGCCTCATGCATCGAATACCAATAGTGCTCGCACCTTGTCCTAATTAGCTCGGATCTCCATGGGTTATCATTGCATTACATATGTTTCAACCAAGTGTCACAAAGGGGTACCTCTATGCCACCTGTACAAAGGTCCAAGGAGATAAATAGCATTTGATTTCTCGTTTTTGATAGATCTCAACTTGAGGACATCCATACCGGGACAACATAGAAAATAGATGATGGACTCCTCTTCAATGCATAAGCATATTCTCATAAGAGATTGAGGATTAATGTCCAAGCTAAAACTTCCACCATGATACATGGCTTTGGTTGGCGGCCCAATGTTCTTCTCTAACAATATGCATATTCATACAACCCACGGCAAATCACCCTTACTACAGACAAGACGAACATGCATAGCAACTCACATGATATTCAACAAAAGTGTGACAGTTGATGGCGTCCCCAGAAACATGGTTACCGCTCAGCAAGCAACTTATAAGAAATAAGATACATAGGCAACATATTCTTTACCACAATAGTTTTTAAGCTACTTTCCCATGAGCTATATATTGCAAAGTTAGTTTGCTTAGTACAGGTGGAGGTTAGCAAAAGACTGGGAGCGACCAACTAAGAGAGCAATGATGGTCATAATCATGCAGAGCGACAAAGCAATATTGAATCAGGCATGGAAGTTATATCGCTACTCAGAAATAAAAGATCATCAAGGCTTGACAGACTTTCTTTACAGTCTTAAATATGTGTGAGCATACGCCAAGTCAATCAAAATAAATTCTTGAGGGAAGATATTACTAAACCATACCACATCATAGGCAAACAAATCAAGTTGGTACTCCAATAACACATTGGGAACCCCCCAGCTATTTGAGATTAACCATAAGAAAACCTGAACTACTAAGCGCCATCATGCAAGTAGCATCTTTATCATAAACATATTAACCAATGCAACGGAAGCAAACTCTCTTAATAAGGTGAGCATGATAATTAAAGAGAGTTCAAGCAACCAACTAAACAAAAGCTCTTTGAAAAGATAAGCATGAATACTAAGAGCAGAGCATGATAGTAGCTATTAAAAGACAAAGAACACACACAGCAAAGATAGACATGAAAATTCTATATTATGTTCTAGGTAGAAGTGGAGCGTGTTTCTCTCCCACATAAAGAAAGCTGAGTTCCGACTCGTTATGAAAAACTAAAAAGAAAACTAAAAGCAAGACGCTCCAAGCATAGCACATAACACATGAAGTGATAAAAATATAGTGGAACGAAAGACGAACTGATAATGTTGATGGAGAAGGGGATGCACGGGGGCATCCCCAAGCTTAGACGCTTGAGTCTCCTTGAATATTTCTTGGGGGTGCACGGGGGCATCCCCAAGCTTGAGCGCTTGACACTCCTGAATCTTTTTATCATCTTCCTTCGCACACTTGAAAACTCCCTTCATACATAACTCATCATAATCTGATTAGTGAGGTTAGTACCCTTAATAAAATAATTATACCTTGCTGGAAATAAAGATATTCTTGAAGTTCTACTGTTTCTCAAGATTGCCAAAAGGTTTTTGCAAAGAAAAAGCAAGCTCTTGATTTGCAAAATGAAGGAAAGGCAAAACAGGACAGAATCTGTGAAAAACAGAACAGAAGGTAGTAATTGATCTGTTCGGGATACTTCTGCAACTCAAATCAAAAAACTCAGAACAGACACACGAATGACAATTATATAGAGAACGCTGTCGAAAAAATTCAGACCAAAAAGAGGATCTGGTGATTTTATACAAATTTTTCTATCCAAGGACAGAATCTGTTTCCTGGACAGCACCTCACAACTTTTGAACTTTCTAGCAATCAGAGGCTATACTTGGCACAAATATGAAAAGCAAAGATACAATGATGATGCTACAGCAGTAAACAACATCAAGACACAACAAAAGCAAAAAAAAATTATTCATGTGGGCTGCCTCCCAAAAGCGCTTTCTTTTATGCCTTTAAGCTAGGCATAATGCATAGAGATCAAGTTTTATCAAGAGTAAAAGAATAGCTAGCCCGTACAACGGACTCAAAAGGTAACTTGATCTTCTTACGAGGAAAGTGTTCCATCCCTTTCTTGAGAGGAAACTGAAATTTTATATTACCCTCTTTCATGTCAATGATAGCACCAACGGTGCGCAAAAAGGGACGTCCCAAAATAATTGGACATGAAGGATCACAGTCAATATCCATAATAGTAAAATCAACGGGAACATAATTATCATTGACAACGATAAGAACATCGTTGATCCTCCCCAAAGGTTTCTTTATGGAAGAATCAACGAGATGAACACCAAAAGAACAAGAATCATAAGGTTTCAATTTAAGCATATCATATATCCTTTTGGGCATAACAGAGGTACTAGCACCAACATAACATAATGCATAACAAGAGAAGTCATTCAAATTAATTTTTATCATAGGATCCCAACCATCTTCTAGCTTTCTAGGTATGGAGGCTTCTACTCTAAGTTTCTCCTCCCTAGCTTTGATGAGAGCATTAGTGATATGCTCTGTGAAGGCAAGGTTAAGCGTGCTAGTGCGGGGATCTCTAGACATCTTGTGAAGGAAATCAATAACTTCGGTAAGAGTGCAATTATCAAAATCAAGGTCACGAGCATCAAGTAAAGTGGTAGTGGTGTCCTTTAGGTTCACTTGTTTGGTAGTTTCTATAGTCATAGCATCACCATTAATAGGTCCAATGGGACCAGGAGTACATTGGGTGCTAAGAGTTTGAACATCCTCAACAACTTGGATAGTAGCAACAGTATGGTGGGTAGGAAGGCTCTTAATTCTATCTTCTTCCTCCCTTTCTCTAGCCCATCTTTCTTTAAGTTTAGCCATCATCCTAATGTTTTCATTAATTTGCACTTGAATAGCATTTATAGGAGTGACTTCCCTCTCCTCAAGAGGAGAAGTTTTAATTTTTAGCAATTTTACCTCATTGGCTAAGTGGTCTACCTTAAAAGAAAGATCATCTAGTTTATGTAGTTTTTCTTCTACACTCTTATTAAAGGATTTTTGGGTAGTGATGAAATCATTAAGCATAATCTCTGGTTCAGTAGTGGAGTTCTTGGTACTAGGATAAGCATTATTGTTCCCATAAGAATTAGAGGGGAACGGTCTAGGATTGTTACCAAAATTACTCCTATAAGCATTGTTGTTAAAATTGTTCCTAGAGATAAAGTTCACATCTACTTGTTCTTGAGCAATCAAAGAATTTAAAGGAACATCACGAGGATCAACAGTAGATTGCTTCGAAAGTAGAGACATGATCAAGTCAACTTTTTCATTAAGGGAGGAAATCTCCTCGACAGAGTTTACCTTCCTACCTGTTGGAGCGCGTTCGGTGTGCCATTGGGAATAGTTGGTCATCATCTCATCGAGAAGCTTTGTGGCAGCACCAAGTGTAGTTGACATAAAAGTTCCTCCCGCGGCCGAATCTAACAAGTTCCGCGAGGTAAAGTTCAAGCCTGCATAAAAAGTTTGGATAACCATCCAAGTAGTCAAAGCGTGAGTAGGGCAGTTCTTGATAAGAGATTTCATACGTTCCCAAGCTTGGGCAACGTGTTCATTATCCAATTGTTTAAAATTCATTATGTTACTTCTAAGTTGGATAATTTTAGCAGGTGGATAGTATTTTCCGATAAAAGCATCTTTGCACTTGTCCCAAGAATCTATGCTATTTCTAGGCAAAGACTGAAACCAAATTTTAGCTCCTCCTCTCAAGGAGAAAGGAAAAAGCTTAAGCTTAACAATATTACCATCTATTTTGTGGTACTTTTGCATATCACAAAGTTCAACAAAGTTGTTCAAGTGTAAAGCAGCATCATCTCCAGCACCGGAGAATTGTTCTCTCATAACTAAGTTCAGTAAAGCAGGTTTAATTTCATATGAAGGTGCTGAAGTGGCAGGTGTAGTGATAGGTGTGCTGATAAAGTCATCGTTGTTGTGACTAGTGAAGTCACACAACTTGGTGTTCTCGTTGGAACCCATAGTAGCAAGCAAGCAAGATAACTATTTTTGTGATTTTCGATAAAAGGTACTAAAGCAAAAACTGAAAGGTAAACTAACAAGACTAAAAAGCAAAGGTAAAAGATAGCGTGCAACTCCCCTATCCTGAAGAGTGGAGTCCCCGGCAATGGCGCCAGAAAAACTCCTTGATGGGCCTCTAACCCCTCGTTGGTTACCCCAAGTGGAAGGTGTAAGATGCAGTGTTGTGGAAGTTTTTCCCTTAGCAGAGATGCCAAGGATCGAATCCCCAGAGACTCCTAGGTTCAACAAGTAGGTGTCAACTGCTACGGCGCCAGATATTAGCAGTCAACGTGGACCTGCACATAGATACAAATAACTTTGCTCCCAACGAGTACAGAGAGGTTGTCAATCCCTCCGGCCTTGTAGTTCACAAAGGATTAAAAGCAAATGATAGTAGTGATAGATAGTGTTTGCAATAGTAAATAATAACGAAAAGTAAATAGCGGATGTGATCAATGATAGTAATATGGACCGGAGTCTCATGATGTTCACTAGTGATGTCTCTCTCCCAAAAGACGATAAAACAGCTATGTGAGGTAAACAAATTACAGCTGGGCAATTGACAGGACCACGAACGCAAACCAATGCTGACTACATTGCAAGAAAGGTTGAGGTTCAAAGCATGGGCGGTACGCCAAAGTAAGTAGACCGAAATCCATCAATATCTACTACTAATCATCCACCTTGAGATATCTATCCAGAACATCTCGCTGGTATTAAGTTGCGAGTCCCACCCATAGTGTAAACTCAAAGCAACAGACAACTGCATTAAAAGAACTTTGCGTAAAGTAAACAATCCGTGCACCCGCGGGCACAAGCCCCATTGTTTTCCCCCTTGTGGCAACAGCACATCCCCTAGACTCATGTTTCTGTCACTCAAGCTAGTCATCGAGGGGCATGAACCCACAATCGAGCATAACGTTCCCTCTTGGAGTCACTACCTACTACTTGGCCAAAGCAATAAATAACAATGGAGAACATGCAAGAATTACTTATGAACATAAATATAAAGGAGGTAGATCAATTATACTCAAGATCAATCTGAACATAATCTCGTAATCCATCGGATCCCAGCAAACTCAACATAGCAACAGCATAAGGATTACATATGTGCCTCGATCATGTTGTTGGAGATATGCCCTAGAGGCAATAATAAAAGCATTATTATTATATCTCCTTGTTCATGATAACTGTCTGTTATTCATGCTTGAATTGTATTGTACGGAAACAGCGATACATGTGTGAATACACAGACCACAATGAGTCCCTGGTAGGCCTCTAGTTACCAGCTCGTTGATCAACAGATGGTCACGGTTTCCTGACCATGGACATGAGATGTCGGTGATAACGGGATCACATCATTAGGAGAATGATGTGATGGACAAGACCCAAACTTGAGCATAACACGAGATCGTATAGTTCGTAATGCATAAGCTTTTCGGTGTCAAGTATTTATTCCTTAGACCATGAGGTTGTACAACTCCCGGATACCGTAGGAGTGCTTTGGGTGTGCCAACCGTCACAACGTAACTGGGTGGCTATAAAGGTACGCATCGGGTATCTCCGAAAGTGTCTGTTGAGTTGGTACGAACCGAGACTGGGATGTTGTCACTCCGTATGACGGAAAGGTACCTCTGGGCCCACTCGGTAAGACATCATCATAATGAGCTCAATGTGACTAAGTAGTTAGTCACGGGATGATGGATTACGGATCGAGTAAAGAGACTTGCCATAATGAGATTGAACAAGGTGTTGGGAATACCGACGATCGAATCTCGGGCAAGTACCGTACCGATGGACAAAGGGAATAACATACGGGATTGAGTGAATCCTTGACACGGTGGTTCATCCGATGAAGATCATCGAGGAACACGTGGGAACCAACATGGGTATCCAGATCCCACTGTTGGTTATTGACCGGAGAGTGGTCTCGGTCATGTCTACGTGTCTCCCGAACCCGTAGGGTCTACACACTTAAGGTTCGGTAACGCTAGGGTCGTAGAGATAAATGCACATGGAAACCCGAAAGTTGTTCGGAGTCCCGGATGAGATCCCGGACGTCACGAGGAGTTCCGGAATGGTCCGGAGGTAAAGATTGATATATGGGAAGTCCAGTTTCGGCCAACGGGTGATCTCCGGGGGTCACCGGGAGCGTCCCGGGACCACCGGAGGGGCCCCGGGGGTCCACCGGGTGGGGCCACCCATCCCGGTGGGGCCCCTAGGCCGCGAGGGGATGTGTCCAGCCCTCTGGGCTGGCGCACCACTAAGGGAGGCCCACCTCCCCTGCGCCTAGGGTTCAAACCCTAAAGGGGAGGGGGGCTCCACTTGCCTTGGGGGGCAAGGAACCCCCCTTGGCCGCCGCCCCTTGCAGATTGGATCTGCAGGGTGTCCAGGCGCCCCCCCTGGCCCCTATATATATGTGGGGGGGGGAGAGGGCAGCCGCACCTCAGCCCTGGCGCCTCTCCCCCTCCCGTCACACCTCCCAACTCCCACGCAGGGCGCCCGGCAAAGCCCTGCTGCGATCTCCACTGCATCCGTCATCACGCCGTCGTGCTGCCGGATCTCTGACGACTTCTCCTCCCCCCTTGCTGGATCAAGAAGGAGGTGACGTTGCTGCACCGTACGTGTGTTGAACGCGGAGGTGCCGTCCGTTCGGCGCTAGATCATCGGTGACGAAGAACGTGAAGAGTACGACTACTTCATCCTTGCTTCGTTGAAAGCTTCCGCACGCAATCTTCATAACGGTATGTAGATGCACTCTTACTTGCTCGTTGCTAGATGCATCCATAGTTGGATCTTGGTGAAGACGTAGAAATTTTTGAATTATGCTACGTTCCCCAACAGTGGCATCTGAGCCTAGGTTTTATGCGTAGCATCTTGCACGAGTAGAACACAAAGCAGTTGTGGGCGTATGATCTTGTTCAACTTTCTTACCGTTACTAGTCAATCTTGATTCGGCGGTATTGTGGGATGAAGCGGCCCGGACCGACCTTACACGTACGCTTACGTGAGACTGGTTCCACCGACAGACATGCACTAGATGCATAAGGTGGCTGGCGGGTGTCTGTCTCTCCTACTTTAATCGGATCGGATTCAATGAAAAGGGTCCTTATGAAGGGTAAATAGAAGTTGACAAATCACGTTGTGGTTTTGGCGTAGGTAAGAAACGTTCTTGCTAGAAATCCTATAGAAGCCACGTAAAACTTGCAACAACAATTAGAGGACGTCTAACTTGTTTTTGCAGCATGTGTTTTGTGACGTGGTATGGCCAAGAACGAAGATGTGATGAATGATATATGTGATGTATGAGATTGATCATGTTTTTGTAATAGGGAATCACGACTTGCATGTCGATGAACTTGACAACCGGCAGGAGCCATAGGAGTTGTCTTTATTATTGTATGACCTGCGTGTCACTGAATAACGCCATGTAATTACTTTACTTCATTGCTAAACGTTAGCTATAGTAGTAGAAGTAATAGTTGGCGTGACGACTTCTTCGAGACACGATGATGAAGATCATGATGATGAAGATCATGGTGTCGAGCCGGTGACAAGATGATCATGGTGCCCCGAAGATGGAGATCCAAGGAGCAAGATGACATTGGCCATATCATGTCACTTTAATTGATTGCATGTGATGTTTATCATGTTTTTGCATCTTGTTTACTTAGAACGACGGTAGTAAATAAGATGATCCCTCACTAAAATTTCAAGTATTGTGTTTCCCCTAACTGTGCACCGTTGCTAAAGCTCGTTGCTCCGAAGCACCACGTGATGATCGGGTGTGATAGGTTCTAACGTTCGCATACAACCGGTGTAAGACAGATTTACACACGCGATACACTTAGGGTTCACTTGACGAGCCTAGCATGTACAGACATGGCCTCGGAACACGGAAGACCAAAAGGTCGAACACGAGTCGTATAGAAGATACGATCAACATGAAGATGTTCACCGTTTTTGACTAGTCCGTCTCACGTGATGATCGGACACGGACTACTCGATTCGGATCGTGTATCACTTGGATGACTTGAGAGATGTCATTCTGAGTGGGAGTTCATTATAATTTGATTAAGATGAACTTAATTATCATGAACTTAGTCTAAATTCTTTACAATATCTCTTGTAGATCAAATGGCCCACGCTCAGGTTTCCCTCAACTTCAACGCGTTCCTAGAGAAAACCAAGCTGAAAGACGATGGTAGCAACTATACGGATTGGGTCCGTAACCTGAGGATTATCCTCATAGCTGCCAAGAGATCATATGTCCTAGAAGCACCGCTAGGTGATGCACCTGCTCCCGATGCGGACCAAGACGTTTTGAACGTCTGGCAGTCGCGTAGTGATGATTACTCCCTGGTTCAGTGCGACATGCTTTACAGTTTAGAATCGGGGCTCCAAAACGTTTTGAGCACCATGGAGCATATGAGATGTTCGAAGAGCTGAAAATGGTTTTCCAAGCTCATGCCCGAGTCGAGAGATATGATGTCTCCGACGCATTCTACAGCTGTAAGATGGAGGAAAACAGTTCTGTCAGTGAGCACATCCTCAAGATTTCAGGATTGCACAATCGCTTGTCTCAGCTGGGAATGAATCTCCCAGATGAAGCGGTCGTTGACAGAATCCTCCAGTCGCTCCCACCAAGCTTCAAGAGCTTCGTGCTGAACTTCAATATGCAGGGGATGGAGAAGTCCATTCCCGAGGTGTATTCGATGCTGAAATCAGCGGAGGTGGACATCAAGAAAGAACATCAAGTGTTGATGGTCAATAAAACCACTAAGTTCAAGAAAGGCAAGGGTAAGAAGAACTTCAAGAAGGACGGCAAGGGAGTTGCCGCGCCTGGCAAGCCTGTTGCCGGGAAGAAGCCAAAGTATGGACCCAAGCCTGAAACAGAGTGCTTTTATTGCAAGGGAACGGGTCACTGGAAGCGGAACTGCCCCAAATATTTAGCAGACAAGAAGGCCGGCAACGTCAAAGGTATATATGATATACATGTTATTGATGTGTACCTTACCAGCACTCATAGTAGCTCCTGGGTATTCGATACCGGTGCAGTTGCTCACATTTGTAACTCAAAACAGGAGCTGCGGAATAAACGGAGACTGGCGAAGGATGAGGTGACGATGCGCGTCGGGAATGGTTCCAAGGTCGATGTGATCGCCGTCGGCACGCTGCCTCTACATCTACCCTCGGGATTAGTTTTAAACCTGAATAATTGTTATTTAGTACCAGCTTTGAGCATGAACATTGTTTCTGGATCTCGTCTTATGCGAGATGGATATTCTTTCAAATCGGAGAATAATGGTTGTTCTATTTATTTGAGAGATATGTTTTATGGTCATGCCCCGCTGGTCAATGGTTTATTTTTGATGAATCTCGAATGTAGTAATACACATATTCATAGTGTAGATGCCAAAAGATGTAAAGTTGATAATGATAGTCCCACATACTTGTGGCATTGTCGCCTTGGTCATATTGGTGTCAAACGTATGAAGAAGCTCCATTCGGATGGACTTCTAGAGTCTCTTGATTATGAATCATTTGACACGTGCGAACCATGCCTCTTGGGCAAGATGACCAAGACTCCGTTCTCCGGAACAATGGAGCGAGCAACCAACTTGTTGGAAATCATACATACCGATGTGTGCGGTCCAATGAGTGTTGAGGCTCGCGGAGGCTACCGTTATGTTCTCACCCTCACAGATGACTTGAGTAGATATGGGTATATCTATTTGATGAAACACAAGTCTGAGACCTTTGAAAAGTTCAAGGAATTTCAGAATGAGGTTGAGAATCAACGTGACAGAAAAATAAAGTTCTTGCGATCGGATCGTGGGGGTGAATATTTAAGTCTTGAATTTGGCACACACCTTAGAAGCTGTGGAATTGTTTCACAATTGACACCGCCCGGAACACCTCAACGTAACGGTGTGTCCGAACGTCGAAATCGTACTCTGTTAGACATGGTGCGATCTATGATGTCCCTCACCGATTTACCGCTATCTTTTTGGGGTTATGCTTTAGAGACTGCCGCATTCACTTTAAATAGGGCTCCGTCGAAATCCGTTGAGACGACTCCGTATGAACTTTGGTTTGGCAAGAAACCGAAGCTGTCGTTTCTGAAAGTTTGGGGTTGCGATGCTTATGTCAAGAAACTTCAACCTGAAAAGCTCGAACCCAAATCGAAAAAATGCGTCTTCATAGGATACCCAAAGGAAACAATTGGGTACACCTTCTACCACAGATCCGAAGGCAAAGTCTTTGTTGCCAAGAATGGATGCTTTCTGGAGAAAGAGTTTCTCTCGAAAGAAGTGAGTGGGAGGAAAGTAGAACTTGATGAGGTGACAGTCACCCCTCCTGCACCGGAAAGTGGTGCAGCACAGGAAACTGTTCCTGAGGTGCCTGCACCGACAAGGGAGGAAGTTAATGATAATGATCATGAAGAAACAGATCAAGTTACTACTGAACTTCGAAGGTCCACAAGGGCACGTTCCGCACCAGAGTGGTACGGCAACCCTGTCCTGGAAATCATGTTGTTAAACAACGGTGAACCTTCGAACTATGAAGAAGCGATGGCGGGCCCAGATTCCAATAAATGGCTTGGAGCCATGAAATCCGAGATAGAATCCATGTATGAAAACAAAGTATGGACTTTGGTGGACTTGCCTGATGATAGGCACGCCATAGAAAATAAATGGATATTTAAGAAGAAGACAGACGCGGATGGTAATGTGACCATCTACAAGGCTCGGCTTGTCGCTAAAGGTTATCGACAAGTTCAAGGGATTGACTACGATGAGACTTTCTCTCCCGTAGCGATGCTGAAGTCAGTCAGAATCATGTTAGCTATTGCCGCATTCTATGATTATGAGATATGGCAAATGGACGTCAAAACAGCATTCCTTAATGGCTTCCTCAAGGAAGATTTGTATATGATGCAACCGGAAGGTTTTGTCGATCCAGAGAACGCTAACAAGGTATGCAAGCTCCAGCGCTCGATTTACGGGCTGGTGCAAGCATCTCGGAGTTGGAATATTCGCTTTGATGAGGTGATCAAAGCGTTTGGCTTTATACAGACTTATGGAGAAGCCTGTATTTACAAGAAAGTGAGTGGGAGCTCTGTAGCATTTCTCATATTATATGTGGATGACATATTGCTGATGGGAAATGATATAGAATTCTTGGAAAATGTAAAGGCCTACTTGAATAAAAGTTTTTCAATGAAGGACCTTGGAGAAGCTGCTTACATATTAGGCATCAAAATCTATAGAGATAGATCGAGACGCCTCATTGGTCTTTCACAAAGTACATACCTTGACAAAATATTGAAGAAGTTCAATATGGATCAGTCAAAGAAAGGATTCTTGCCTGTTTTGCAAGGTATGAGATTGAGTAAGACTCAGTCGCCGACCACGGCAGAAGATAGAGAAAAGATGAGTGTCATTCCCTATGCCTCGGCAATAGGTTCTATCATGTATGCCATGTTGTGTACCAGACCTGATGTGAACCTTGCCACAAGTTTGGTAGGAAGGTACCAAAGTGATCCCGGTACGGAACACTGGACAGCGGTCAAGAACATCCTGAAGTACCTGAAAAGGACTAAGGATATGTTTCTCGTTTATGGAGGTGACGAAGAGCTCGTCGTAAAGGGTTACGTCGATGCTAGCTTCGACACAGATCTGGATGACTCTAAGTCTCAAACCGGATACGTGTATATTTTGAATGGAGGGGCAGTCAGCTGGTGCAGTTGCAAGCAAAGCGTGGTGGCAGCATCTACATGTGAAGCGGAGTACATAGCTGCTTCTGAAGCAGCGCAGGAAGGAGTCTGGATGAAGGAGTTCATCACAGACCTAGGAGTCATTCCAAGTGCGTCAAGCCCGATGACTCTCTTCTGTGACAACACTGGTGCTATTGCTATTACCAAGGAGCCCAGGTTTCACAAGAAGACCAAGCACATCAAGCGCCGTTTCAACTCCATCCGGAATTATGTTCAGGATGGAGACATAGATATTTGTAAAGTGCATACGGATCTGAATGTCGCAAACCCGTTGACTAAACCTCTTTCACGAGCGAAACATGATCAACACCAGAACTCTATGGGTGTTCGATTCATCACAATGTAACTAGATTATTGACTCTAGTGCAAGTGGGAGAATGTTGGAGATATGCCCTAGAGGCAATAATAAAAGCATTATTATTATATCTCCTTGTTCATGATAATTGTCTGTTATTCATGCTTGAATTGTATTGTACGGAAACAGCGATACATGTGTGAATACACAGACCACAATGAGTCCCTGGTAGGCCTCTAGTTACCAGCTCGTTGATCAACAGATGGTCACGGTTTCCTGACCATGGACATGAGATGTCGGTGATAACGGGATCACATCATTAGGAGAATGATGTGATGGACAAGACCCAAACTTGAGCATAACACGAGATCGTATAGTTCGTAATGCATAAGCTTTTCGGTGTCAAGTATTTATTCCTTAGACCATGAGGTTGTACAACTCCCGGATACCGTAGGAGTGCTTTGGGTGTGCCAACCGTCACAACGTAACTGGGTGGCTATAAAGGTACGCATCGGGTATCTCCGAAAGTGTCTGTTGAGTTGGTACGAACCGAGACTGGGATGTTGTCACTCCGTATGACGGAAAGGTACCTCTGGGCCCACTCGGTAAGACATCATCATAATGAGCTCAATGTGACTAAGTAGTTAGTCACGGGATGATGGATTACGGATCGAGTAAAGAGACTTGCCATAACGAGATTGAACAAGGTGTTGGGAATACCGACGATCGAATCTCGGGCAAGTACCGTACCGATGGACAAAGGGAATAACATACGGGATTGAGTGAATCCTTGACACGGTGGTTCATCCGATGAAGATCATCGAGGAACACGTGGGAACCAACATGGGTATCCAGATCCCGCTGTTGGTTATTGACCAGAGAGTGGTCTCGGTCATGTCTACGTGTCTCCCGAACCCGTAGGGTCTACACACTTAAGGTTCGGTAACGCTAGGGTCGTAGAGATTAATGCACGTGGAAACCCGAAAGTTGTTCGGAGTCCCGGATGAGATCCCGGACGTCACGAGGAGTTCCGGAATGGTCCGGAGGTAAAGATTGATATATGGGAAGTCCAGTTTCGGCCAACGGGTGATCTCCGGGGGTCACCGGGAGCGTCCCGGGACCACCGGAGGGGCCCCGGGGGTCCACCGGGTGGGGCCACCCATCCCGGTGGGGCCCCTAGGCCGCGAGGGGATGTGTCCAGCCCTCTGGGCTGGCGCACCACTAAGGGAGGCCCACCTCCCCTGCGCCTAGGGTTCAAACCCTAAAGGGGAGGGGGGCTCCACTTGCCTTGGGGGGCAAGGAACCCCCCTTGGCCGCCGCCCCTTGCAGATTGGATCTGCAGGGGGTCCAGGCGCCCCCCCTGGCCCCTATATATATGTGGGGGGGGAGAGGGCAGCCGCACCTCAGCCCTGGCGCCTCTCCCCCTCCCGTCACACCTCCCAACTCCCACGCAGGGCGCCCGGCGAAGCCCTGCTGCGATCTCCACTGCATCCGTCATCACGCCGTCGTGCTGCCGGATCTCTGACGACTTCTCCTCCCCCCTTGCTGGATCAAGAAGGAGGTGACGTTGCTGCACCGTACGTGTGTTGAACGCGGAGGTGCCGTCCGTTCGGCGCTAGATCATCGGTGACGAAGAACGTGAAGAGTACGACTACTTCATCCTTGCTTCGTTGAAAGCTTCCGCACGCAATCTTCATAACGGTATGTAGATGCACTCTTACTTGCTCGTTGCTAGATGCATCCATAGTTGGATCTTGGTGAAGACGTAGAAATTTTTGAATTATGCTACGTTCCCCAACACATGTAGGGCAGCTCACGAGGACTAATTAGTGAAGCACAAGAACGGGAGGAGAACATCACATAGCTACTGGTCATGGACTCATGGTCCAAGGGAGACTACTCACGAGTCATCCGGGAGGCGTCCATGGTGGTGGAGAAGCTCCCGGTGGTGATCCTCCCCTCCGGCAGGGTGCCGGGAAGGGTTCTCCTGGTGCTCCCGATCTTGGAAGCGGCGGCGGCGGCGGAACAGAGATGGGATCGCGAAAAGAGTTCCTGTTCTGAGGGTTTCGGAGGACGCTTTAAATATATGCCAAAGGGGGGCATCGGGGAAGCTTCGGGGGGCCTAGGCGCCCCCCCGGCGCGGCCCAGGGGGGGGGGCGCCGCCAGGGCTCCTGGAGCCCTGGTGCCCCCCCCCTGGCTGTCCTTCGGACGCACAGTTGTTTCCGGAACGCTGATTTTTTATATAATTTTTCTGGATTTTTCCTGGCAGTTCTCGTAACGTGAAAACCTGAAATACAAAAACAGCCGAAAACAGAAACTGGCACTGGGGTGCACTGGATTAGTAAGTTAGTCCAAATATGATCAAAAGTGTATGGAAGTGTATGAATATCATAGCAATATCACCCAAAAGTGGCATGGAGCAAGCAGAAATTATAGATACGTTTTGGACGTATCAGTGTCAACCGTGTCGTCCAAGGAAGCCACACCAGGACGGGGATAGACTTGTGGGACTTTTATATGTGTGTGCGACATCATCTCCACCGTGAAACATGTGGTGACCATTGACACAAAAGGGCAGGATCAAAGAAAAATATTGCACGGTGGATGTTGTAGGATCGAGAGTCTATCGACCAAAGGAGGGTCTACGGGAGATTTAAAATTTATTTTGAAACTTGAAATCTCTCGGTATAACACAACGAAAAGTAAGCCTAGCAAGAACACAAAAACAAACTATAAACCGTCAAGTGAAGATAAATTGCATGAACCTGATAGATTAAGCAAGGCTTTCAATGAAAGCGATGATAATCTTTCTAGTATAGTGGTACAATACTTTCATGATAACTATGGTGACACATAATGGAATCGATACAAATAACATGGATATAATATGGTGGACAAAACAGTACACAAATCACACGGATTACTGGGATATGTTCACCAGAGTAAGACTCGGCTGAACAACTAGATAACACATGATAAACAACAGACGAGCATAAAGGCAATCAACTTTAAGAATAAGGAAAATGAATATGCTACCCAACATAGTCATAGTACTAAAATAGAACTAGAATTGACCAAGGAGATATCTATCAGCATCGAAAGTAAATTACCGACGGAATTGAAGTAGTAAAGGAATGATCAGTGATGTTCGATGGTGACAGATGATTTGGTAGACCAGTCCACTCTTCTGCAAAAGAGTTGCATCTGATTGGAGGGACTTGTGATTGAACACAAGAGAAAACATCTCTCTATCCTATTCTCCTCAACGTGAAGTTGATCAGACTTCAGTTTGACTTGAATTGTTGTAGAGAGCCTCAACGGACTAGAAGTTAACACACAGATCCTTTTAGGTTAGCAATGAATAGAATAGAAGTACCCAGAGCTATTTCATACTTAAGTTATTTTTTCATTGTGTGGTAGAAGTTTGTTAGCATCTTTCTCGAGGTTATGGCTTCCACCGATGACGCAACTTCTTCTACGGTCAACTCCACGGTCAAGGAGTTGGGCGCCAGTGAGGACCCCTTGACGGTGCTCATTAAGGCGAACCTGGAGGTCATCCTAATAAAGTTTTTTCATGAATCTGGCCAAGAAGCAAGCATCACCTAAGGAGAGAGTCGACCCTGTGCCACTGAGTCCACTGACTGTCATTCCAGACGATGCTTGCTCCTCCACTATGGGGGAGATCCCCACCTCCTCTGACTCCACGATCACCGGCTTCACTGGCTACCAGTCTGAGTAGATCTTCATTCTAAGAGTAGCCTTAGTTAGATAGTTTGATGCTGATGTACTGAATGTAGCTGGTGATGTCGACTCGGAGTAGAACTTGAGTAGAACTTGCGATGGTGCTTTTGGGTATATGTGTCATTAATGCTTATGTTCATTGTGTTACTTGTGTTCTTCTAAACTTCTGTTGATTCTCCTATTTTGCTTGTTCAAATCTTGTTCTTCTCTTCGTAGATGAGGTGGTATGCGGTGTGTAGAGGGAGGTCTCCAGAAGTGTACAATTCATGGGAGGCATGTAGTGAATAGGTGAACGGTTACAACAATAGCTCCCATAATGGGTTTCCAACTAGGCAGCAAGGAGAGGATCATTACTCCGAGTTCATGCTCAGAGTGAAGCGCGATGAGGGAGTAGGAAAGGGTGTAGGTTAGATCGGGTTTGGTGGGCTAAAGAAACTGATAATCTTCGTCCAGTTCGTCGTCATTTTGGTGTTAATGAATTCTTGTCCACAGTTAGTACACATTGGGTCAAATGTTACTTCTTTTCTATGGTAGATATATATGTTATTCTTTTTCTATAAGTGACGACATATCTTTCGTGATTATTTTTCAGATGTTGTAAAAAATATGAACGCTACAGCGAAGCAAGCTTAGTTGTGAACTTGCACTTTGTATATGTGAACTAAGATCTCAAGCTTCTTTGTGAACTTTGTATGGTTGTTTATTTACCAACTTGAAACATGTCGGGGATATACCCCGCGGTATGACCCGCCAGGAGATATGACCCGGCTGGGACTTGGTGTTTCATTGATGACGCAGTAGATGGTAAGCCGGCAGATGTTAAGCCGACAGATGTTAAGCCGACAGATGTTAAGCCAGATGGTAAGCCGGCAGATGTTAAGCCAGACGGTAAGCCAGATGGTAAGCCGGCAGATGTTAAACCAGATAATAAGCCGGCAGATGTTAAGCCAGACGGTAAGCCAGATGGTAAGTCGGATTGTAAGCCAGATCGTAAGCTAGATTGTAAGCTAGATCGTAAGCCGGTGGTTAAGAAGCCCAAGACGTTAAGAAGCCCATGGTGAGAAGCCCATGGAGAGAAGCCTGTGAAGAGAAGTCAGAAAAGTTTAAGTCTTAATCCGAGTTGGACTCTACATGTAACCCGTCCCTTCAACTTATATAAGGAGGTGCGGGGCACCCCAAAAGGGACAGGTTAAATAATCGTTAAGGCTAGACACAACTAGGAAAGCCGGTTTACGGCGACTCCCTCATGAGCATAATGAGACCTAGCCACAAACAGCATGTAGGGTTATTACCGGATGATGTTTCCCGGGGCTTGAAGCTGTCTAAATCCTTGTCTTGTGTTGCGTTTTTCGATTCCGATCAACCCCTCTCAAGCTACCATATAGATGCGTTGACCTCATGACTAAGTCCTCGCATTAGGACATCTGCCGTGACAATTCCACGACAAAACCCGAGCTTGAAACTATGTATCGTGCTGAAGATTTGCATCTAAATTTGCTTCCACAAGTTTGATGCAATGAATATGTAAGCGGTTGTTCTTGTTGGATATGTACGCATGGTGCACTTGTTAATTTGTTGGATATATATGCATTTTTTTGCAAGATGAATTTGTTGGATATATATGCATGATGAACTTGTCGCAGTATGTATGTATATATATTTGTGCGTGTTCCAAATGCAGGGTTTATCCGAATAGCTAAACACAACAAAAAAAGCAGTCTGGCACATACGATCGAGTGTAACACACGCTTACATCATATAAGTTGTGTCGCCCAGGCGGAAACTCGGCTTAGTATAAGCCGGATCACCCAGCAGAAAGTATTGTCCAGCTTAGAGCATCTCTAACAGCCGCGCTACATGCCGCGCCCAAAAAATGCATTTGCCGCGCGCGCTTCGGCTGATTTAGCGCGTGGATGGGCGCCAGCTCCAACAGCCGCGCTATAATGCAGCGCGCGCAGCAAGCACAAACCACATATACAATTCAAAAAATAAAAGAAAAATGATCAAACAAACAAAATAAATCAACAATAAATAGTTATTACAACTCAAACAAATAGTTTATTGTTCAGTACAACAAATAATGCAATAAACACAACCAATAGTTCATGAACAATACAATACAAATAATGCAATGAAATCATGCTCTTTGTCGTCCATGCCATGCCCACCACTCTTCAATCAGATCCTTCTGAAGATCATTGTGCGTTGCGGGACGCCGAATGGCATGATAGGAGGCAACAAAACGGGCTACCCTTTCAGCCCTCCGTCGCACTCGCACGGGATGTCCCAAGAGCTCATACTGTGAATAGTCTAAATCTTGGCCACACTCATTCTCGATGATCATGTTGTGCATGATCACACAAGCGTGCATGATGTACCAAAGTATTTTTTGATCCCAAAATCTAGCCGGTCCTCTCACAATAGCAAATTGGGCTTGCAAAATCCCAAATGCTCTCTCCACATCTTTTCTAGCAGCCGCCTGAGCATTGTGGAAATCAAGATTTTTCTTACCTTCTGGCTTTTTCAACGGCTTCACGAAGGTTTGCCACTTTGGATAGATGCCATCCGCTAGATAATAGCCATAGTTGTACGTATGGCCATTTGCTACAAACTGCACCGGTGGCAACTCACCATTCGCAATCTTATTCATCAGTGGTGACCGGTTGACAACATTGATGTCATTCAAAGATCCAGGCATTCCAAAGAATGCATGCCAAATCCAAGTCTCCTGATCGGCCACCGCTTCAAGGATTATAGTGGAACCCTTTTTTTGGCCGTGGAATTGCCCATGCCATGCCTTTGGACAATTCTTCCAACTCCAATGCATGCAATCTATTGAGCCAAGCATGCCAGGAAAGCCGCGAGATTTGTTCATCGCCAATAGCCTTGCGGCGTCTTCAGCAGTGGGAGATCTCAAATACTCCTCGCCAAACACTTGCACAATTCCCACTGCAAAGCGCTTGACACACATGATGGCTTGGCTCTCACCCATAGCCAAGTGATCATCAACTAGATCGGCCGGGATACCGTATGCCAACATACGCAAAGCGGCTGTCACCTTCAGAAAGGTGCTATGCCCGAGCTCTCCGACGGCATTCCTCCTTTGCTGGAAAAATCGGTCATGGCTCGCTAGTTTCTCTGCAATGCGCTTGAACAAGTCTGTGCTCATCCTAAACCGGCGACTGTCGGTGTACTAAGATAGGGGTACCTTAGTACCCCAACTTGTGCACGGGCAGTAGCAGCTTCCCGCGGCAGGGCTTACCACGTGCTCGCCAAGTACCTTTTCGGTCCTTATGAAGCCATTCAAGAACAAAGTATACAAGTCAGAAGATCAAGGCCCCAGCAAGAGGAGCTTGCCGGGAAGGCCGCACCAGGCTCAAGGTTATCACTTTAACACAAGACCCTGGCAAATGGAGCTTGCCAGGAAGACCAAGGAACACATATCCCAAGAGATGCCTCGGCGCATCATGCGCCCCGGCAGGGCCCGGAGAGCGACAAGCTTCCGGGCCCGGCAAGATCAAGACCCCGGCAAGGTGCTTGCCGGGGAAACCCATGCTGTGTGCCCACGCTCCAGCTCATCTGCCCACGCGTCGCCCTGGGGCCCTTCCAGGGACGCGTGGCGGACGGCTGTGCAGCCTGGGGCACACGGTGGCAAGCCACGGTGACGAGGCTACCGCCGTGGCGAACGGAGAAGCATGGACGGACACTTTTGGGGTCGACGGCGACGGGCATTTAATGCCCTTGTCCCCCACTGTCAAAGTTAGGTGAAGACCACTGTTCATCCACTGTTCACGCACTATTCACGCATTGTTACAACTACCACCAAATTTACACTTTTACCCTCCTCTACGTTGACACCTGTCGGTGACCCCTTTGAGCTATAAAAGGAGGCCCATGCACAACGTAGAGGGGGTTCGAAACCTAGACAACTCACTCGCTCGGTGTAGCTAGTACTGTAGCTCTTCAAGCTCCCGAGCTCAAGAACTCAATACAACCTAAGCAGGAGTAGGGTTTTACGCGTCCGCGCGGCCCGAACCTGGGTAAACTGCCCGCGTGTGGCCCACGATCTGCTCTCCGTGCTCCCTCCGCTCCCTTACCGCAACGTAGAAGGGGCTCCGGTCCCATAGGTGCTCGTGGGAGGACAGTTTCCCCCGACATCTTTGGCGCGCCAGGTAGGGGGCGTCGAGGTTGTGCGAACCTGATCCGGCGCTCACGCGGGCGCAACCTTCAGCAACTTCATCAGCTTCATCGACTTCATCGACAGCATCAACATGCCTCCGAAGAAGAAGGCTTCGGAGGTCGGAGGCCCGTCTGCGTCGATCCCACCGCCACCAGAACCAACGGTTGGTGGAGGAGACGCCGGCGGAAGGGTGGTCGTCGGTGAGGAAACTCGCGGCGCCACCAAATCCAAGGACAAGACGGACGACCGGGCGAATTCCAAAGCCTCGGTGTCCGTAGACGCACCACATCTCTCTCGGGAGGTGCCAAGCCAGCAGCGCCGTGGTACAGGAGGTACCATACGCTTGCTGGGGCAAGGACAAACCGGAGGATCGCGGGATGATCAAGGCCATCGTCCTGGTACGAGCAAGGCGCGGTCGCCGGGGCGAGAAACTGCTCCTTCTAACCCCGTTAGAAGTCCGAGCATATCTCGCTCCTCGCACCGCTCGCCGCCGCTCCCTTCCTCTCCAGCTGAAGCTCTAGCAAGAGCACAGCTGCTCCTCGATTTCCCTCCAGCGGCAGACAAAGCCGAAGACTGGAGGGCGACGATCCAGAGCCTCATCGCCTTCGCCAACAACGACACGCCACAGCAGCCGGCGACGTCGCGGCCGCGGCAAGTCGATCAAGCGAAGGCCGATGGCGACAAGACCGCCGGGGGTGCAACTACCGTGCACTTCCCGCCGCGGAAGCAGAAGACGCCACCCCGCCGGATCAACGTCGACGACGACTCTACGGCGTCGTCGGATCCGCGGGCTCGTCGGGACCAGCGCCAAGTCCTAGACGACAGGCGGCAAGAAGACGCTCGGACTCGCATCGAGCGTCGACGAGAAGCCCGAAGACAATCAGATCAGCGCGCTGGGACCGCTGTCGACACGTACGCTCCCGGTGAACCAGGCGATTTTCCGTACGCGGCAGGTTGCCCTGCGTTCACCCGTGAGCTGCGGCGAGTCCAGTGGCCCAGCATGAAGAATTTCAAGCCCGACGTACCCGAGAAGTACGACGGCAAGACGCACCCCTCGGAGTTCCTCAGCATCTACACCATCGCGGTGCAGGCTGCCGGGGGACGCGACGAGAAGATACTAGCCAACTACTTCCCGCTAGTGCTTAAGCCTAACGTCCGCTCTTGGCTTATGCACTTGCCGGAGAGCTCCATTTCTTCGTGGGCGGATCTGTGCCACCAGTTTGTTGGCGCCTTCACGGGCGGCCACAAACCCCACGGCCAGGAGAGTGATCTCCACATCTTGGCCCAGAAGGAGGGAGAGTCCCTGCGCAAGTATATCCAGAGGTTTAGCCGCGTGCAACACAACATTCCCGATGTCCACCCTGCCGCGGTTATCAGCGCGTTCCACCAGAACGTGCGTAACCGCCGCATGAGGGAAGAGATGGCCATGACCAAGATCCGGGATGTCAGCGAGCTCTACGCTCTGGCTGACAAGTGCGCGCGCGCCGAAGAGGGGAGGAGACTCCCCGGAGAGGATGCTGGCGCAGGAGGAAGCGACAGCGAGGATGCCGCCCAGGCAAGGAAGAGCCGGCGGCGGAACAACAGAAAGAAGAAGAACAAGGAGGTGCTGGTTGTCGAGCAGTCCGGCAAGGAGGCTCCCGCCAAGAAGGCACAGGCTGGCGGTTCCGGCAAGGAGCCTGCCCCTGTAGCGGCAGCCGACAAGCAAGACGGCTCCGACAAGCAGTACTGCAAGATCCACCGCACCAAGGGCCACAATCTTTAGAACTGCAAGCGAGTCGAGTACCTCGTAGAGCAGCAGAAGGCCGAATACGAGCGTCGCGACAAGGAGAAGGCCCAAGGAGGCGAAGGAGAGCCCAGCAAGAAGCGGCCATTCAATGGCCGGGGAGGACGCCGCGGCAAGGCCAAGCAGCGGCAAGGTGATAGACCTCCCCGGGGCCGCGACAAGGATGAGGAAGAAGACGACGATGACGACATGGATGAAGGAGATAACAGCGAGCAGGAGTTCCAGAAGGCCACAGAAGTGCTGTGTGTCGATGGAGGCGCCTCTCTGCACACTTCCCACCGCCAACTCAAGCAGTGGGTGCGAGAAGTGAACGTAGCAGAGCCGCCCGTCGAGTCACGCAGGCTGCTGAAGTGGTCCGGCACGCCCATCATCTTTGACCTTGAGGACCACCCTGACCGCACCACGGCGGTCGGGTGCTTGCTGATGTTGGTCTCACCAACTATCCGCAACCTCAAGGTCACCAAGATGTTGGTTGACGGCGGGGCCGGCCTGAACTTGATCTCCTCAGCTGTGATCAAGAAGCTACAGATCCCCGACAGCGAGCTCGAGGAAACCGGGACGTTCCAAGGAATCAACCTGGGAAGGAGCAAGCCGAAGGGGAAGATTACGCTGCCAGTGACCTTTGGCGGGGAGCTCAACTTCAGGACGGAGAGGATCACGTTCGATGTTGCCGATATCCCATTACCATACAATGGGATACTTGGACGTCCTGCCCTCGCCAAGTTCATGGCAGCTTCCCACTTCGCCTACAACGTACTCAAGATGCCGGGGCCGATAAGCGTCATCTCTGTCCCCGATGACAAGAAGGACGCGCTTATCTGCGCCGACAAAATCTACCGGGATGCAGCAGCCGCAGCAGAAAGCAACACACTTGCCGCTGAAGCTCCCGGGGGGAAGACCAAGACCAAGTCCGGCAAGAGCTCTGGGGCCCACTCCGGCAAACGCACCTCTTCGGAGTGCTGCGCTGCCGTCGAGGACGCACCATCGAGCTCCACCGGCAAGTGCAAGAAAGGGATGGCAGCTCCACCGGCAACCAAGAAGGTGTCCGCCAAGGAGGACGGCACTGGTGGTACCTTCACCATCAGTGCTACGCTCGACAACAAATAGGAAAGCGCGCTCGTTGCCTTCCTGCGGGCGAATGTCGATGTGTTTGCGTGGCAACCATCTGACATCCCCGGCGTTCCCAGGAAGGTAATTGAGCACAAGCTTGCTGTTTGTCCTCATGCGCGGCCCGTCAAGCAGAAGGTCAGGAAGCAAGCCGTGGAGCGCCAAGAATTCATCGCCGAAGAGATAAAGAAGCTAGAAGCAGCAGGCCTGGTTAGAGGCGTGATCCATCCTACGTGGTTAGCAAATCCAGTTGTCGTACGCAAGGCCAACGGGAAGTGGAGACTTTGTATAGACTTCACTGATGTGAATAAAGCATGTCCCAATGATCCATTTCCCTTGCCGCTTATTGACCAGATTGTTGACTCCACCGCCGGATGTGAGCTGCGTTCCTTCCTTGATGCATACTCAGGTTACCACCAGATATTCATGGCCAAGGAAGATGAAGAGAAGACTGCATTCATTACTCCATGTGGCACATATTGCTTCATACACATGCCCTTTGGATTGAAGAATGCAGGCTCAACATTTGCAAGGGTGGTGCACACTGCTTTTGAGCCACAGATCCACCGAAATGTAGAAGCCTACATGGATGATATAGTGGTCAAGAGCAAGAGCAAAGATACCCTGATCCAAGACTTAGAAGAAACCTTTGAGAATCTGCGCAAGATCCAGCTCAAGTTGAACCCCGAGAAGTGCGTCTTCGGAGTCCCTTCCAGCAAGCTTCTCGGGTTCTTTGTGTCCCAGAGGGGGATTGAAGCCAATCCCGACAAGATAAAAGCCATCGAGCAGATTGAAGCCCCGAAGTGCGTCAAGGACGTAAGAAGACTTGCTGGTTGTGTGGCTGCCCTCAGCAGATTCATTTCAAAGTCTGCAGAACGCGCCCTGCCTTTCTTCAAAATCTTGAAAAAGGCAGGTCCTATGAAATGGACTCCGGAAGCGGAGGCTGCGCTGCAGGACTTGAAAGGATATCTGTCCTCCACTCCAATACTTGTCGCACCTAGACCACAAGAGAAGTTGCTGCTGTACTTAGCAGCAACCAATCAAGTGGTTAGTGCTGCGTTGGTGGCGGAGAGGGAGGCAGAGGAAGAGCCCACGGACCCGGCGAGCACTTCCAGCGGCAAGCAGGGGGCTTCCCCGACAAGCTCTGGCCCCGATAAGGACAAGTCTGCGCAGGAACAAGGAGAAGTACGGAAGAAGATGGTGCAGCGCCCAGTGTATTTTGTAAGTTCCCTCTTGCAGGGGGCTAGATCAAGATACTCTGGGGTGCAGAAGTTGCTTTTCGGCCTCCTCATGGCCTCAAGGAAGTTGCGCCATTACTTTCAAGCACACGAGATAACAGTGGTCACTCGCTTTCCGTTGAAGAGGATATTGCAAAATCCAGAGGCAACAGGCAGGATCGTCGAGTGGGCACTGGAACTGTCAAGCTTTGGTCTCAAGTTTGAAAGTACTTCAACCATACAGAGCAGAGCTTTGGCAGAATTCATAGCAGAATGGACCCCAACGCCGGATGAAGAAGTTCCAGAGACAAGCATCCCCGTCCAGGAAGCGAGCAGCGAATGGATAATGTACTTTGATGGTGCCTTCTCGCTGCAAGGCGCCGGTGCTGGCGTGGTACTCATAGCGCCCACCGGAGAGCACCTCAAGTATGTTGTCCAGATGCACTTTCCCAAGGAACAAGCGACAAACAATACTGCTGAGTATGAAGGTCTGCTTGCCGGCCTCAGAATTGCAGCCGAACTTGGGATCAAAAAGTTGATTGTGCGGGGAGATTCACAGTTGGTGGTCCGGCAAGTAAATAAGAGTTATTAGAGCCCTTTGATGGAAGCTTATGTTGATGAAGTGAGGAAGCTTGAAGAACACTTTGAAGGTCTACAAATGGAGCACGTCCCAAGAGCTCAGAATGATATTGCTGATGGCCTTTCAAAGTGTGCTGCAATGAAGTTACCTGTGGAACCAGGGACCTTCCTGCTCAAGTTAACTCAGCCATCCGTTACACCATCAGTTGGGCAAAACAAGAAAAGAAAGTTGGTCTCCGGCGACTACTTGCCGGCGGATCTTCCCGAAACCGCCGCCAAGGTCCCCAAGATCAACAGTCAAAATGCTGAGGAACAGTTTGCTCCTGCAGATCCAAGGGTCTGTATAGTTGAAGCAAGCGTTCCCGACAAGCCTTGCCCCGGCAGGCTTGCCGGGGGACCATCAGCTCCGGCAGAGCCTGAGGTTCTCGCCGTAGAAGCTGGGGTTCCCGCAGCGGCCCTCATGCCTTTAGTCCTTGCCGTTGAGCCTCAGGCTCCAGCATGGGCACAGCAGATCGTCCGTTTTCTGCAAACTGGAGAACTTCCCGATGAGCCAGAAGAAATAGAGAAAATAACCAGACAGTCAAGTATGTACCAGTTCGTTGACAATGAACTGTACAGAAGAAGACTCAACGGTGTCAGGTTGAAGTGCATTTCCAGAGAAGATGGACAGAAGCTGTTGGCAGAGATACATGGAGGCATATGTGGCCACCACATTGGCGCAAGGGCACTTGCCGGGAAGGCGTTCCGGCAAGGGTTCTTCTGGCCAGAAGCCCTCCAAGATGCAACTGCACAAGTAACCAAGTGTGAAGCGTGCCAGTTCCATGCCAAGCAAATTCACCAGCCAGCTCAAGCTCTCCAGACGATCCCTTTGTCCTGGCCCTTCTCGGTCTGGGGGCTCGATATCCTCGGCCCCTTTCCCCGCGCTGTCGGGGGCTTTGAATACTTGTACGTTGCAATCGACAAGTTTACAAAGTGGCCAGAAGTGGAACCAGTGAGAAAGGTGACAGCACAGTCAGCAGTCAGGTTCTTCAGAGCGATTGTTTGCCGTTTCGGAATCCCTAACAGGATCATCACCGACAACGGCACACAATTTACAAGTCGCACCTTCATGCAGTACGTCCAAGACCTTGGCGCCAAGGTCTGCTTCGCTTCTGTTGCTCACCCGAGGAGCAATGGTCAAGCGGAGAGGGCCAATGCTGAAGTGCTGCGCGGGCTCAAGACAAGAACCTTCGATAGGCTGCACAAGTGCGGAAGAAACTGGATAGAGGAGTTGCCGGCGGCTCTTTGGTCAATCAGGACGACACCAAATCGAGCCACCGGACAGACACCCTTTGCTCTTGTCTATGGAGCAGAGGCAGTTCTCCCCACGGAACTCGTATACGGATCTCCTCGAGTGCTCGCTTATGATGAGATCGAGCAAGAGCAACTGCGACAAGATGATGCATTGCTCCTTGAGGAGGAACGTCTCCAGGCTGCTGTACGAGCTGCTCGATACCAGCAAGCCTTGCGTCGCTATCATAGCCGCAAGGTCAAGGCCAGGAGTCTCGAGGAAGGCCACCTTGTTCTTCGGTGTGTTCAGTCCGCCAAGAATTCCAACAAGTTGACGCCGAAGTGGGAAGGCCCTTATCGGGTGAGACAAGTCACAAGGCCCGGCGCTGTCCGCCTTGAGACCGAAGAAGGCTTACCGGTGAGCAACTCCTGGAACATAGAGCATCTTCGCAAGTTTCACCCATAAGGCGCGGTTGCCGTGATCCGCTCCGGCAACCACCTTTTGTACGAGTCTTGCCGCTGTTGCATATAAACCTTTGTACAAAGCCGGGCGCAGACCCCGTGCATCAGTAAAGCTTTTTGTGCTTCGCACTATTTGCCATTTCCATGCCTTTCTTTGTTATTTGCATGCATTGTTTGGCATCTTGTGCAACGCACATCCCCGGTAAGCATTAGCAGGCCAAGAGGCCCTATACTTGTTTTCCCTCCTCTTTTTCTTTCCCTGTTAAGCAGAAGGAATATTCCTCGCGCACAAGTTTGCCGGGGGGGAAGGAGGTGGAGGATGAACCAAGTGATGTTCAAGAAAGAGAAGCTTTGCCGGGGAACAAACGAACTATGAAAGCTAAGTTACCAAAGTTTGAGTAATTCAAATTTTTTAATTTTTAGTTCTCTTCCTTGAACAACCACACTTTGTATGGAAAACCTGTGCGCGGAGGAACCTACCCGTGGCTAGCCGCACCCTTACTTTGTTTCCGAGCACGCTCAACGACTTAAGTGAGCTGTGACAAGTGTCGCGCCCTTACTTCGTTTTCGAGTTTGCTCAGCAAGCTAAGTGTGCTGCGACTAGCTGCGGCAAGGTTACTTGCCGACAAGGTCTTTTGCCAGCAGGCTGCTAAGAGTCCAGCACTCAGCGCTCGCGGCAAGAGACCCTTGCCGGCAAGTCCCCTGAAAGCGTAGGGTAGAAAGCATACAAAGTGGAGGACCAAAAGCAAGGGAGATAACATGGCATTGACTGATCAAAATAAGATTGTATATTACAAAGATAGCTTGCCGTAATACTAATAGATTCTTGTCCATAACATGCCTTGCAGCGGCAAGGGAAACAGAAAGAAAGAAATCTAATCTACGCGGTCGCCTTCACGCCTTGTGATCTTGTTCACCTTGGCGACGATGTGGGCAACCTGCGCCTTCAACGCCTCCTGATCAGCTTCGGCCGGCAAGGTGCGGAGGACGTTGACGAGGTTGATGCCGGGGTTGCGGTAGACGATCTTCGTCAAGACACGCTCCAAGGTGCCCACGCAGAGCCGACGCGCCTCGTCGGCCAGCTGCACGGGGATCTTCTCCTGCAGCCGCGCAAGTGCCGGCGCTATTCCCCTGAAGAACAGACTTAACTTGGCGCTGTGGGGGAGATTCTCGTCCGGGGAGTACGCGAGATGCTCCGCCCTCAGTGCCACCATCTCCTTGTCAATATTGGCAGCGGAGGTGACCAGATCGTCAGTCCACTGCTCCACCGCCCGGCTGAAGTTGTTTGCTGAGACGGCGGCGCTCTCCACCAAGTTCCGCTCCTTGCGGAGCTCGTCCTTCAGCTTCGTCTCGCGGTTCCGGGCGGCGTCGAGCGAATCAGTTAGAGTGGAGACCTTCAACTCTAAGTCAGCAATGGAATCCTTGGCGGCAGTAAGCTCGTCGCCCTTCTTGGAGAGACGTACCTGCAACTCAGAGTTGGTATGGGCGTCCTTCTCCCGCTCCACATTGAGCGCGGTGACTCTGTCCTCGCTCGCCTTCAGATACAGCTCCAGCTGCTCCACCTTGGCCTCCAGGTCCTTCTTGGCGGTCTCCGCGGCGGCTGCGGCGGCCTTCGCCTCCTTCAGGGCCCCGCCAATGGCCTGCTCCCGGGCGGTGAGGTCGTCCTCGTGGGCATCGAGGTCGACCTTCCGCTGGTTGAGCACTCCTTCTCGCCGGGACAGCTCCTCGGCGGCCAACCGTTGCTGCTCGTCCACCTCGGCCTTCTCCAGGAGGAAGGCTTGCTGCGCCCCGGCAAGCTCTTCGCGCTCCTCCGCTAAGTTGCGGAGGGCCGCCTGGTTGTCGGCGCGGAGCTCCGCGGCGCGCTTCTCCAAGTCAGCTCCAGCCTTGGCGGTGAGAGCTTCTCGAGACTCCAGCTTCGCCTGCCTGGCCCGGTACAGAGCCAGAAGCCGGCGAAGGAGCTTCTCCTCTTCGGGCTCGTCGCTACCGCCGGGCGCTTCAACAACCTTCAACCCAGCGGAGGCGAGGACCTCTCCGTCAAAGGTTTCTCCCTCCGCGGGTGCTCGAGATGAGGACGCCCACGGGACTTGTATAAAGACCCCGTTGGGGGCCTCCAGGTAGATGCACTGCCCAGTCGTGGAGGCGGAAGGGTCGGCGGCCGGTGCAGCGCTTGACGCTCCTGCTGCCTCCGGGCCAGCAGTGTGGTCGCCGGCCCCTTCCCCAGCCGCGGCGTCTGCGGGCGGGGCGGTCTCTTCAGCGGCGGGCTCGTCGGCTCCGGCCATGCCCTCAGTGGCAGTGGCGTTGCCGCCGTCGCCGTGCACCTCCTCCTCAACGGTGGCCTCCGTCTCCATCGGCTCTGGGGCAGGAGGATCTAGAAGAAGAAGAAAAGAAAGAGTCAAGCAAATATCCAAAAAGACAAGTTCAAGAAGGAAAAGCTGCAAGGATTTACCTTCGCAGACTTCTTCAACGACAGGCTCCCTCGCCGGGGAATTCTCCCTTGGCGGCGGAGTGGTGGCCCCTGCTGGCGGAGGGCCGCCCGCGCCCTCCCTTGGCGGGGTGTTCACCCTTGTCGGGCTGCTCACCCTTGGCGGGGTACTCGCCCTTGGCGGAGTACCCGTCCTTGGCGGAGCGTTCTCCCTCGCCGGGGAGCTCCTCCTTGGCGGGGAGGGTGGAACAAGTAGCTCTTCGGGGGCGACCTCCTGGCGCTCCTGCGGCTGCGGCTCCACTCCTGCACAAGACAAACAAGACAACAAAATATCAGTACAAGCAACAACCTCAAGCGCGCCCGACAAATAGAAAAATAAATACCAGACTTACGCTGGGGGCTGCGCTGGGGGCTGCTCCTCGGAGCAGCAGGTTGATCCGGCAAGTTTGCCGCTGGTGCGTCTCCTGTCGCCGCGGCGGGCGAGTCGTCTTCAACCTCAACCACAGGGATCTTGGCCCTCTTCGCCATCCGCTGGGCCAAGGTCCTGAAAGCAAAACAAGAACAAGATCAGAATCAACAAGGAAAATCAAGATAAAATCAAAGAAGCTAAAGAAGTGCAAGTACTTACTCCTTTTCCTCTTCGTCGGAGCTGAGGGCGGAGAAATCAAACTCCGCCTGGTTTGCTCCCGCGCGAGGAGCTGGAGGAGAAGGTTCCCTCGGGAGCTTGGAGGACTCCGGGGCCGTGGGCTGCGAAGACCCGGCCCCCGTCGTCGCCGAGGACCGAGGGGCAGAAGGAGCACCCGTTCCGCTCCGGGAAGATCCCCCTCCGCTTGGCGCTTGAGCACGGGGCGCTTCCTTGACGACTTCGCTCGTCCTGGTGGCGCGCGTCGCACGGCGCGCTGGCTGCTGTCGAGGCGCCTGCGGCCTCGCCGTTTCAGCTGCCTTGCGGAGGCGCTTCCTCGTTTGCTGCTTGGGACTTGCCGGAGGCGGGGAGTTCTCTGAGGACGAGGAGGCGTCGTCATCGAGATTCAGGGATCCACCAGAGTCTTCATCCGCCTCGGCGTCCTCCTCCTCCTCGGCAGGCCCGCTGGACTCAGCGCCATGTCCGGCGACCTCGCTCCCTCCGGCGACCTCGCTCCCTCCGGCAACCTCGCTCGTCCCGGCAAACTTCAGGGAAGGCACCCCGGCAAACTCCTCGGGCGGAAGCTTGAGCAGCTTGAGGATCTCCGCCTCCTCTGCTTGGCTCACCGCGTCCGCGGCCTGTGCCTCGTCCACAGTGTACCCGAATTCGCCCGCAGCTGCAGCTGCGGCGGCCTCCTCCATTCTGGAGGCGATGTAAGCAATATCCCGGCCAGTAGTGTCCCGGGTAAGGCCCTTCTGCTCGTCGGCCTTGCAGGGCTTCTCGACCAAGTTGTCGAAGAAGTTCAGCACGGTGTCTGGCGGAGGCTCTATCCAAGTGGGGACGACGCCGTGGGAGTCGCACGCGGGCATCATCGCTCGTAGGGAATCGCGAGCAGTGCTGTTGCACAGCGGTACCACTCCCCGGGGAGGTCTGAACCACTCTGGATGGGCAGGGTCGTGCTTGAAGAGCTCCTTGACCATCCCCTTCAATTCCAAGACGGTGAAGTTGTAGTTTAATCCAGGGCGCAACCTCATGATGTCCGCCGCGTTGCCGAATTCCCAGGCACGCCTCTTCCTCTCCTGTAAAGGGGCGATGCGGCGGCGGAGGAAATCTGCCCCAACTTCTCCGATAGTCAGATTGGCGACCCGGAGACGAATAATCCTAATGAGGGCGATGCTAAGCTTGTTGTCTTGCGGGGCCAATTCGCTCCAATCCCTGCCGCGCACTATGGCAGTTGTGCGCGGCGCGGTGAAGGGCTCCGGCTTATCCTCCACCACCCAACACCAATCGGCTCTCCATTCCTCCCACTTGCCGCGGAGCTCTCCCTTCAGGTACGAGTCCTTCTTGTTCAGCCTGAAGATCCAGGAGATGCCACCGGAGAGGGGAGCGCCAGCCTCTACTCTAGGCATAAAGAAGTGGCGGAAAAGAGCTACATTGGGATGAACCCCAACATAGTTTTCGCACAGATGTGCGAAAACGGCCATCGTAAGGATGGCGTTGGGGGTGAAATCTAGGAGGTGGAGGCCATATGTGTTCATGATATCACAAAAGAACTCCGAGAACGGAGGGCACAGACCACAGTGGAAAAACGCAGCGAAGAAAAAGTACCCGCCGGGGAACATATCTTTGGCGATGGCGGGGAAGACATGGGTGCGGGGATGAGCTTTGGTCTCCCTCGCCCAGAACAAATAATATTTGTCCCGCAGCTCCCTCGGACCAAGCCTTGGCGCGAAGACCACGCACCTCTTCCGCAGGGCGGCCAGCTTCGCCGCCTGCTCGGACTTCTCCTTCTTGGCCTTGTCGTTCTTGGCCTTGTCGCTTTTCGCCTTGTCGCTCTTCGGAGCCATGGCGGAGGCGGCGAGGGAAGAGGCGAGGAGCTCGACGGCGCCGCAGGTGCGGAAGACGGCGGAGGAGGGGCGGAGGCAAGAAGCAGCGGAGGTTTCTGGAGAATGAAGACGCAATGAAGACGATGGAGGGAACTGCCCCTGCTTCCTCTGCTTTTAAGGGGGAAGTGGGGGACGCTCCGCATTTCCCATTAAACAACAGGCCACAATCTCTCCCACGACGCCGCAATCGACGCGTGCCGTTAGGGAGGGATGCGGCGGATACGGAAGGGGATACGGCTTGCCGTGGGCCGCGCGTGCCCGTGCACTGTTTTGGGCCTGGCCCAACAGCGCTCGGCACCGTGTGTGGCCCAGGCCCGGGGGCTCCTGTCGGTGTACTAAGATAGGGGTACCTTAGTACCCCAACTTGTGCACGGGCAGTAGCAGCTTCCCGCGGCAGGGCTTACCACGTGCTCGCCAAGTACCTTTCCGGTCCTTATGAAGCCATTCAAGAACAAAGTATACAAGTCAGGAGATCAAGGCCCCGGCAAGAGGAGCTTGCCGGGAAGGCCGCACCAGGCTCAAGGTTATCACTTTAACACAAGACCCTGGCAAGTGGAGCTTGCCAGGAAGACCAAGGAACACATATCCCAAGAGATGCCTCGGCGCATCATGCGCCCCGGCAGGGCCCGGAGAGCGACAAGCTTCCGGGCCCGGCAAGATCAAGACCCCGGCAAGGTGCTTGCCGGGGAAACCCACGCTGTGTGCCCGCGCTCCAGCTCATCTGCCCACGCGTCGCCCTGGGGCCCTTCCAGGGACGTGTGGCGGACGGCTGTGCAGCCTGGGGCACACGGTGGCAAGCCACGGTGACGAGGCTACCGCCGTGGCGAACGGAGAAGCATGGACGGACACTTTTGGGGTCGACGGCGACGGGCATTTAATGCCCTTGTCCCCCACTGTCAAAATTAGGTGAAGACCACTGTTCATCCACTGTTCACGCACTATTCACGCACTGTTACAACTACCACCAAATTTACACTTTTACCCTCCTCTATGTTGACACCTGTCGGTGACCCCTTTGAGCTATAAAAGGAGGCCCATGCACAACGTAGAGGGGGTTCGAAACCTAGACAACTCACTCGCTCGGTGTAGCTAGTACTGTAGCTCTTCAAGCTCCCGAGCTCAAGAACTCAATACAACCTAAGCAGGAGTAGGGTTTTACGCGTCCGCGCGGCCCGAACCTGGGTAAACTGCCCGCGTGTGCCCCTCGATCTGCTCTCCGTGCTCCCTCCGCTCCCTTACCGCAACGTAGAAGGGGCTCCGGTCCCATAGGTGCTCGTGGGAGGACAGTTTCCCCCGACAGCGACGAAAATACGACTCCGGGTATGTGGGATTCTCCACGAAATAGTTCTTCATCAATCTGTTATGGGCATCAATCATATCTCTCCAAATTTTATCCCGACCCATAACCGAACCACCGTGCTTCGGTTTTTTATTGATATGCATAGCTATGATCATTGCAAGATCCTCCTCCTCTTCCATATCAAATTCTTCTTCGGAAGAATCATACGACGAACTCATCTACAATGTTCAATACTATACTATCAAAACTACAATTCAAAATATGCACCAAATTCATAAGTTTGGAGCAATACATACCTTGTAGGCGTTTTGTCGAACACCTTGCGGGTGCGGCGCGGCAGCGAGCCCTCGGGCGCTGTTCCTCGGACGTCGGAGGCGCGCGAGGTCCGGCCGGACTAGGAGGGGGTGGGGCGGAAGCGCAACGGCGCGGGGAGTTCGGCGAAGCGCCTGAACAGTCGCCGGCGGGCGCGGGCGGCGGCCGCAGCGGAGACAGACCGGGGAAGTTCTTGAGTGGTCGCCGGCGGGCGCGGGCGGTGACGGCGACGCGGGGATAGGCCGGGGAAGCGCTGAACGGTCGCCGGGGGCGCGAGCGGCGGCGACGGCGCGGTCGGATGGGGGCGGCAGCGCGGTCGCGAGAGTGGAGGAGGGAGCGAGCGAGCGCGGGAGAGTCGCGCGCGCGCGAGCCGGCGCAGCAAATAACGGGCGCGGGATTGCGTTTCGGCCAGCGCGCTGAATTGAAAATGGCGCGCGCGCCGTTTTTTGCGCGTCCGCTGGAGCTGCCCGACGCGTTGCGCGCGCGCTTAAACTGCCGTTTTTACGGCGCGGCGCTTGTATAGCGCGGCTGTTGGAGATGCTCTTAGTGGGTATAAGCCGAGTGTATGGCCGCATACACACAGCAGCGTATCCACCCGGGACCGGCTAGTGTCAATCGACTGAAAATTATATTCGGCCAGTCATTTTTGTGTGTAGGTGTGAACATGTGCAGCCACACAAAAAAAAGTCTAATAAGGCCGGCCGCAACTATGCCTGTGAGATTTGGACTGCCTCCCGAGGAGCGAGAGCACGCTCGTGAGAGATGGTGTTGTCTGTTGTGCACATACATGCATGTCTTTGAGAGAGAGAGCTGCCGAGAGAGATTTGTGATGTGTGCATGCATGTGAAAAGAGAGAAAGAGAATGCATGCATGGCATAGAAATCTAACATTCTTAAGAAGTTGCTTTCCACTTCTACTACCTCCGTCTAGGTGAATAAGTCATTCACGTAGTTCTAGGTCATCGATTTGAGAAATTAAATATATGTTATATGTCATGAAAAGTATATCACTAGATTTTTAGACGTATGTAGTTTCTAAATATATATATTTTGTCACATATAATACATATTTAGATAGTTAAATCATCGACCTAGAACTACGCGAATGACTTATTCACCGAAACGGAGGTAGTACCTATTCTGTTAGCATGCACAATGTCCACATCATCACTTTGCCACATAAGCTTTTACGGTAGTGGAATTCTCCATCCATCAATGCCTCTGCATGCATGCCTCCTGCATGCAATAGATAATTAGCAAAAAAAATGTCTATCGCTGGGGGTGCCCAATAAACGGCAATTTATATGTGCATGTAGTGGTAGACATCAATATAGGATCGCACAAGGAAACTGCTTTGTTTAAGATGGAAATTAATACTCCACTGATTCTTCTCATCTCCCTGAAGGAAACTGCTTTGATTGCGATGAAGTACACGGGTGACTACGGTCCTTCATCTCCGTGAAGGAATAAATCTCTCCATCGATCCTCTAACAAAATCCCCATCGATTCTTCTCATCTTCCTCTATCTCTATCTCTAACTCTCTCTCCATCTCCGCATTGCGCCGCCGCCAGCCAAGACTTCACGGGTCTTTGCCATCGGAGACCCACGAACTGCTGCCATATACCTGATTGTTTGTGCCAGTTATTTGTTCAGGTGATTAGTCGAACGCCACGGTGAGCAGCGTCGCCACCTCCAATGCAATGACCCGCGTCCTTCAGGCTCGTCAGATCTCCAACGAGCACAACTCCCTCGACAATTCGTTGACACCGGTTGAGATCATGCAGTCTGCAGCCGGCGCACTCCCTAGGAAAGGCGCCCTTGTGGTAGTGCTCGCGGACAGGATGTAGTCGTCGAGGGCTTCTGCAGTCCATGGCGCTGACGTCGGAGCCAGGTACACCTAAGCGTGGGTGGGTGACGTCGAGCACGAGTGCACCGCCGACTTCTGATCCCAAGTCCTCCACCTCCTTCCCTTTCCTATATAGTATGGAGTTCTCACGACAGGCTACAACATCGTCATCGACATTCTCTATAGGACATGGGCCGTGAATCGCAAGAGTTCATGGCTTTTATCTCCTCCGTGAATCCCATCGGTAAGTTTTCCCCAAATTATTTTGAATTAGCGTACATATCATTTGTAATGCGAAATGTTTTTAGAACTATGTAAGTTTTTCTTTGTCTTCATACCATCATCTGTGCTTACTTTTCATCTTAGATATTATTCCTTTTTTAATGTGGTTTGAGCCTGAATGCTATATATTGCGACTGATGGCCCATATCCTAATTCAACAACCCGATCCTGGCAGCGGTTTAATTCCCTTTTCCTTACAAAGGTGAGCACTAGCAAATCTCCTGAAATGCATATCTTCTCACCACACGGCTCAACTAGCATACCAGATCTCCCTTTACGTTACAAAAAGGTTAGCACTAGCATATCTCCTGGCAGTAGCAATTCAACAACTCGCTCTAGGTGTGTCTTACTTAATTAGGATACCTTAGTAATTATTTTGTGGTTTTGTGGTTTTCCTGTTTTGTTTTTTCAGCAGTTATTTTTAGTTCAGTCTTCTACTGTTACTTGTGCTTATCATGCAGGTGACTACCGAGCATGGAGGGAAGCACTGAAAGGATTAATATTGTGTGTGAAAGTTGTCACATAGGCTGCTAATGTTTGATTGTGTTGTCCAAAGACACACTTTTATTTGCAGCTAGGGTGACAAATTGTGCATGCTTTGGGCTGTTGCGAACCATATGTCACTTTTAGCTTCTATTTCGAGCAATTATTCTCTCGAAGTGCTGGCCACATGTGTTGTATATTTAAATTTTTACTATGGCCTTTATACCATTAGTGCTATATTTTATATACCGTAATTTTATAAAGCATTCAGTTTTTACTTTGTGTGATTTAGATTGCTCTTTTCTTTATCAAGACTGTTCTTACTTTTTTACGAATCCACTATAATGCCTTCTCGATTTGTAGCTCATTCATTAGGTGAGAATTTGGTGTAGAGTAATTATCGATTAGTTTTCGTTCATCATCCTCAGTTAAATATTGTGACGATCCCTTCCTTATTCTCTTATTTAAGCCATAACCGAATATTCTTCAAACCCTCTGAATGAGATATAGTTGTCCAATGCAATTTCTGTAGTTTGTGAGTTTTGAATTGAGAAGACAGATCAATGTGAACTTTTCTCGGCTGAAATGTGTCTTCCAATTCTTTTCATATCTCTATAATTTGTTGTAGAATTTCCCGCCGCAACGCGCGGGGCATCCTCTAGTTTAATAAGAGAGGGAGACAGAGTGCAAGGTAATTTTCTTTTTTGATCGTGACGGTTCAAATGCGGCCAGAATAAAGTATATATGTCCCACATTTGCTACAGTATACCTGCAGTCTAAATGCAGTGTTATTTAGAGACAATTACCTGAGAAAAAGTCTGGCATGAATCTCTCGCAAAGATAAAACACAAGTGATAAAATATGCACACAATTTACACATAATTATGTTTTTTTTATAATATGCAATAATAAGCATATCATGGCAAAGTTTCAACAAAAGGTAGATTACTAAGAAAATAAATAAATTAGTGGCATTGGCATTACTCTTAAACTAGAAAGAAAATAAAATATAAACTGAAATAAAATTAAAATAAAGAAGTTTTCTAAGTAAAAATGAATTAGTGGCATTTGAATTACCCATTAGGAAGAATAAAAATGAAACAAAACTAAAAAACAACTACAAAATTTGCACACAATTTACACTTAAATTGCGCTTTTTCAAAATATGCAAGAATAAGCATATATTACACTTAGATTACGCTTTTGCACACAATTTACACTTAATTTGCGGTTTTTCACAACGTCCGGATAAAATTTGAACGAATGAATAAGTGACAATGCTACTGCCCTTTTAGAAGAAAGAAAGTGAAATAGACACCAAAACAAAAACAGAATATGATGTTTTCCAACGAAGAATGAATTAGTGATATCTATAGTACCCTTTAGAAATCATAAAAATATCTAAAAGAACAAATTTAAAATTTTACACAAAAATTGCGCCTTTTATAATATGCAAGAATAAGCATATAATTGTGGAATGCACAAAATATAAGTTTTCAAATAAGGGATGAATTAGTGGAATTGGTATTACCCTTAAAAAAGAAAGGAAATGAAATGTAAAAGTCACTAATGAAATATTGGAAAAATAAAAGAATGAAGTTTTCTAGGGAAGAATGAAACCCTTTAAGAAGAAAGGAAATAAAAAAATGAAGTTTTCTATGGAATAATGAAATCTTTTAAGAAAAAAATACAAAAACTAAGACTAAAACAAAATAATGAAGTTTTCTATGTAAGAATGATACCCTTTAAGAATAAATAAAATATTTAAACTAAAACAAAAACAAAATAATGTTTTTTGTATAGGAGTATAATTCACAAAAATAGTGTATAGTAGTTTTCTATTAAATACAGTTTTCTATATTTTGTGTAAACAAAAAAAACTCAATTGAAAAATAGAAAAATAAAAGCGTACACGTGCAGAAAACAAAAACAATCTCATGGAAAAAAGATGCACACACGAAAGTCTAGCCCAAGAAGGAAACTGACTGACCCAAAATAGGGGCAGTCAAATCCAAACAGCCCAGTACAGCAGCAAAACAAGATAGAAAAAAAAAAAGAAAAACTACACAAATCTTAAAGCACGATCCAACGGCCAGAAAATCGATTGACCACAAAACTAAAAGTCAGCTGACTGAAATCTAGCTAAAGTGTATCCACCCACGTGGCAGGCCACAAGCATAAGAAAAACATAGGCGAGTGATAGGCGCCGGTCCGCCGGCCGAAATTTCGGCCGGTCCGCCCTCGGCCGTTCGATTAATTAGGCCACTTTCTGCCATTGAATTCCCCACATCACGCAACCCCTTCGCGTCTCCTCTCGCGTTGACCAACATCTTGGAACCACAGCAGACTCATTCTCGCTGCCGCCCGCGCTCGTCCTTGGCTGCCTACAGCCTACACTTGCCGGCCAACGGCGCCGCCCACGCTCGTCTCTCCGGCCACTGGCGCTCGCCTTCCGTCCGCTCTCGCCCTTCAATAGGTCTCATTCATCGCTAGCATCCCCTGCTGCATCCGATGCAGTACAATAAACATCACCGTCCACCGAGCATCGCCTGACGTCGTAGTGTCGCCGGCGTGGTCATCCGAGCTGCCTTCGGAAGCAAGTCTGGTGGCGTCGTATGGCCGTCCGGCGCTCGTGCTGGTTCCATCAAAAACCAGTGCCGGATGTAGCAAATTTTGCCGCTAGATGCAGCTCCTCCGCTACGACTCTCGAGTGGTTCCAGAAAAAAAATGCCGGCTGTAACAAATTGACGCACCGGTTGTAGCGTTTCCCCCCTCTGGTTGTAGCTCCGCCACGTCGAGGGGTAGTAGCCGACGCTCGTGTTGGTTCCAACAATAACTGATGTCGGATGAAGCAAAAAAAAATCCCTGGATGCAGCTGATTCCCTGCATGTAGTCTTATCTGATGTAGCAAAATAAAATGTTGGTTCCAGCAAAAGAGTTTGCTAGTTGTCGCAAGAAAATAAAAAAGAACAAAAATCATGGCGGTCATGCCGTTCGCCGCCGAGCACATCATCTGCCTGTTGCAGCAAAAAAGCAAGCAGTTCCAGCAAATATCAAACATGCTTCCAGCAAAAAAAAAAACAAAAAAAAATAACAGCAACTTATTCGCCGCACCGCCATCGCCGCCAACCACCACCACCACCACCACCGGCTGAAGCAAAATCCCCCTGGTCGGGTTTCAGCACTGCACCTCGTCGGTTTCCAACAGACCCGCACTGGATGCGAGATATGGTGATGTAGCGGCGTTGCAGTGGTGGTTGGTCTGCAGGTGTGCCGGCGTCGGGGAGGTCTGAAGAGAGAGCAGGTGAGCTCAGCCGAGAAACCAGCAACCCCGAGGAAGACGAAAGGGGAACGAACGAGTGGATAAGGTCGTGGCTTAGAGATAAGGAAAGAAGAAAAAAGGAAGCTGTGCTGGTGGGCCTGGGCTGCGTGGCTTGCGTGCTAGAGCCCGGCGTACGTGGCGGCCGGCCGAAGTTTCGGCCGGCTTGGCGTAGGGAAACGTTTCCCAAAAACATATGGCTTACATCAACTACATGGCGTACGTGTAAACCGTGACACTGGGTTGCCATTCGGCTTATAGGTGGGCCACGTGGCGTCGCTATTAGATGTTGTTAGTCGTGATCCCATTTTGTTTGCTGTGTGCCGCCCTTTTATACTCAGTTTATCTCTAAGACGTGTCTCCGATATGCAACACTCGGCTTATAGCCCCTAAGCTCAAACATTCTAAGCCGTTTACATTACGCCAAATGTAATACTCGCCTTACAGTTCACTGTGGTTAAAATTGTCTTTGCCGTGTATTTTTCGTACACGGCTTCATTTGTTTTTCCCGTAGTGAAACAAGTCTTCTATTAGAGCATCTCCAACAGGCGCGCTAAGCGGCGCGCCCAAAAAAACCATATAGCGCGCGCGCAACACCTGTTTTGCCGCGGCGCGCAGTGCTGGCTCCAGCAGCAGCGCTATTTTGCAGCGCGCGCGTGCTGCTCCAGCGGTGCCCAAAAAATACAGCGCGCGCTTATTTTTTTTTTCATACTAAAATTGCATTAAAATAAAAATATACAAAGATAGATAGTTCTCAAACATAGATAAAAAACATAGTTTAATAAAACATAGATAAAACATAGATAGATAGTTCTAGATAGATAGATATATAGTTCGAAAACATAAAAAAACTAATCGCTCCAGTCATCATCATCGCCTTCGTTGTTGTCGTCGGAGGAGGTCGACAGCCAAATGTCGAACCAGCGCTCATCTTGATCAGTGAAGATGGATTGGCCGCCGGCATCGCGGATGGCGGCCTGCTGACACGCCAACTCCCTCCGACGACGCCTGTCCTCGCGGCGACGTTCCCAGAACTGATGCTCGGCGACGACATCCTCCGGGTGGAGGCGGCGCCACTCCGCCATGCGTCGCTCGTCCTCCTGGGCGACGAGGAGGCGGTTCTGCGCCGCCGTGTGCTCCGCACGATCTCGCGTGGTGTGCAGACGAGGCGGCGGGGCGAGCTCCAACGCCTGCTCGAGGGTGCGGGCGTCGTCGAAGTTCATCTGACGACGCGGCCGGCCTAGGCGCCACGCCGCCGCGTCGTACGCCCGGGCGGCCTCGTGCGCCGTCTCGTACGTGCCGAGGGGGAGCCGGAGATCGCCGGAGCGTATCTCGGCGTAGAAACCGCCGCCGTTCGGGCGCTCGCGGACGCCGCGGTAGCCGGACGAGGAACGGCGGCGCGGCGGCATGGTGGCGCGTCGGGGGCGGCGGCGGTGCTCCGGTGCGGCGGCGGTGCGCCGGTGCGGCGGTAGGGATCGGCGGGCGCGAGAGAGGAGGAGAGAGGGAGAGGGAGAGGTGCAGGCGCGTCGGAGGCGTTCGGGCGCGCGGCGTTTTATAGCGCGCGCGGGGCGCGCCGCCGCAAAAAAGGCGCGCGGGAGGCCGCCGTTTCGCGCGCGCGCGCAAGCGGTTCCCGCGCGCGCGTCTTTCCTGCCGCCGCTGGAGCGCGGTTTTTTTCCCGCGCGCGCGAAAACGGCGATTTAGCGCGCGCGCGCGCCTTTTTCAGCGCCCGTTGGAGATGCTCTTACAACAGAAGCATTTTTTTTTTTGCCTCATCCATCAAATAAGTACTCCCTCCGTCCCACAATATAAGAACGTTTTTGGCACTACACTAGTGCCAAAAACGTTCTTATATTGTGGGACGGAGGGAGTAGAAGAGAAATAAGCAAAAGAGGGTTTCCCCGTTAATTTGCGGAAAACCAAAGAAAAACCATTACAAACTTGGTCAAGACATGTGAAGAAGCACAACCCTACAACCATACGAACTACTCATGAACCATGGAGCCACACAGCCAGCCGACGAATCGCAAAGGAACCCCTTGACTCGCTGCAGCTTGAAAAATAAAACATTGATGAAGACAACATACACAACTGAACCGAACAAGTCGTCATCAATAAGAGCATGAGCCTACACCATCTCGTTATCTTCATGTATATATGCTACAGTACGTACCAAATAAGATTTCAGAAAGATATATAGTTAACAGCAACCTTTTTGAGATAAAAGGAGCATAGCTTCCGGCTTCATTAAGGAAGCCAGTCTACAGCAAAACAGATTCGACAAGTTCAGCACAACAGGAGTAGCCCAGCCAGCCAGGTAGCTCCTAAATAACCTTAAATTGCTTGCGGGTTATTGCTAAGTGCTAACACACATCAAACTTTAGACCTAGAACCAAACTTGAATTCTTCTACAACCATAAAATTCCTCAAAGGTTCAGAATGCGCTTTGTTACGGCATGTTGAAGGCCTCATAAGACACTCGAGACAGCTGTTGAGCTCCAAACAAAAATCCCCCCTCGACCAGCGACCTTCTGAAGTCCTGTCCACGTTTCAAGAAGTCCAAGGTCTTTTTGTTCTATTTCAAGTTTGATCACCATGAAAGAGTAATCTGTATGTCTTATAACACATTCGCTACCCCCACGCATTCCGGTGATCCCCAGTGCCCCCCTGCCCCATGTTGCTTTGTAAACTGGACCTGCTTCTGGCACAGCGTACAATACCTGGCTTCGCAATGCCAGCAGTAAATATATTCATCATCATCCTGGAAACATACATATGATAATCTCATCGGTATTACTAGATAGATGCATACGAGAGGCAGGTCAGTGCTTAGTAAATTGGTCACTGCTTGCAGATTTATGCCATATTGCAAATTGAACGAGACAGATATCCTTACCTTGTAAATTTTCCGATGGCATTTTGGGCATTCTACGGTACTACCTACTGAGTGCTTTCGAGCCCGTCGTTCCATCGTTTGTAGTTCTTTCAGTCGCTTCTGCAAATCATTTGTGTCATCTTCTCGTTCCGCATACATCCCGCATTTGCTGCAAACCATACGTGCATAAACATAAGCATGATTTCTTGGATGCCTCCTCCCCTTTTGAAACAGAAAAGTACTCTTGATTGCTTAGGATAGCCTACCTCAAATGATCAAAAGTGCCACCACCCAAGGCCTTGCCACAACGGAAGCAGAATGACTTACCACAGTTCACACAATACATGTGGTTGCACCCTTCGGTTTTGATAATGGCCATTCGGCAGTATGGGCATGCTCTAGCATCCTTGTACAGCTTTCTGATCATAAGCATTTCCTGCACCATCTCTCTCGCAGTTAACTTGCCGGATGCCTGCGAAATTGAATTGAAGACTGAATTATTATGTTGCAACAACCAATATGTACGTAACTCAACTCCATATATAGTTAGGAGGTACATAACAGTTTTTGCTTTGTTTTGTGGGAAGCGCACGTAACAGGTTATTACTAGCATGACTATCAAATTTCTTTGTATAACAAATTAACAATATGCAAGGTTAAGGGTATCAGCCTCCGTCCAATCCTAAGCTAATACAGAACAGATTTTAGTAGCATTTCTACCTGCCGCTGCTGGAGCTTTTGTTCTGGAATTAAACACGGTTTCCCTGGATGGCGCGGGTCCTTGCAAACTGAGCAGAATGTAAAGGAACATTTTGGACATTGCACACTATTATCCTCGTCCACCAAGCAAGCAATCCCACACCTTGGACAGTAAACAACATCTGACATCGAGGCCAATGCTTTCTCAAGAACAAGCCTATCCCAGCGTTCAAATTCTTCTTCCCTAAGAAGATTCTTTAGTAGATGTGGTGGAATAGAAGAGTTGCACTTGGTGTCGGGGCACACCAATCGAAACACACTACCTTCCTTCACATGCATCCTGCATAAGGTCTCCATGCACTTGACACAAAATAAGTGCTCGCATGGCAGCTGGATGAAGTTTGAACCTAATTGTTTGAAAGCTCAAGTTAGTTCACCGCGGAATGAACTTCTATTCGCACGATTCAGTTACCTAAGAAGCTTAACAGGCCCACCGGTTCATATTGTTTATCATGAACCATGGAAAAATCAGCCAGTCATTTGCTACCACTATGGTGCAGTTCAACAATAGTACAACATGGAATGGACAGCATAAAATAAGTGACGCTCTTCCAAAAAGGGACAATGATAGTGTTTCACTGTATCAAGGAATGTAATAATTGTTGGTATGAATGCACAATAGAGAAGAATTGAAAGGGTAAAGGCTTACCATTGCTCTCGTTAAGGCATATCATGCACATATGAAGATCTTCAAGAAAAGCTTTACGACGCTTCTTACTACTGTAGCTGAGCATAGAAGGGATTACATAATCCAATGGGAGGCCTCTTGAGATTGCACGGTTATCTGGTTTCTTCGCTGGACTCTCTAGACCTAATATTATTTTGCCATCAATCCAGAGGTGAGACAGCGACGAATCGCGGACCCACTCAACCCACTGATATACCACTTCCTGCCCCGGGAGTTGTGCCCAGATGTCGTCGAGCATCTCACATATCTGAGAAACTTGAGACCCATCCATCCATTTGGCAGTGATTGTAAAAAATGGGGGATCTTTGCTAGGATACGAATGTGGAAGTAAGCATGTCAATACCAATGGAGGCAAGTAGTCAAGGTTGCAAGTGCAAGAGTATTCCTCTGGCTCATCACCATCATCTTCTATACCATCATGAGGGCATTCCCTATTGGCAGAAGAAAACTTAGCGCACACTTGAGCGCCATGATGCAAGTCGTAGTGTATGTAGATCTGGAATTAAGGAAAGAAAACCCACAACATTAATTTTCAACATCCAAAGAAGTCAGGAACAGATGAAGCAAGAGTCAAGACAACACTGATGGCCAACACAAGAAACCTGGAAACAGTGGAGCCCTCCTTTTTTACCGAATTCAACCAGATCATCCCCATATATTGCTTCCAATGCCATCAGCTGCAGTGAACAATGAGATCAAAGTCAGCAAACAGGTGATTCGTCCTGCAATAGTACAATGTTACTGTTGTATTGCTCTAAATAATTAAGCTACCAGACTTACTAACAAACTCAATATGGCACCAGTAGTAAGTGGCCATAAATTTCCCCAAAAGACTGACTAAAGTTGAAACCCTCCAAAACCATGGAAACGTTAGCATCACTACCCTACGAGCACGGAAGCTCTGATGCAAACTATGAATTATAGCGCAGGGCCACAGACCAAGATCGATCATATAAGATAGTTAAAAAAACAGTTTGATCAGAAATTAGTAATGTACTGGACCTCGTCCTGCTGTCGCTCCTGGTTGACTCTTATCCCCTCTTCTTCCTCCTCCTCCTCGGCGCGAATGTGAATTCTCGCCGTAGCAGCGGCCTCCTCCAGTCTGGTTCCGCCTCGGCGGCCGCCGCCCACGGGTAGTCCAGGTTGAGCACGTCCTCGTCAGACACATCACAAGACGAGGGCGAGGATGAGGACGCGTCGGTGGAGAAGCTCGGGAGGGGTACCATTGCCCGCGACGACGAGGAGACGCCGGCGGACGCTGCTGCCATGGCGGGAGCTATATATGAGCTGCCGTGGAGTCGGCCGGAGGTATCGTACCTCTGGATCGAACCGGCCCGTCGCACCGCATAAGCCGTATGCTACTGTGTTTAAGGATGGCAATGGGTAGGGTATGGGGCGGGTAGAGCAATACCATACCCATACCCGTGTAGTCAATGGGTACAAAATTCTACCCATACCCGTACCCATGGGTATGAAACTTTACCCGTACCCATACCCGATGGGTATCCATACTCATTCGGTACCCAATGGGTAGATCAAATAGTACACAAGTTATTCACAATTTTACATTCATCCACAGTACATTTGACAAAAAAACATTTATCTAAACTCAATAACGAATAGATGAGTATCAGACAATCTCAATTCAAATTGATAATTAATGACAACTTTAACATAGGTTCACGAAATGACCAAATAACATCCGACACGTAACATGTCAGTATAAATGGGTAGGGTATGTGTATATCCATGGGTACAAGCCTATACCCGTGTCCTACCCATGACTTAATGGGTAGGGTATGGGTACTACCCATGGGTATAAATTTCTACCCATACCCTGCCCATGCGGGTACGGTATCCGCGGGTACCCGTACCCATGGGTAAAATTGCCATCCTTAACTGTGTTTTGCTTCTGTTTCGTGTCACGGACGACGGTCTGGAAAATACTATTATGGGGCTCAAAATTACACACAGCGTCAAATAGAAGGACTCCTTCATGGGCCTGTTTTGCTCAACTAGAGCCTAGTCTGCGTGTTAAAAAAAAAAAGAGCTTCGTCCGAGTTACTTTTTTGGGCTTCCTTGCGAGTGGGCCCATCCTCGATGACCCGAGCAACTCCGCCTGCGCCTCTAGCTTGACCACGCCACAAAGCCCCAGCTCCGACGACTCCGGGCACCTCCTCCTCCTTGTCGCTCTCATCACCGTGACGAAGGAGAGGAGGAAGACGCTTTGGTGGAGAAGCCCGGGTCGGGGACCACTGCCCGTGATGACGTGGAGGCACCGGCGGACACTGTTGCTATGGCTCGAGCTCGGAGTTGTTGTGGAGTCGGTCGGAGTAGGTCATACCTCTTGATCGAACTCGGGTCTACCAGATCGGCCTCATACGTTGCACCGTGTACTGCAGTACAACCTTTTTTTTTGCATGGCTGATCAACAACAATATAAAATCCCGCCTAGCTCGAGGTTGTGCCTCAGTGCGCGGAAATTACATGTGACATTGCCTCTGACTTCATGATACAGTCATGTTCTCCAGGACTAAATCTCACTTACTGCAAGACCTATAAGCTCTCGCCTATAGTGTTCTTCTGAGTGGGCAAGCCCAATAGCTATTATAGCTGAATGATTTTTGAAACCTTTCGTGTACAATGGGACTGGTTTTAGGAAATTTTCATTAATTTTGGGAAGATTTTTTCCGTTGTGTTTTTTATCATTCCTGTGTTTTTATTACTGGTTTTGGGGTTTTCCTTTTTATTCTTTTCTTCCTTCTTATTTTTTGGGTTTTCTTCTTTCTTTTCCTTATCAAATTCATCAACCCATTTCTTTTATTTAAAACACATTCAACATTTTTGTATATATGTTGGACAATTTTCAGGTACACATTGAACTTTTTTCAATTACATGTTGAAGTTTTTTTCTGAATACATGTTAAATATTTGTAAAATGTATAACAAAAGTTTTTTAATACACATTCAACATTTTTAAATAAAAATTGAACATTTTCAAAAGATGTTAATATATTTTTAAATCATAAATTTCTTTTAAATTGTGCAAACATTCGTTAATGGTTGATCATTTTTTAAATGGTACAGATTTTTTTATATGTTATGAATATTTTTTTAAATAGATTGAACATTTTCTGCATTTCATGAACTATTTTTAAATGTCATGATTTTTTTTTGAATAACACGAACCTTTTTATGGGTTACAAAATATATTTTTTACATCTTCATTAGCATTTTTAGAAAGTATCATGAACAAAATTTTAAATATTTGGGCATGTTTAAAATGTTATGATGGCATGAACTTATTTTAGAATTGTCAGACCAATTGTTTTACATTTCATGAACAGTTTTTAACGCGCAGTGATCTCGTTTGCTAAAAATAAAAGCAATTATATGGCATCTCGTTTGTGGAGCAACCTTAGTTTACATACAAAGTGATTCATGGCAACAGTACTCATCCAAGTAATGGTTGCAGGTTATCTAAAAAAACAATCTCTCTCACACTATCATAGATATATGCATGTCTTATAGTCTGGTTACATCTACCTAGTTGTGCCGCCGACCTTCAATTTACAACACATAACACAACTTGTTGACTGTTTCGCAAAAAAGTTACAAATCTCTAAGTTGCGACAACGGGAGCCCAGATTCGGCACTAGAAAGTTATCCCCACACACTCTGGCGACCCCCAGTGCCCCCCTGCCCCATGTTGCCTTGTAAACTCCACCCGCTTTTTGCACAGGGTACAATAGCTGGCTTGACATGCCCGACAGAAGATATATTCAGCATCATCCTGCACACATAGGAGAGGCAAGCTAGTGCTCACTAAATTGGCCACAATCCTAGTGGTAATGAACCAGCATGCTACTATATTCATGCCATGTTGCTGATTCAATGATAAGATAGCTTTTGGTACCTTGAAAATTTTCTGACGGCATTTAGGGCATTTTACGGTACTACCTACTGGTTGCCTTTGAACTCTATGTTTCCCGGTTTCTAGCTTTTCCAGTTGCTTCTGCAAATCCTTTGTACTCCCTCCATTTTTATATACAAGGCCACAAACTCAAATTACAGGTACCAAGACAAACATTAATGAGTGCTTTACAAGTCAATTTATTTTCTCGTTTACCGAGTTAATTAATAGGGTGCATGCACATTAGAGGAAATTGAGTGGCCGTGAGAGAGAAAGTAGGTGAGTTTGTCATTATTATCCACTACATGCATGTTAGTAATTAAGCCATGAGTTACTAGTACGAGAAAACATCATTAATATTTGCCCCGATTACTGTTGGTGGCCTTGTATATATACAAAATGTATTTTTCATAGTGGCCTTGTATACAAAAATGGATGGAGTATCAGATTCTTCTATAGGCGCATACAGCCCACATTTCCTGCATACACGAATTTGTGCGCTAGTCAGTCAAATCGTACATGCATAAACATAACAAGCCTGACATCTTGGATGTCTCCCGCTTTCTCAAGGTGAAAGGGACTCTTGATTGTTTAGGATGGCCTACCTGAAATGATCAGAAAAGCCTTCACCCATGGCCTTGCCGCAACGGTAGCAGAATGACTTTCCACAGTTCACACAATACATTGCGTTGCACCCTTCAGTTTTGCTAATGGCGATCCGACAATGTGGACATGCCCTAGCATCGCTGTACAACGTCTTTATCATCAACATTTCCTGCACCATTTCCTTCACAGCTAACTTGCCTGATGCCTGCAAACATTGAATTGAAGACTGAATTATTATGCTGCAACAGTCAATTATTTCACTCTGTAACAGCAAAACAAATGTACTCCCTCTGTAAACTTATATAAGATCACTTAGATCACTAAGGCCTTCTTCGGTTTGGCAGGGTTTGAAGAGGTTTGAAAGGGATTGAAGGGTATTAAATCCCTTGCAAGTCAAAATCCTTCTCAAACCTCCTCAATCCCCTTCAATCCCTGTGGCAAGGGGATTAACCGAACATGGTCTAAAGTAGTGATCTAAACAGTCTTATATTAGTTTATATAGGGGGTATATTTTATCTTTGAAGGTTTTTACCAACAAACCACAATGTGATTTTCTGTTGGGAACAGGTTATATACTATGATGATTGTGTATTAATTGCTTAGTATAACGATAAATGCAAGTTTAAGACCCTAGACTCTAAGCCTCCCCACCAATGAAAATGCAGAACAGATTTTAGTTGCATTTCTACCTGACGGCGCTGGAGCTTTTGTTCTGGAGTTAAACATTGTTTTCCTGGATGGCGTGGGTCCTTGCATATTGAGCAGAAGGTAAAGGAACATTTTGGACATTGTGCGTTTTTATCCTCGTCTACCAAGCAAGCAATCGAACACCTTGGACAGTAAGCCACGTCTGACATTGAGCCCAATGCTTTCTCAAGAACAAGCCTATCCCAACGTTCAAATTCTTCTTCCCTAAGAATATTCTTTAGCAGATACGGCGGAATAGAAGCGTTGCACTTGGTGTCGGGGCACACCAATCGGAACACAGTACCTTCCTTCACATGCAACCTGCATAAGGTCTCCGTGCAGTTGACACAGAACAAGTGCTGGCATGGCAGCTGGATGAAGTTTGAACCTAATAATTGTTTGAAAGCTCAAGTTAGTTCATCGGGGAACGAACTTCTATTCACACAATTCAGTTACCTATAAGAAGCTTTAATTGAAAGGATAAACCGGCCCACCGGTTCTTATTGTTTATCATGAACCATGGAAAAATCATCCAGTCATCTGTTGGTAACTTGGTATGAATGCATAGTAGAGAAGAATTCAAAAGGGTAAAGGCTTACCATTGCTCTCATTAAGGCATATCATGCACATATGAAGATCTTCAAGAAAAGCTTTACGACGCTTCTTACTACTGTAACCGAGCATCAAAGGGATTACATAATCCAATGATAGACCTCTTGAGATAGCACGATTGTCTGATTTGGGTGTTGAACTGTCTGGACCTAATATTATTTTGCCATCAATCCAGAGGTGTGACAAAGACAAATTACGGATCCACTCAACCCACTGATATACCACTTCCTGCCCTGGGAGCTCTGCCCATATGGCATCGAGCATCTCACAGATCTGAGAAACTTGAGACCCATCCATCCATTTGGCAGTGATTGTAAAATATGGGGGCTCTTTGCTAGGATACCACTGAGGAAGCAAGCATGTCAATACCAAAGGAGGCAAGTAGTCAACGTGGCAAGTGCAAGAGAATTCCTCTGGTCCATCACCATCTTGTTCTATACCATCATGAAAGCATCCTCCGTCGGCAGAAGAAAACTTAGCGCATACTTGAGAGCCGTGATGCGAGTCGTAGCGTATGTACACCTAGAATTAAAATAAAGGAAACCATCAAAATCAAATTTCAACATCCAAGAACAGATGAAACAAGACAACACTGAAACTGATGGCCAAAACACGAAACCTGGAAAAACCGGAGCCCTCCTTTGCTTTCAAATTCAACCAGGTCATCCCCATATATTGCTTTCAATGCCATGAGCTGCAGTGGAAAATGAGATCAAGTCAGCAAACATATGTTTCATCCTGCAATACTACAATGTCAATGTTCACATAAAAAAATGCAATTTCAATGCTGAAAATAATTAAGACTCAATATGGCACCAATATGAGGCCATAAACTTCTCCAAAAACTGACTAAAATTGCAACCTTTGTCCAAAGGCCACAGCCTACGAGCACGTTCGGAATCTCCGTTGCAACAGGGCCACAGACCAATATCGGTCACAAGATTGTTAAAAGAAATTCAGTTTGATCAGAAATTAGTAGTGTACTGGACCTCGTCCTGCTGTCGCTCCTGGTTGATTCTTATCGCCTCTTCATCCTCCTCGGCGCGAAGGTGAATTCTCGCCGTAGCAGCGGCCTCCTCCAGCCTGGATTCCGCCTCGGCCGCCGCCACCCACGGGAAGTCCAGGTTGAGCACGTCGTCGTCGCTCCCATCAGCGCGCGACGAGGGCGGGGAGGAGGACGCTTCGGTGGAGAAGCCTGGGTCGGGGATGCGGTGGCATAGGACTGCCCGCGACGACGAGGAGGCACCGGCGGAAGATGCTGCCATGGCGGGAGCTCGGAGTTGCCGTGGAGTCGGTCGTCGTGGGTAGTACCTTCAATCAAGAATCAAGATCGGAACCCGAGTCTATCAAAACGGCCCGTACGTTCACCGCGTACCGCAGTACAACTCTTGTATTTTTTCATGGTTTCCAAAACGGTTTTGCTATTTTACAGCTGACTGTTTTGCAATTCGTCATCATTCGAATTGTTGTCCGTCCGTTTTTGCGCGGAGATTCTCGCTGGTTTTGTTTTTTGTTCGGGTTTGTTTCTGGGTCCGCATTTTTTACCGGGCGCGGTTTTCTGACCGCCCGTTATCGCCGTCTCGGCTCTGTTCGGTTTTTGTCTTGTTTGAATTTGGGAGAGTGTCTTTTCCCCTTTCCCCCTTCTGGATGCTCTGTTTCGATAAGCTCGAGGGTGAGCTCAAGCGGCGCAGCACAGCAGGCGATTCTCTCCGTCCATGGCGATTCTCGCGGCTCGATTTTGATTTCGGTTCCCTTTCTCTCCGATCCCCGGTGTCGCGGTTGGTTGTTCCTATCTCCCGCTCTCTTCCGCTCTCTGCCCGTGTGCTTTTTGCTTGCGTTTGGTTCTAAATCTAGGTGAGTTCATGTCGTCGTGCCCCTGTCGTCTCGCGCGCTGTTGGAGTTGTAGACGCATGATGTTGTTGACTCCCTGCTGGAGGTGGAGATGCCTGATTTGTCTATGCCGTGGTTGTAGTTGTAGATGCATGATTTTTTCTGAATCCCTGTCGGAATTGGAGATGTGTGATTTGTGTGTATTCCCGAGCACCTGTTTTATAGTTGAGATGCATAATAGATGCATGATTTTATGGTTGACCCCCTGCTGGAGGTGGAGGTGCCTGATTTGTGCGCCTCCCCGCCGCCGCTGATGTAGTTGTAGATGCGGTGGTTGTTTTCCTGTCTCCTGTCCGCGGGTTGTCGTACTTTGGGGGATTTTGTAGATGTGACCCCCCCTTTAGGTGGGTAATTCCATGGACTTTTGTGTTCTGGTCTATTATGTCCTGATGATTGCTGCTGTATGCAGCTGTGTAGCTTGCTTTTGTGTCTATATAGAGTTAGGTTTTTCTCATGCTGATGTGTAATTGACCTAAGATGTTTTATATGATGTTTTGAGTTCAAGCAGGCATGTATCTTTTAGTCTAATTTCAGTGTAATTTGTGCCAGCGCATTCAGTGTAATTTTCTGAAGGAAGTTGGGGATTATGTACATGCCCCCCTTCATGTATAGCACTTTTCAGTGTGTTCTAGGCTTCTAGCCAATTTTTACAGTGTAATCGTGGCGTAATTTGTACCAAGTTTACAGTGTAATTTGTCCTGCATTTACAGTGTAATGTACCCAATGTTTACAGTGTAATTTGTCCTGCATTTACAGTGTAATGTACCCAATGTTTGCAGAGTAATTTGTCCCGAATTTATAGTGTAATTTGTTCTGCACTTACACTTTAATGTATCCAATTTTTACAATGTAATTTGTCCCAAGTTTTACAGTGTCAGCTACACATTATTTACAGTGTAATTTTATCCCAGTGTGAATTGTCCTAGTGTAATTGCAGTGGATTGAAAGTGTAATTTGAATGTAGTTTTACCCAACAATTTCACTCTACTCTGCTTGGATTGGTACTATAGGACTTTTTCAAATGCTTCAACTAACTTTATTTTTCGCCAGTTTTACTCTATAGTTTCTATGGTTCAGTACTGTAATTGTCAGTTAGATTACAGTGATTTTTTTAATTTGGATGCCTTTCACTGTTATTTAACTTCTTTTTTCCTTTTTGTCCTCCTTCTTGTTTATAGGTTTAAATGGGTAAGCTACGGGAAGCCTCTCATCGCGATATTCCTTTAGTATCATCTTTAGAGAGTGCAGATTCTGGGGTGAACCTTTCGTGCCCAATGATTTTGCAGAAGATGGTTCTTATCCTGTGTCTCTGGTATTTCTTCTTCTTTTATTTTAGTTGTTGGTTGATTTATTTATGTTGGTTTGTCTTCTCTTTTTACAGGAATTATCTGGTGATGAAGGTGGGTTTGACAAAGCTCTTCTGAAGTTCTATCTTAATCGAGTGTGTTTTACTTTATCTTGCACTTTTCATTTTATTTTCATTTTTCGTATTTACCTTTGGGTGATGGTTGTATTTTTGTTATTTTCAGAAAGTAAAATGCTTGAAGATGAAATTATCATCTGCTTCGAGGAGGAATGTGGTTAGTTCCTAATTACTTTTGTTGTTCTTTTAATGCGTGTTCTTAGAGAATGTTTTATTTGGGGGTAGGTGTTTCTTTCCTCTGGTTTAGGTTTTTTCTCACTGTATCATAATTTTAGAGATTAGTATTGCTATATTTTATCTATTTGATTGTGTTTTTTTATGTAATCCCCTATGTTCTAGCCCTGCAACCGAGCTATGCAGTCAGTCTTTACATCCCTCCACAGTTTGTTCAGTTTGCTTTGTGTTGTAAGCTTAGCTATTAATGTGTAGTTTCAGTAGTTTTTTCGTCCGTAAATATTTGCATGCTTAATCATGTATTTTTCATGTTCTCACACCGTAGTTCGTGTGCTTGCCCTCAATTTTTTGTTAGGTTTTCACTGGATTTATAATATTCATGTGATTTTCCAATGTAATTCCAATTCTTAGTCAATGTATTTTCTGATATATTTGCAGTGTAATTTTACCGTCAGAGTTTTTTGCTCTGCAATTCCTATGATTTTCCTTTATGTTTTTTTTCTTGCTCTTGTTATTCATATGTAAGTAGTAGGGTTTTCAGAGTGTATTTTACTAATTAATATGTAGTAATCTGAGTTATTATTTGGGTGATTGATATGTTATTATTTTGTGTTCTTCCTCGTCTTTTTTAAAGCTTAATTTGATATGTGTTTCACTTTTCTTGTTTTTGTAGAGACAGAAACGACCTAGTGATTACCCTTCCTGTGCTACTTTCACTAAATATTCTGGAAAGTTCTTCTCTAGTGTTGTTGATGGACTGTCTTCTAGGTATCGGGGTGTTCTCCAGACGTATGAGTTCTTCATGTGACAATCTTAGTAGATCCTCTTCAGTAACTACGCTCATCACGCTCCTCTCCTGTGACATTTGGAAAGTAGAATGCCAGTTTTAACATAATCATGAGCAGCAAAACATTTAGTAATAGATGAAAGTTTTTTGAAATGCTTCTTTCTATTGGGAGAGGGGCAGGAGATAGTCCCTGTAATTTTTTAGGGGTTTTGCATTGCAATTTACTAGGTAACTACAGTGTAAAAAACCCTTTAGTTTTGCACTGGGTTTTTACATGTTTAATTTCACTGGGGAATTTCTAGGGGGTTTTACAGTGGAAAATTTCCAGGTAGGTACAGTGTAATTTTCAATTTTTTTACAATGTAAGTCTGCATTTACAGTCTAGTTTACTATGTGATTTACACTTTAAGTACATCATTTGTCTTCGCTGCATTTTTTACTCCCTAAAGTGTTCTTTCAATGTAATTACACCATTTTCCTTACTCTGGAATTTATGGGAAATCTACACTAGAAATTTCTAGGTACAAGACTAGTTACATGAGGATTTACACTGTAATTTTCTAGGATTTTACACTGGATTTTTGACTAGATTTACACTAGATTTACATGTTGATTTTTTATGATGTCTATGATTTACACTGTAACTACATCTTTTGTCTACATGCTTGCACTGGAATTTACGGGGATTTTACAGTGTATACTTTTCATTGTAATTTCATCATTTCTTTTCTTTGGAATGTATGGGAATTTTACACTGGAATTTTCGAGGCGCAAGACTAGTTTACATGGGGATTTACACGCTAATTTTCTGGGATTTACATTGGGATTTGACTAGTTTGCATGGGGAATTACACTGTAATTTTCTGGGATTTTACACTGGAATTTTTGACTAGTTCACATGGGGATTTACACTGTAATTGTCTGGGATTTTACACTGGAATTTTTGACTAGTTCACATGGGGATTACACTGGAAATTTGACACTGTAATTTTCTGGGTTTTACACTGTAAATTGATTGGGTTTACATGGGGATTTACACTGTAAAATTCTAGGATTTACACTGTAATTTCTAGGACTTACACTGGAAATTGACACTGTAATTTCTGATGTTCATCTTTTCTGATGTCTATGATTTACACTGTAGTTATTTGTGTCCTTACATTGTAATTGCATCGTTTGTCTACATGCTTACACTGGAATTTATGGGGAATTTACAGTGTAAATTGTTACTGTAGGAAAGACTAGTTACATGGGGGTTTAGACTGTAATTTTCCGGTTTTTTACATTGTGGATTTTTCTGGGATGTTTTCTGATGTTGATCTATTTGTTTTGTACATGCAGGAAACTCCCTCAGTTTTTTGTTCTTGCAAGAGGTGAAGAGAGATGATGGATGAGGGAGTTGGTGTTCGACTGTTTTTGCTGACCTGTAGATGATCGTGTTGTTGATCTCCTTGATGCTCCTCATCCTCCCCGATCTGCCATGGTCGCCTCTCCCATGGGCGGCTCCCAGATTTGTTCTAGCTCTGTTAGGTGAGATCTGTCTAGTGGTTGAGGGGGGAGGGGCGTGTTTTGTGGAGGGGTTTGGTCTCTGCGTGTGTTGCAAGCTTGCTGGCATGTGCTATGTTGGTCCCTGGATCAAGAGGGGGGTTTGTTTGTCCAGGACGAACCGGGTGGGATGTTTACCCAACCCGTTTAGGCGTTCTTTTCTATTTTGTGATTTTATACTGCTAATACAGGTGTACTGTGTTGATTGGTCAGTAAATTTGACTGTTTTCGAATTGAAAAACAGTCAAATGTCAAATAGACAGTCCCTTCCAAAACTTAATATGGAATAGGGAGGATATGTCCAGCGCTCTCGCGACGCCTGCGCCCCACGCGCGTGCGCCGCCGCCGCCGCCGCCCCCGCCTCTGCCGCCCCCGCCGCTTGCCCTCCCTCCGCCCCCGTTCAAGCCGACCACCCTCGCCACCCCTACATCCGGCCCGTCCGCGCCGCGGCGCCTCTCCTCCGCGTCGGCATCGGGCGTGATTCCCGATCCAGATACGCCGTCGCCGTCGCCGTCGCCGCATCCGGGGCTCTCCCGCTCGTCCTCCGGGTTGGTCGCCGGTTCGCCTCCACCGTCCGACGACTCGGCTCCATCGACTGAAGCCTCTCCGCCCCCGCCTCGTCTTCGATCCATTGTGGTCCGGGTGCCCGTCGCCGGGATTTGTGCTGACGGCCATTCCGCTGTTGCACGGGTCGCTGCTGGAGTGCCGCGGTCTGCCTGCTGCGTGCAGGCTTTTCCGGAGGTTGATGCTGTTGTTGCTGCTCCGCCGTCCTCTTCACGGACTCGCCCCAAATCTGTGGTAATTCGGGACGCAGCCTTGGCTCCGGAGGGAGGGGATTCCTCCCCTGCCTCAGACCATGGAGGATGGATTGAAGTGCGTGGGAGCAAGGGATGTGCAAATGTTTCCAGCAGCAGTCCGGCTGTGCCGCCGAAGGCGCGGACGGTGGTTAGTCTGTCTGAGCGCGCCGCCTACCTCAGATGGATGGACGGACGATGCTTTCGGTGTCTCAGCCGCAAGCATTTCGCCAAGGATTGCAAGGAGCCGCTAAAGTGATGGCGTTGCTACAAAGATTTCCATCTTGTCAGTCAGTGCCCTGGCCCTTCGTCGAAGCTCTCCTCGACGGTGCCTTCCCACGGTCCTCGACTTGGTGTTGGGGATCGCCGTGACGCGCCGGCCAGCCATGCTTCTAGGCAGCGCTCATACGCCGAGGCTCTCTTAGCGCCACCCCTTGGAGATCACTTGGCTCGTAGTGTGGACGGCTGCGTCTTCCCTCTCGCTCCGATTGAGCAGGATCTCCTTGCTGCTATGCTCTCGGCCAGGCCGGTGGGCGTCGATCCGTGGCCTAATGATCCTATGCTTGATGAAGCAATGGCGCCTTCCCCTTAGGTTTTGCCTGTCATCCTTCGTCCTAGGGACTGCTCCGCTTGGGGCGATGAGATGTGGTTCAGCCATGGTGCCTCGTCCGTAGGGAGTGAGGAATATGTTGATCCTATGTGCTCGGAGGCTACTCTTCTGTCGCCACACCATGGAGGCTCCTCCCCGTCTTCTGTGGTGCACTCCCTTGTACGTCTGATGCCGAGTACAGAGGAGCCGCTTGGTTTCAACGCGCCTGATGTTCTGGTTGAACCTATGGATGAGGTGTGCAATGTTGTTGCGAAGGTGGCGCAAACTAAAGCGACACCAGTATCTTTGGAGGATTTTCTCAGCAAGGTTACTTGTTCGCTCCCACAACCTCTGCTTGGGACCCCAGTGCCTTCGCATGGGGAGAAGAATGGCGGGCGACGGAGCGGGCGTCTGGAAAAAAAGAACAAGGCGTGCAACATCCCGACATCCAAGCGTGCAGAGTATAGAATGTTGGAGGCTTTTGATGAGTTGCCGGAGGTCAGCAAAGCAGAGGGGCCAGAGCAAAAGATGCAAGCATACCTGGACATGTACAAAAAACCGCTCTCACCGCAAGTGATTGAGGCGTTGAGCTCTTTGGCGGGGATCGCTGGGAAGTCAAAGTTGGATCTGTCAGGATGTTTTCCACCTGATAATGTTAGCACATGATTCTTTGAGGCCGAGTCAGAAGAGTCTTTCCGTATGGACAGTTTCCCTTCGGCGAGTGGCAGTCTTTTTGGTTGCACTTGAGCCTCGTCTAACCGCCTTGGGCTTGGGTGCTTTGGTGTCTGGCTCTGATGATGTCCCTTGATGCTGCAGTTGTCTTGTCCCTGTCCCCACGTTCTAGTGCCTTTTTTCTCGTTTTCTTTTTTTCTTTCTTTTTGGGTTTTCTTTCGGTTTTCCCTGATTAGCCGAGAATGTTAGGTTTTCGGATCCGGTTTTCCTTATAAACTGGACCAACTCTCTTCTTCTCAATGAAATGCAGGAACGCCCTGCCCCTTTCGAGGTGTTCTCGGAAAAAGAAAACTTAATATGGAACCACCGCGCATGGTTTCCAAGTTCATCAACCTACTAACCATTTGATCTGACCAGGTATAGCTAACCTTTTCCGGTGGTAATTAGTATTCTGCTGCTATATCAGCAAGAAACAATGGAGCACAATATGCCCATGCGTAGCAACGTGAAAAATTGATATTTTGTGCAAGCATAATGTTTCACAACACTGAATTCACTACGAAAAATATGTTGCAACACAGCATCCTTCTACAAAATGAATATAAAAAATGCGATGCAATTTAGCCGTGTTACATTTTGTTTGCCGGGCATAATCTCCCACTGATTCCATTTAAGTATAATTCTTCCTTTAATCACCATGACGTCCTTACCCGTTTTAGCCGGGAATCAAATCCTTCATTTTTCTAATTTAGTAGTCCCAACACATTGAAGCCTACAGATCATTCCTTTTAATTATCCTACCTTTTTACTTCAAATCCTTCCTTTAATTAGCCTCATCTATTTGAATATTCTATTTATTAAGACCATCGTCTTTCATTTAATTATTCCACCAGTTTACCCATAAACCTTTCTTTAATTAGCCATATCCATTTAAATATTTTATTTAAGCCTAAAATCCTTCCTTTAATTCGCTCGCCCTAAACATGAGGACTGCCACTCGTATATTTAAAGCGAGTTGGGATTAGTAAATGTGAATGGTGCATAGGTCGTTGGTTGTTTGAACATCTTGTAAGGAGGTTTTGTGTTCAATTCCCATAATGTTGATTTATTTTGACCCAATTATTTTTCACGCTTTCTATGAAAGCACATAAAAGGCCCATCAACATACAAATACCTGACCCAGATCGCTTAGCTTGTGTATGAGCCAACAGTACGAAACTTTAGCGTGCACTCAAACCAAACGAGAAGGACTAAACCAAACCAAGAATACATATTCCCTTTAATAGTAGGTATAGATTCCGCTGCTATATCAGCAAGAAACAATAAAAAAATCAAAATAAATATTTTTTGGGCAAATCAAAATAAATATAAATAACAAGAAATGAGTGTATGATGATTTATACATAATTGCATCACTATCGAGGGCGCCCTAGGCGCTAGGGTTTCCCGTGCCTCCCATCGGCGCCGATGCTGCTCTATCTCGTCTTCTATAGTCTTAGGGCCATGGAAGCGCGATGGATCCCGACCCTTGTCGGCGGGAGGGCTATGTTTTCATATGGTTTTTTGAGTTTTGTTAGGGTTTGAGTCCTGCTCAGAGAGGCGAGGCGACGACGGCTCTCTGAAGATGGAATAAGGTTATCCCGTCTAGCCCCGTCCCAGTGGTGTTTCTAGCATCGTCGAAGGGTGTGTGGAGGTTTGTCTCCGGCGCAGGGCCGAGCTGGCAAAATCAGAGGCCCTATGCAAAACTCTAAAATGGGCCCTATCTTGCAATACTAAATGCCTAATAGATGAAAATAATTAATTAACTACAAGCTTTTAGTATGACTAAATAGGGGGCAGAAAGTGAAACTCAAATTCAACGGGTCGCAGGATCACTGGTTATTGATGCAAAGACGCTTAAAACTTCAGAGATCGAAAGATGGCCTGAACTTTCCTGGCCTTCAAAGTTCAGATGAATCTGATCCTCCCTGCCGGCAGCTGTTCGGTTGGTCCCGCCCTCCTGTGTCATGTCTCCTGACTCCTGAAAAGGATCTACCATGTTGGATTGGTATTGAAGCGTTGGACCATGGATTCAACACCAAGGAAAGAGGGTTGGAGGAGTCAGTCAGGAGCCCTAACCTGCCGCCTCGAGCGATGCCCGCCAGCCGCCAGACGAAGAGACGAACGAAGGAAGCCCTCCTCGCTTCGCTCGTCCTGATCGAATCGAGCGATGGCCAATTCTTCACGCGCGGCAAACGCAAGCTACAGAGTGTTGGGGAACGTAGTATTTAAAAAAAAAATCCTACGATCACGCAAGATCTATCTACCAGATGTATAGCAACGAGAGAGGAGAGTGTGTCTACGTACCCTCGTAGACTGGGAGCGGAAGCGTCAAGTGATGCGGTTGATGTAGTCGAACTTCTTCGCGATCCAACCGATCAAGCACCGAACGTACGGCACCTTCGCGTTCAGCACACGTTCAGCTTGATGACGTCCCACGAGCTCTTGATCCAGTTGAGCTTCACGGGAGAGTTTCGTCAGCACGACGGTGTGGTGACAGATATGATGTATCTACCGGCGCAGGGCTTCGCCTAAGCACTGCAACGGTATGATCGAGGTGTGTTTCTGTGGAGGGGGGCACCGCACACGGCTAAAACAATTCAACTTGTGTGTCTTTGGGTGCCCCCCTGCCCCCGTATATAAAGGAGCAAGGGGGGAGGCCGGCCGGCCCCTTGTGGCGCGCCTAGGAGGTGCAATCCTACTAGGAATAGGATTGCAATCCTATTCCTAGTAGGAACTACCAAAAGGGAGAAGGGGGAAAGGAAGGAGAGGGAGAAGGAGAAGGAAAGGGGCGCCGGCCCCCCCTCCTTCCTTGTTCAATTCGGACCAAGGGGTGGGGGGCGCGCGGCCCAGCCCTGGCCCTCCCTCCCTCTTTCTCCTACGGCCCATTAAGGCCCATAGCTTCCCTAGGGGTTCCGGTAACCCCCCCCCCCCCGGTACTCCGGTAAATTCCGAAACTTTACGGAACACTTCCGTTGTCCGAATATAGTCGTCCAATATATCAATCTTTATGTCTCGGACATTCCGAGACTCCTCGTCATGTCCGTGATCTCATCCAGGACTCCGAACTACCTCCGGTACATCAAAACTCATAAACTCATAATACCGATCGTCATCAAACGTTAAGCGTGCGAACCCTACGGGTTCGAGAACTATGTAGACATGACCGAGACACATCTCCGGTCAATAACCAATAGCGGAACCTGGATGCTCATATTGGCTCCTACATATTCTACGAAGATCTTTATCGGTCAAACCGCATAACAACATACGTTGTTCCTTTTGTCATCGGTATGTTACTTGCCCGAGATTCGATCGCCGGTATCTCTATACCTAGTTCAATCTCGTTACCGGCAAGTCTCTTTACTCGTTCCGTAATACATCATCTCGTGACTAACTCATTAGTCTTTTGCTTGCAAGGCTTATTATGATGTGCATTACCGAGAGGGCCCAGAGATACCTCTCCGACACTTGGAGTGACAAATCCTAGTCTTGATCTATGCCAACACCACGAACACTTTCGGAGACACCTATAGAGCATCTTTATGATCACCCAGTTACGTTGTGACGTTTGATAGCACACAAGGTGTTCCTACAGTATTCGGGAGTTGCATAATCTCATAGTCATAGGAACATGTATAAGTCATGAATAAAGCAATAGCAGTAAAACTAAACGATCATAGTGCTAAGCTAACGGATGGGTCTAGTCCATCACATCATTCTCCTAATGATGTGATCCCGTTGATCAAATGACAACTCATGTCTATGGCTAGGAAACATAGCCATCTTTGATCAATGAGCTAGTCTAGTAGAGGCATACTAGGGACATACTATTTTGTCTATGTATTCACACATGTATCAAGTTTCCAGTTAATACAATTCTAGCATGAATAAAAGACATTTATCATGATATAAGGAAATACAAATAACATCTTTATTATTGCCTCTAGGGCATATTTCCTTTCAGTCTCCCACTTGAACTAGAGTCAATAATCTAGATTACAAAGTGATGATCCTCACACCCATGGAGTCTTGGTGCTGATCATGTTTTGCCCGTGGAAGAGGCTTAGTCAACGGGTCTGCAACATTCAGATCCGTATGTATCTTGCAAATCTCTATGTCTCCCTCCTTGACTAGATCACGGATGGAATTGAAGCGTCTTTTGATGTGCTTTGTTCTCTTGTGAAACCTGGATTCCTTCGCCAAGGCTATTGCTCCAGTGTTGTCACAAAAGATTTTCATTGGACTCGATGCATTAGGTATTACACCTAGATCGGATATGAACTCCTTCATCCAGACTCCTTCATTTGCTGCTTCCGAAGCAGCTATGTATTCCGCTTCACAGGTAGATCCCGCCACGACGCTCTGCTTGGAACTGCACCAACTGACAGCTCCACCGTTTAATAAAAATACATATCCGGTTTGTGACTTAGAGTCATCCGGATCAGTGTCAAAGCTAGAATCGACGTAACCGTTTACGACGAGCTCTTTGTCACCTCCATATACGAGAAACATATCCTTTGTCCTTTTCAGGTATTTCAGGATGTTCTTGACCGCTGTCCAGTGATCCACTCCTGGATTACTTTGGTACCTCCCTGCTAGACTTATAGCAAGGCACACATCAGGTCTGGTACACAACATTGCATACATGATAGATCCTATGGCTGAGGCATATGGAATGACTTTCATTTTCTCTCTATCTTCTGCAGTGGTCGGACATTGAGTCTTACTCAACTTCATACCTTGTAACACAGGCAAGAACCCTTTCTTCGACTGGTCCATTTTGAACTTCTTCAAAACTTTATCAAGGTATGTGCTTTGTGAAAGTCCAATTAAGCGTCTTGATCTATCTCTATAGATCTTGATGCCTAATATATAAGCAGCTTTACAGAGGTCTTTCATTGAAAAACTCTTATTCAAGTATCCTTTTATGCTATCCAGAAATTCTATATCATTTCCAATCAACAATATGTCATCCACATATAATATTAGAAATACTACAGAGCTCCCACTCATTTTATTGTAAATACAGGCTTCTCCAAAAGTCTGTATAAAACCATATGCTTTGATCACCTCATCCAAGCATATATTCCAACTCCGAGATGCTTGCACCAGTCCATATATGGATCGTTGGAGCTTGCATACTTTGTTAGCACCTTTTGGATCGACAAAACCTTCTGGTTGCATCATATACAACTCTTATTTGAGATATCCATTCAGGAATGCAGTTTTGACATCCATTTGCCATATTTCATAATCATAAAATGCGGCAATTGCTAACATGATTCAGACAGACTTAAGCATCGCTACAGGTGAGAAAGTCTCATCGTAGTCAACTCCTTGAACTTGTCGAAACCCTTTCGCAACAAGTCGAGCTTTGTAAACAGTAACATTACCGTCTGCGTCGGTCTTCCTCTTGAAGATCCATTTATTTTTGATGGCTTGCCGATCATTGGGCAAGTCAACCAAAGTCCATACTTTGTTCTCATACATGGATCCCATCTCAGATTTCATGGCCTCAAGCCATTTTGCGGAATCTGGGCTCATCATCGCTTCCTCATAGTACGTAGGTTCATCATGGTCTAGTAACATGACTTCCAGAACTGGTTTGCCGTACCACTCTGGTGTGGAACGTACTCTGGTTGATCTACGACGTTCAGCAGAAACTTGATCTGAAGTTTCATGATCATCATCATTAGCTTCCTCACTAATTGGTGTAGGAATCACTGGAACAATTTTCTGTGTTGTACTACTTTCCAATTCAGGAGAAGGTACAATTACCTCATCAAGTTCTACTTTCCTCCCACTCACTTCTTTCGAGAGAAACTCCTTCTCTAGAAAGGATCCATTCTTAGCAACAAATATCTTGCCTTCGGATCTGTGATAGAAGGTGTACCCAACAGTCTCTTTTGGGTATCCTATGAAGAAACATTTCTCCGACTTGGGTTCGAGCTTATCAGGTTGAAGCTTTTTCACATAAGCATCGCAGCCCCAAACTTTAAGAAACGACAACTTTGGTTTCTTGTCAAACCATAGTTCATAAGGTGTCGTCTCAACGGATTTAGATGGTGCCCTATTTAACGTGAATGCAGCTGTCTCTAAAGCATAACCCCAAACCGATAGTGGTAAATCGGTAAGAGACATCATAGATCGCACCATATACAATAAAGTACGGTTACGACATTCGGACACACCATTACGCTGTGGTGTTCCGGGTGGCGTGAGTTGTGAAACTATTCCACATTGTTTCAAATGAAGACCAAACTCGTAACTCAAATATTCTCCTCCACGATCAGATCGTAGAAACTTTATTTTCTTGTTACGATGATTCTCTACTTCACTCTGAAATTCTTTGAACTTTTCAAATGTTTCAGACTTGTGCTTCATTAAGTAGATATACCCATATCTGCTCAAATCATCAGTGAAGGTCAGAAAATAACGATACCCGAGCTTCAACACTCATTGGCCCACATACATCAGTATGTATGATTTCCAACAAATCTGTTGCTCGCTCCATAGTTCCGGAGAACGGAGTTTTAGTCATCTTGCCCATGAGGCATGAATCGCAAGCACCAAGTGATTCCAAAAGTCCATCACTATGGAGTTTCTTCATGCGCTTTACACCAAAATGACCTAAACGGCAGTGCCACATATAAGTTGCATTATCATTATTAACCTTGCATCTTTTGGCTTTCAATATTATGAATATGTGTATCACTACAATCGAGATCCAATAAGAATAGACCACTCTTCAAGGGTGCATGACCATAAAAGATATTATTCATAAAAATAGAACAACCATTATTCTCTGATTTAAATGAATAACCGTCTCGCAACAAACAAGATCCAGATATAATGTTCATGCTCAACGCTGGCACCAAATAACTATTATTTAGGTCTAAAACTAATCCCGAAGGTAGATGTAGAGGTAGCGTGCCGACGGCAATCACATCGACTTTGGAACCATTTCCCACGCGCATCGTCACCTCGTCCTTAGCTAATCTTCGTTTAATCCGTAGTCCCTGTTTCGAGTTACAAATATTAGCAACCGAACCGGTATCAAATACCCAGGTACTACTACGAGCATTAGTAAGGTACACATCAATAACATGTATATCACATATACCTTTGTTCACCTTGCCATCCTTCTTATCCGCCAAATACTTGGGGCAGTTCCGCTTCCAGTGTCCAGTCCCTTTGCAGTAGAAGCACTCAGTTTCAGGCTTGGCTCCAGACTTGGGTTTCTTCGTGGGAGTAGCAACTGTCTTGCTACTCTTCTTGAAGTTCCCCTTCTTTCCTTTGCCCTTTTTCTTGAAACTAGTGGTCTTGTTAACCATCAACACTTGATGCTCCTTTTTGATTTCTACCTCCGCAGCTTTGAGCATAGCGAAGAGCTCGGGAATTTTCTTCTGCATCCCTTGCATATTATAGTTCATCACGAAGCCTTTATAGCTTGGTGGCAGTGATTGAAGAACTCTATCAATAACACTATCCTCGTCAACTTTGCAACCAAGTTGAGTCATATGATTGTAGTACCCAGACATTATGAGTAAGTGTTCACTGATAGAACTATTCTCCTCCATCTTGCAGCTGTAGAACTTATTGGAAATCTCATATTTCTCAATCCGGGCATTTGCTAGAAATATTAACTTCAACTCCTGGAACATCTCATATGGTCCATGACGTTCAAAACGTCGTTGAAGTCCCGGTTCTAAGCCGTAAAGCATGGCACACTGAACTATCGTGTAGTCATCAGACCGCGTCTGCCAGACGTTCAAAGCGTCTACATTAGCGGGAGGGGGTTTGTCACCTAGTGGTGCTTCAAGGACATAATTCTTCTGTGCAGCAATGAGGATAATCCTCAAGTTACGGACCCAGTCCGTGTAATTGCTACCATCATCTTTCAACTTAGCTTTCTCTAGGAATGCATTAAAATTCAAAGGAACGGTAGCACGGGCCATTGATCTACAACAACATAGATATGCAAAAACTATCAGGACTAAGTTCATGATAAATTAAAGTTCAATTAATTACTTAAACAACTCCCACTTAGATAGACATCCCTCCGGTTATCTAAATGATCACGTGATCCAAATCAACTAAACCATGTCCGATCATCACGTGAGATGGAGTAGTTTCAATGGTGATCATCTTATGTTGATCATATCTACTATATGATTCACGCTCAACCTTTCGGTTTCCAGTGTTCCGAGGCCATATTTGCATATGCTAGGCTCGTCAAGTTTAACCCGAGTATTCTGCGTGTGCAAAACTGGCTTACACCCGTTGTATTTGAACGTAGAGCTTATCACACCCGATCATCACGTGGTGTCTCGGCACGACGAACTTTCGCAACGGTGCATACTCAGGGAGAACACTTATACCTTGAAATTTAGTAAGGGATCATCTTATAATGCTACCGTCGTTCTAAGCAAAATAAGATAAACATCACATGCAATCAAAATATGTGACATGATATGGCCATCATCATCTTGTGCTTTTGATCTCCATCTCCAAAGCACCGTCATGATCACCTTCGTCACCGGCGCGACACCTTGATCTCCATCGTAGCATCGTTTGTCGTCTCGCCAACTATTGCTTCTACGACTATCGCTACCGCTTAGTGATAAAGTAAAGCAATTACATGATGATTGCATTTCATACAATAAAGCGACAACCATATGGCTCCTGCCAGTTGCCGATAACTTTACAAAACATGATCATCTCATACAAAACCATGATCATCTCATACAAAACCGTATATCTCATCATGTCTTGACCATATCACATCACAACATGCCCTGCAAAAACAAGTTAGACGTCCTCTACTTTGTTGTTGCAAGTTTTACGTGGCTGCTACGGGCTTAGCAAGAACCGTTCTTACCTACGCATACAAAAACCACAACGATGTTTTGTCAAGTATGTGCTGTTTTAACCTTCACAAGGACCGGGCGTAGCCACACTTGATTCAGCTAAAGTGAGAGAGACAGACACCCGCCAGTCACCTTTAAGCAACGAGTGCGCATAACGGTGAAACCAGTCTCGCGTAAGCATACGCGTAATGTCGGTCCGGGCCGCTTCATCTCACAATACCGCCGAAGCAAAGTATGACAATGCTGGTAAGCAGTATGACTAGTATCGCCCACAACTCATTGTGTTCTACTCGTGCATATCATCTACGCATTGACCTGGCTCATGATGCCACTGTTGGGGAACGTAGTATTTCAAAAAAATTCCTACGATCGCGCAAGATCTATCCACCAGATGTATAGCAACGAGAGGGGAGAGTGTGTCTACGTACCCTCGTAGACCGGGAGCGGACGCGTCAAGTGACGTGTTGGATGTAGTCGAACTTCTTCGCGATCCAACCGATCAAGCACCGAACGTACGGCACCTCCGCGTTCAGCACACGTTCAGCTTGGTGACGCCCCACGAGCTCTTGATCCAGTTGAGCTTCACGGGAGAGTTTCGTCAGCACGACGGTGTGGTGACAGATATGATGTATCTACCGGCGCAGGGCTTCGCCTAAGCACTGCAACGGTATGACCGAGGTGTGTTTCTGTGGAGGGGGGCACCGCACACGGCTAAAACAATTCAACTTGTGTGTCTTTGGGTGCTCCCCTGCCCCCGTATATAAAGGAGCAAGGGGGGAGGCCGGCCGACCCCTTGTGGCGCGCCTAGGAGGTGCAATCCTACTAGGAATAGGATTGCAATCCTATTCCTAGTAGGAACTACCAAAAGGGAGAAGGGGGAAAGGAAGGAGAGGGAGAAGGAGAAGGAAAGGGGCGCCGGCCCCCCTCCTTCCTTGTTCAATTCGGACCAAGGGGTGGGGGGCGCGCGGCCCAGCCCTGGCCCTCCTTCCCTCTTTCTCCGATGGCCCATTAAGGCCCATAGCTTCCCCAGGGGTTCCGGTAACCCCCCCCCCCCCGGTACTCCGGTAAATTCCGAAACTTTACGGAACACTTCCGTTGTCCGAATATAGTCGTCCAATATATCAATCTTTACATCTCGGACATTCCGAGACTCCTCGTCATGTCCGTGATCTCATCCGGGACTCCGAACTACCTTCGGTACATCAAAACTCATAAACTCATAATACCGATCGTCATCAAACGTTAAGCGTGCGGACCCTACGGGTTCGAGAACTATGTAGACATGACCGAGACACATCTCCGGTCAATAACCAATAGCGGAACCTGGATGCTCATATTGGCTCCTACATATTCTACAAAGATCTTTATCGGTCAAACCGCATAACAACATACGTTGTTCCTTTTGTCATCGGTATGTTACTTGCCCGAGATTCGATCATCGGTATCTCTATACCTAGTTCAATCTCGTTGCCGGCAAGTCTCTTTACTCGTTCCGTAATACATCATCTCGTGACTAACTCATTAGTCTTTTGCTTGCAAGGCTTATTATGATGTGCATTACCGAGAGGGCCGAGAGATACCTATCTGACACTCGGAGTGACAAATCCTAGTCTTGATCTATGCCAACACCACGAACACTTTTGGAGACACCTGTAGAGCATCTTTATGATCACCCAGTTACGTTGTGACGTTTGATAGCACACAAGGTGTTCCTACGGTATTCGGGAGTTGCATAATCTCATAGTCATAGGAACATGTATAAGTCATGAAGAAAGCAATAGCAGTAAAACTAAACGATCATAGTGCTAAACTAACGGATGGGTCTAGTCCATCACATCATTCTCCTAATGATGTGATCCCGTTGATCAAATGACAACTCATGTCTATGGCTAGGAAACATAGCCATCTTTGATCAATGAGCTAGTCTAGTAGAGGCATACTAGGGACATACTATTTTGTCTATGTATTCACACATGTATCAAGTTTCCGGTTAATACAATTCTAGGATTAATAAAAGACATTTATCATGATATAAGGAAATACAAATAACATCTTTATTATTGCCTCTAGGGCATATTTCCTTTCACAGAGGCCCATATCGAAGAGTGAATCACTGAAGAGGCCCATATATACAGAGGAGCAGTGCACGTGCTTACCAGATTTTGGGGCCCTTGAAAACGGGGGGGGGGGG
>LR738710.1:859724700-859737388 GCA_902687465.1 Secale cereale | reverse complement strand
CCCGTTACACCTCTCCCTCCTCCCGCAGGGTCTTGGCGAAGCCCTGTAGCTTTTCCCGTTGCATCCACCACCATGCCGTCGTGATGTTGGATCTCCATCAACCTCTCCTCCCCCCTTGCTGGATCAAGGAGGAGACGTCGCTGTACCGTACGTGTGGTGAACGTGGAGGTGTCGTCCGTTCAGCGCTGGGATCATCAGTGACAGGGATCACGACGAGTACGACTCCATCATCCACGTTCCTTCGAACGCTTCCGCTCGCGATCTACAAAGGGTATGTAGATGCACTCCTTTATGCTCGTTGCCATATGACTCCTTAGATTGATCTTGGTGAAGCGTAGGAATTTTTTTGAATTCTGCTACATTCCCCAACAGTGGCATCTGAGCTAGGTCTTTGCGTAGCATCTTGCACGAGTAGAACACAAACAAGTTGTGGGCGTTGATTTTGTTCAATTTTCTTGCCGCTACTAGTCCAATCTTTATTCGGCGGCATCGTGGGATGAAGCGGCCCGGACCGACCTTACACATACGCTTACGTGAGACTGGTTCCACCGACTGACATGCACTAGTTGCATAAGGTGGCTGGCGGGTGTCTATCTCTCCCACTTTAGTCGGATCGGATTCGATGAAAAGGGTCCTTATGAAGGGTAAATAGAAATTGACATATCACGTTGTGGTTTTGGCGTAGGTAAGAAACGTTCTTGCTAGAAACCTATAGAAGCCACGTAAAAACTTGCAACAACAATTAGAGGACGTCTAACTTGTTCTTGCAGCATGTGCTATGTGATGTGATATGGCCAAGAAGATGTGATGAATGATATATGTGATGTATGAGATTGATCATGTTCTTGTAATAGGGAATCACGACTTGCATGTCGATGAGAGTGACAATCGGTAGGAGCCATAGGAGTTGTCTTATTTATTGTATGACCTGCGTGTCACTGAATAACGCCATGTAATTACTTTATTTATTGCTAAACGTTAGCCATAGTAGTAGAAGTAACATTTGGCGAGACGACTTCATGAAGACACGATGATGGAGATCATGATGATGGAGATCATGGTGTCATGCCGGTGACAAAGATGATCATGGTGCCCCGAAGATGGAGATCAAAGGAACAAAATGATATTGGCCATGTCATGTCACTTTATTTGATTGCATGTGATGTTTATCATGTTTATGCATCTTGTTTACTTAGAACGACGATAGTAAATAAGATGATATCTCACTAAAAATTTCAAGAATTGTGTTCCCCCTAACTGTGCACCGTTGCTAAGGATCGTTGTTCCGAAGCACCACGTGATGATCGGGTGTGATAGGCTCTAACGTTCGCATACAACGGGTGTAAGCCAGATTTACACACGCAATACACTTAGGGTTTACTTGACGAGCCTAGCATGTACAGACATGGCCTCGGAACACGGAAGACCGAAAGGTCGAACATGAGTCGTATAGAAGATACGATCAACATGAAGATGTTCACCGTTGATGACTAGTCCGTCTCACGTGATGATCGGACACGGGCTAGTCGATTCGGATCATGTATCACTTAGATCACTAGAGATATGTCAATCTGAGGGGGAGTTCATTAAATTTGATTAGATGAACTTAATTGTCATGAACTTAGTCTAAATTCTTTACATTATGTCTTGTAGATCAAATGGCCCACGCTCATGTCACCCTCAACTTCAACGCGTTCCTAGAGAAATCCAAGCTAAAAGACGATGGTAGCAACTATACGGATTGGGTCCGTAACCCGAGGATCATCCTCATAGCTGCCAAGAAAACTTATGTCCTAGAAGCACCGCTAGGTGACACTCCCGCCCCGGCAAACCAAGATGTTATGAACGCTTGGCAGTCGTGTTGTGATGATTACTCCCTGGTTCAGTGCGGCATGCTCTACAGCTTAGAATCGGGGCTCCAAAAGCGTTTTGAGCACCACGGAGCATATGAGATGTTCCAAGAGCTGAAAATGGTTTTCCAAGCTCATGCCCGAGTTGAGAGATATGACGTCTCCAACGCATTCTACAGCTCTAAGATGGAGGAGCATAGTTCTGTTAGCGAGCACATACTCAAGTTGTCTGGGTTGCACAACCGCTTGTCTCAGTTGGGAATGAATCTCCCAGACGAAGCGGTCGTTGACAGAATCCTTCAGTCGCTCCCACCTAGCTACAAGAGCTTCGTGTTGAACTTCAATATGCAAGGGATGGAGAAGTCCATTCCCGAAGTGTATTCAATGCTGAAATCAGCGGAGGTGGAGATCAAGAAAGAGCATCAAGTGTTGATGGTGAATAAAACCACTAAGTTCAAGAAGGGCAAGGGTAAGAAGAACTTCAAGAAGGACGGCAAAGGAGTTGCCACGCTCGGTAAGCCAGTTGCCGGGAAGAAGCCAAAGAATGGACCCCAAGCCTGAGACTGAGTGCTTTTATTGCAAGGGAACGGGTCACTGGAAGCGGAATTGCCCCAAATACTTAGCAGACAAGAAGGCCGGCAACGTCAAAGGTATATGTGATATACATGTTATTGATGTGTACCTTACCAGCGCTCGTAGTAGCTCCTGGGTATTTGATACCGGTGCAGTTGCTCACATTTGTAACTCAAAGCAGGAGCTGCGGAATAAGCGGAGACTGGCGAAGGACGAGGTGACGATGCGCGTCGGGAATGGTTCCAAGGTCGATGTGATCGCCGTCGGCACGCTGCCTCTACATCTACCCTCAGGATTAGTTTTAAACATTAATAATTGTTATTTAGTACCAGCTTTGAGCATGAACATTGTATCTGGATCTCGTTTGATGCGAGATGGCTACTCATTTAAATCCGAGAATAATGGTTGTTCTATTTATATGAGAGATATATTTTATGGTCATGCCCCGCTGGTCAATGGTTTATTTTTGATGAATCTCGAACGCGATGTTACACATCTTACATTATTAAGAAGTTGACCCCCACTACTACCAATTCTCTCAACATGCACACTATCCACATCAGCTTCATGCCACATCAGCGTTCACATGAGTCTTAACATGCATGTGATGCCATGTCATCCTGCCGTTACCACCTCGGCAAATAGATATTCTCTTTATCAATAAAACGTTTGATTTAGTGTGCGTCGCTCCTCCTCCATTTTCTGTAACCGCCGATACGCGTCGTCTTCCATCTTCCATAACTGAGGCGTCTTCTTATCCTCTCCCCCATTTGATCTGCACATCTCCTAACTCCAATCGAAATATTGAAAAACCTCCATCATCCATCCGTGCCTCCCAAGCCGGCGGCAATCTCTTCCTCCGTGCCGCCCAAGACGGCGGGATCCTCTTCATGCGCCCACATAGGTGGCGCCTGCCTTCACTGGCCGTCCGCGCCAGGCAAGCTGAATGCACCGCCGTCGGCAACCAACATCTGAAGTGGCGCTCCTCCCATCGACGTAAGTACGGCCGCCTCGCCGCAACCCCATGGCACAGCATGCCTCCGTCCACCGTCCAGAGACATCTGCTACATACACTCTATCTAATTTGTGGGTACCCTCCAATTTCAAGTGGACGCAGTTTCTCATTCAATTCCTATAATCCATCTATTTGTCTCCCCCAAAGCATCTGGATCCATTCCCTTCCTTTAGTGTTGTTGTTCGGGATGGTCCTGTGCACCTGCCTCTCTTTGATTTAGATGTAGGCCACACGCCACTGGCAATCCGGCAGTTCTTACTCCTTTCAACCCAACGAGGTAAGCACGCATGTTTCTTCTATGTCTGTGCTTTCAGACCCTTAATGTTGCATTCTATTTCCTTCTCCTTCCTTTATTTTTGTTCTCGAGGATGCATGGTCCCATCTAGCTGCCTCTCTTGATTCATGTTCAACCTTCTGACTGCCCGCAATCCGGCACTGATGCTAGCTTCTTGCTGCATTTGTATCCTTCTACACAGATTAACTCTATGCATTTTATGATGAGATAATTCGTTGTAGATTTCTTACGGCTAATGTAGTTACTTCCTAATTATCTCTATACTACACTACTATTGGGATGTTCTAGCAATAACATGGTTTGTTTGTTTATTCTTGCAGGTATACAGTCTAGCCTACACTTTCTGTTATATTTTACCCAATTCAATATGACCTCACACAACAATGGACTGCTATTGAATCATAATCTCACATGCGAATGAATAACATTTTTTTCTCTAACCTTGATTGGGGCTAATCTTTATAACTGCAAAACTTTTATCACTTTCAGGTTTGCTGCTTCAACTTCTCACACCTGTAATTTGTTTTAATTTCCAAACGCATCATTCATCAATTATGTAACACTGAAGTAGAGATTGGCTTCAATATTATCTCTGTACTATCCTATGATCGGGGTGTTCTAGCAATAAAAATATTTATTCGTTTGTGCTTGTATGTATACAATGCACTCTACGTATTTTTATATTAATCCCATATCAATATGACACACAAAACACTGACCCTGATAACCTCTCTGCTCTTGAATCAGGATCTCAAACACGATTGACAAGATTTTCCTATACTGTAATCTTGATCATCGAAAAAAATCAGTCACTTTCAGGCAGGTACTAAACTTAATCTTATTCTTCTGAGTTAACCGGAGGTACCCATGTCTCAAAATTCTACCAATTTTGTGTCATTCCAAAATAACATGTGTACTTAACTTTTGCTCCCTCCTTTTACACCCGTGCAATTCTACACATGTTTATTTTTGATATACCGATAGGTCACTGCAGGTTGGCTGATCTGTTTGTGAACTTATATTTTGCTTTTTGTTCAGAATATGTTTTCTCAGTGCTAGCAAAACTCCATAGATTTTCAGAGTATTGTTTTTGCACAAAAAACTATATCTTAAGAGCCCATTGCGGGCCGTTAACTCCACAGAAAATGCTAGCTGCCGATACAAATTCTTTACCGATCAACAGCGTGATCAATAGTATGCACAATCTCACCATACAGAGTTGCTGAGATGCTGGATCTTTTAATTTCCATCATCTGCACTCCAGGATGCATGCCTCTGAAGTCCTCACATCACTCTTCCATCAGTTATGCAAAAAAGGCACACAGCAATACATGCAAGCAATGAGTCCGCTCAAGGATTCGACAAAACAAAAAGTATGTAACTACCACAAGGAAATCTCAGTATGAACCGGCTAGTGTAAACCGGATTAATTATAACATGTTTGGTTGTAATATTTAGTAAAGGCTACGGCCCATGAGATCTTAGGACCCATGTATAGAATTATGGTTTGTAAACCGACAAGCGATGTAACTTGAGAGATAAGGAAGAAAGGACAAAGACCGAGGCGGACACAAGTATGAGCCGGCCTCGAGACTCTGTAAACCGGACCAGGCGTCACCTCTATATAAAGGGATGACCCGACGACAGTTCAGGGACAAGCAAGAATCAACCCGTCGAGACTACAGGCTAGCGATCCGCTCCCTGTAAACCGACGCCCAAGTAATACCAAACCAACTAGACGTAGGCTTTTACCTTCATCGAAGGGGCCGAACTAGTATAAACTCTCTGTGTCCTTTGTGTGCTATGAACCCCTTCAAGCTAACCCGTGCGATGGTTCCATCATCAAGTCCGTTAAACCGGACATCTGCCGTGCTAATTCCACGACAGTTGGCGCCCACCGTGGGGCCTCCGCACGATGGTTTCGAGTTCTTGAAGGGCAGCTTTGAAGGGCTCGAGGGTTACGCGGTCGGCTGGATGACCAAGAGTCGTCGCGGCCGGATCTACATCGACGACGCAGGTTGGGGACCAGAGGCCGATTCAATCGAATACGGGTACCGGGTTCCCTTCGGCAGCATCCACGTCTTCATCGGCAAGATCGGCGAACCGGGACCTGAGCCGGACGTCTTCTCCAACATCGTCGAGCCGGCTCAGCGTGCGAGTTCAAACCGGATTCGGCCCGCTGTGAAGCACGTTTTCGTTGGAGCAATCCATGGGGTTCGAACCGAGGACGGATCGGAGTCCGATGGTGCAATAGTTGTCTACTCCGACGACGAATCTTCATCCGGAGAAACTGAGTCTTTGTATCAGTTGCAGGACGGTCGGTCTGAGGGCGAGTCCGATGGAAACAGTATTCCGGGCCCCTTCGACCCGCCAAACCGGGTGGCTGTCTTTATGGCCGGTTCACAGCCCACGGTGAACGGGGCGACAGCAGAAGCTGGTGTAGGGGGGAGCGGCCTGGCCCTCTCACCTACTGACGTTCTATCCACCTTGATCGAGGAGTTCACAGCTAAAGCGGTGGAAACAATAGCTCCAGCAGACAAGGCGCAGCATGATGCAGAGCTCCTTCAGTTAAAGGGCCGGATTGATCAATTAAAGGAGGATCTGAAAGCAGAGAAGGCAATGATAGCAAGGAGGCAAGCAGAATTGGATGATCAGGCTTTTCATCTAAGGATGGAACAGGCCTCTACGCAAGGAGTAAGAAGTCGGAAGTACCAATCTCGTATACCGCCGGTTTACGAAGCCATGGATCTGTTTAGAACACCAGGGGCAGGGACTAGCAATAATCCCGCTTTAAACCGGAGGGCACCCCCAGTCAGGGATGAGCCGGTTCAGCAGCCCATTGTGGAACAAGATCGGCGAATCGCGTCTACACCTCACCCGTCAGGTCATTATTCGAACCCTTTAGATAACATCGTTGCTGCTGCAGCACGTTTGGCCGCTTTACCCGATGAGGGGACATCCCGGGTAGCGTTAGAGGCGCGCCGGGCCAAGGAGTTACTTAATACAGCGTTGATACAGCAGCAAGCATACTCTCATAGCAGGGAAAGGTTACATTCAACCCCGCGTCCTAGCCGGAGTTACACTAGGCATTGGGAGGAGCCAGAAGTATCTAGCAGTGAACGCAGGCGGCATCAGCACAGACAGGATAATCCGGCAGGCGCAGCGGCACCAGCTCCGGATGTAAACCGGGTTAGATCAGGAGCCCGGGAGGAGGTTCGTCAAACGACGCCGGTTCACACAGCCACAGCAGAAACAGGAGTTACGACGAGTTCTTTTGGGGTGCAATGTCTTATCCCCGCTTTACGGAGTGTCAAGCTGCCTAAGGATTTTAAAGGGCCCCGCAAGGTACCTAATTACACAGCGGATTTGGCTCCAGAGGCTTGGGTTGAAAGTTATGAGATGGCCATGGAGATGCTGGACGTGGATGAATCGGCTTGTGCAAAGTACTTTACTATGATGCTTGAGGGAACAGCCTGGACCTGGCTAAAGGGTTTACCCCCGAATTCCATCGGATCATGGGGGGAACTACGCAACCAGTTTATCAAAAACTTCAAGGACACATGCAAGCAGCCGATGTCAGTGGTGGATCTAGCAGCTTGTGTGCAAGGAGAGCAGGAGTCTACAGGTGCTTGGGTGCGGAGAGTAGCGGAGATCTTGCACTCTTCGAATGGTATCAATCCTAGTACGGCGATAGTGACTTTGGAAAACAATTGCCGGTTTGAATCTTTAAAGTTAAAGCTAGGACGGCTTAAAAGGGATTGTAATGATATGGGAACTCTCATGAGTGCTTTGGTAAAATATGGGGACTCTGATAATGCCAAGCATCCAGAAGCTGAAGGAGACAAGGCAGGGAAGGTTAACAAACCTGGTAAACCGACGCAAGTTAACCCGGCTACTGCAAGTTTCTTGGGCAAGCGAAAGGCAGAAGGTGGCTCTGATTTCGTAGCCAACACCCAAGTTCAAGGGGGTTTTCCGCGTAGTATGGGCAACCCACCTCCACAAACCGGCGGAGGGGATGTTAGTTGGGACCATGAGTTAGATCAGCCTTGCCCAAAGCATGGCACGAAACAACGACCAGCGAAAAACACTATAAGAGAGTGCAGGCCCTTTATGGAAGCGATGATGGGCCGCTTTAAACCTAATGACAGGCCTCCAAATGGCGGTTCAGGACCAGGGTTTTATGGTCCGGGTTATCAGGGGAACAGCTCCGGATCAGGATATAGAGGCAACAACAATGGTTATCAAAACCGGGGCGGTAATCAAAATGGTCAGGGAAGTTATAACAACCAGGGCAATCAGCCACGTAATCAGGGTGGTTACAATAACCAAGGCAGTCAACGAGCAGGGCCAAGGCAACTACAATAATCAAGGTAATCAGCAGCGTCAGCAACAGCAACCACAGTCCGGGTATCAGAGTAATCCGAAGGAGTTGAGTAGTGGGCAATACCATGTATTCACCACAAGTCTGTGTAAACGAGATCAGAAGGTTTTGAAGCGGGCAGTTAACGCGGTTGAACCGGCAACACCGCAATTTCTGCGCTGGTCAGAGCAGCCCATTCTATGGAGTAGGGAAGACCACCCAATGCGGGTGGATAATCCGGGCCACTTGGCCTTGGTGGTGGCACCCCAGGTGGGAGGTTATAAATTCACTAAAGTTCTCATGGACGGTGGTAGCAGCATCAACATCTTGTACTATGAGACCTCCGTCGTATGGGCCTGACGGATAAGAAGTTAAGGCAATCAAACACGGTGTTCCATGGGGTGGTCCCAGGTAAGTCGGCTTATCCGGTTGGAAAGATTGACTTAGAAGTTACCTTTGGAGATGAGCATGATTCCAGGTCAGAGATGATAACTTTCGAAGTCGTCAAGATTAAAAGCCCTTATCACGCTCTGTTTGGGAGGACGGTTTATGCCAAATTTATGGCTAGGTCATGTTATGTTTATCTGCAACTCAAAATGCCGGGTCACAAGGGCACGATCACGGTTCATGGAAGTCGCAAGATAGCGGTGGAGTGTGAAGAAGGAGATGCAGCCTATGCGGAGGCAGTATGTGCCACAGGAGAGTTGAAGTTTTATAAAGATAATGTTGATCCGGCAGATATGACTCCGCTGAAGAAGCCTACTACAGAGCATGTTCTGGCTTTGAAGTTTAAATCGGCAGAGGAGACCAAGCAAGTTGATTTTGTGCGAGGTGATTCGTCCAAGCAGTTCACTATCAGCGCTAACCTTGATCCCAAATAGGAAAGCGCGCTCATCGAGTTCATCCGTGAGAACCGGGATATCTTTGCGTGGAAACCTTCTGACATGCCAGGTATACCGAGGGAACTCGCTGAGCACAGCCTTAACATTGATCCAAAATACAAGCCGGTTAAACAATATTTGCGCCGCTTCAACGAAGAGAGGCGCAAAGCTATAGGAGAAGAAGTGGCCAGGCTTTTGGCCGCAGGGTTCATAGTGGAAGTCTTTCATCCGGAGTGGTTGGCTAATCCGGTGCTGGTGTTAAAGAAGAATGGGAAGTGGAGAATGTGTGTGGACTACACCGACCTCAATAAAGCTTGCCCAACTGATCCCTTTGCTCTCCCCCGCATTGATCAGATTATCGATGCCACAGCAGGATGTGAGCGGCTAAGCTTTTTGGATGCATATTCAGGATATCACCAGATCAAGATGGCAGTTAAAGACCAAGAGAAGACAGCTTTCATAACCCCTTTTGGTGCTTTTTGCTATGTGTCTATGCCTTTTGGGCTTAAGAGTGCTCAAGCAACTTATCAGCGTTGTGTTCAGAATTGTCTTAAAGGGCGGATAGGGAGGAATGTTCATGCCTACGTGGATGACATTGTGATTAAATCAAGGAAAGAAGAGACAATGATAGAGGATCTTAAAGAAACTTTTGACAATCTTCGAGCTTATAAGATGATGCTTAATCCGGAGAAGTGTGCTTTTGGTGTTCCGGCAGGTAAATTACTGGGATTCTTGGTGTCAAACAGAGGAATAGAAGCTAATCCGGAGAAGATCAAGGCCATCACATCTTTGACTAAGCCGGTTTGCATCAACGATGTTCAGCGTATCGCTGGCCGGATCACAGCATTAAGCCGGTTCATCAGCCGTTTGGGTGAGAAGGCGATCCCGCTTTACCAGATGCTGAGGAAAACAGACCGGTTTATATGGAGTGATGAGGCGAACGCGGTGTTTGAGGATTTGAAGCGGCAACTGGCAAAGCCGCCGGTCCTGGCTGCCCCTGTTGATAAGGAGCCGTTGCTGTTATACGTCGCTACCAATGCACGGGCAGTCAGCGTCGCAATTGTGGTTGAGCGCAAGGAAGCAGGAAAGGAATACCCGGTTCAGCGCCCGGTTTATTACGTAAGCGAAGTACTCGTTGAATCCAAGCAGAGGTACCCACATTGGCAGAAGCTGGTGTATGGTGTGTTCATGGCAAACCGGAAGCTGAAGCACTAATTTCAAGGTCATCCAATAACTGTGGTTAGTTCAGCACCGTTGGGGGAAATAATCCAGAACAGGGAAGCTACAGGTAGAGTAGCGAAGTGGGCCATTGAGCTCAGCCCACATGAGTTGAAGTATGTGCCACGCACCGCTATAAAATCTCAGGCATTGGTGGATTTCATCAATGATTGGACGGAATTGCAAACCCCTGAGGATAAGCCGGATCTTACATACTGGACGATTCACTTTGACGGTTCAAGACAGTTGGAAGGCTCGGGGGCTGGAGTTGTCTTAACTTCCCCCCGAGGTGATAAATTTTGTTATGTCCTCCGCCTATTGTTTCCTTGTACTAACAATGCAGCGGAATATGAAGCATTACTTCATGGCTTACGGCTGGCAAAGGAGATGAACTTGAGCCGGGTTAAGTGTTTTGGCGACTCAGATTTGGTGGCACAGCAAGTTTCAGGCAAGTGGGATTCAAGAGATCCCCTCATGGCAGCTTATAGACGAGAAGTTGAAGCAGTCGCAGGATATTTCAAAGGGTATCAGGTGGATCATATAGACCGGCGACGGAACGAAGTGGCCGATGCTCTAAGCCGGCTGGGTTCCCAACGTAAACCGGTGCCACCAAATACTTTTTTGGATGAATTGCACAGTCCTTCGGTTCAAATACCATCGGAAGAAGACCTAGCTGTTCCTGATCCGGAGGCACAGTTAGTTGCAGCGCTTCATGTTATTCCAGGTTGGACGCTGCCTTATTTGGCATATCTGAGCCGAGGAGAGCTACCAGACGATGAAGAAGAAGCACGCCAGATAATCCGGCGTTCTAAGTCCATGACAATTGCAAACGGAGAGCTTCATCATCGCAGTACTTCTGGAGTATTTCAGCGGTGTGTGTCAGCTGAGGAAGGTTGTGAGATTCTTCGCGAGATCCATGAAGGGGATTGTGGTCATCATGCCGGTTCAAAATCATTGGTGGCTAAAGCGTTCCGGCATGGCTTCTATTGGTTAACCGCTCATGCTGATGCGGCAGATCTGGTCCGGAAGTGTGATGCTTGTTAGAAATTTTTGAGACGTGCTCTAGTTCCGGCGCAGGAACTCCGGATGATACCAATAACTTGGCCGTTTGCGACTTGGGGGCTTGATATGGTTGGACCCTTCAAGCGATCCCAAGATCAGAAAACCCATCTACTAGTAGCAGTGGATAAGTTTACAAAGTGGATTGAGGCAGAGCCTATAAGAAAGTGTGATGCGGCAACGGCAGTCAAATTCATCAAAAAGGTAATTTTCCGGTTTGGCTTTCCGCATAGCATCATCACAGACAATGGCACCAATTTGTCTCAGGGTGAGATGGAAGAATTCTGTCAACGAGAACATATTCGCTTGGATGTATCTTCTGTGGCCCACCCCCAATCCAATGGTCAGGCTGAAAGGGCAAATCAGGAGATTTTGCGAGGTATCAAGCCCCGGCTTATGACTCCTTTACAGAGAACCCCAGGATGCTGGGTTGAGGAATTACCATCTGTTCTTTGGAGCATCAATACTACACCAAACCGGTCCACAGGTTACACACCTTTCTTCATGGTATATGGTGCTGAAGCAGTGCTTCCGAGTGATATCCGTCACGATTCACCAAGGGTGACAGCGTATGTTGAAGTGGCCAATGAGCAGGCAAGGCAAGACAGCTTGGACCGGCTGGATGAAGAGCGTGATATAGCAGCAGCACGGTCCGCAATCTATCAACAAGACTTGCGCAGATATCACAGCCGCCGGATCAAGAGCAGAACATTCCAGGAGGGTGACTTAGTACTCCGGCTCATCCAAGACCAAACAGATATGCACAAGCTATCCCCACCTTGGGAAGGGCCAGTAAGAATCTACACAACGGTTCATATTACCTGGTGGACGTTCGAGAACACAAGGACTCACGGACATCAGAAGAGGAGACAAAGAGGCCATGGAACATTGCTCATTTACGGCCATACTATACTTGAGCTATGAGCTCCACTGTATCCTATGTATATATTATGATCAATGAATAAACCGGCACCCTCGGTAAACCGGGGGCTCAGCCTTTTTTCCAATACAAATATCTTGTGAGGACAACCATGCATGTTTTATCATATGCTATATTTCAACATATTGGCCGGTTTAAAACTGATTTTTTGCAGAATATACACAGAAGCAATAAAACTCTCTAAAGAGCATGAGGTCACATCCGGTTCAAGAGAGGACGGTTCAAGATCTACCCATGATTCCATGGAGTCAGGGAAAACTATATGGACAGTCGGGTTTACCCGCATCCATCCACCGGCCCTCTGGAAAGATGGATAATCCACATCCAGTGATTGGCTAGGCCCTCTGGAAAGATGGATAATCCACATCCAGTGATTGGCTAAATTGTTATTTATGGTTCAAGTGGAAAGATGGATAATCCACATCCACCGGCCCTCTGGAAAGATGGATAATCCACATCCAGTGATTGGCTAGGCCCTCTGGAAAGATGGATAATCC
>LR738710.1:859693173-859724395 GCA_902687465.1 Secale cereale | reverse complement strand
ATAATCCACATCCACCGGCCCTCTGGAAAGATGGATAATCCACATCCAGTGATTGGCCAGGCCCTTTGGAAAGATGGATAATCCACATCCAATGATTGGCTAAATTGTTTATTATGGTTCAAGTGGAAAGATGGATAATCCACATCCACCGGCCCTCTGGAAAGATGGATAATCCACATCCAGTGATTGGCTAGGCCCTCTGGAAAGATGGATAATCCACATCCAGTGATTGGCTAATTTTTTTCTTATGGTTCATATGGAAAGATGGATAATCCACATCCAACGGCCCTCTGGAAAGATGGATAATCCACATCCAGTGATTGGCTGAACCTTGCTTTGAGCCTGGCAGCTCTTAAAAAGCCTTGACTACATGGTTTTATTTGCAAATTCGCATCTTTGGTGTTTATGTTTTATGACTCTTTAAACCGGAGTGGAATAGCTAAAAAAGCTGACCACATATCTATAAAGTGAAAAGTCTGGGTCATGAATACCAGCATGAAATAAACCGGTGTTCTTTGCAACCCGGATCATCCATCAAGCAATAGGCTACAAGCTTCTGGACAAAGTTTCAGAACGATATAACCGGTGTTTTCTATCAAGCCCGGGTTTGTTATTGGATCCATGAAGATCTTCATCAAGAAATTTTAAATTCTACCAGATTAAGAGTATGGAGCATGTTTGGTCTCAGGTATAAATTTATTTTTGAGATAAGTATATACTTGGTTGGTATACTGTGAGAGCAATTTAATCTGTCAAGTGGTAAACCGCTAGGACATGTTTTCAGTTTTACTTATGCAGAAACAGATGACACGCACGATAAGCGACATCAGACGAAATTTAAATTGGCAAACATCAAAAACAAGAAGTTAGAATATCCGAATCAAAGCAGATAAAGTTTCAGCTATCCTATTACAAGGCATAGCAAGCCTGACGGTTTAAAAAATTGTTTGATAAAGCGGGGCTGCAGCTACAACAATAAGTTATGAGCTATGCTCCCTCCTGCTGAGACGGCTGGGCATCGACTTGATCCGGAGTTTCTTCTTCTTCTTGAAGCGGTTGAAAGTCCGGAACACACCAGTCAATCTTCGTCAGGGCCCGGAAGTACATCTCTTCACTGATAAGTTCAGAAGGTTTGATATTTGGAGCGAAGGTATGAGGGCGAACTGGTGGGATTAAATTGACGGTGTCATAAACCGGCCGCTCCACCCGCTCGTTTTGCAAGTCGTACCCTGGATGATACCTGGATAAGTCGGCTTCAGCTGCAAGCTTGCTGGCAAGGGGACGCATCTCCTTCGTCAAGGCATGGAGGTCCTTCGCGGTAAAAGTGGATCCGTCTTCTTTCGTGTCAGGAAATCCAGTCAAAGCTTCTTCCGGATCAAGATCTGGGACCCAGGCTTTAGCCCTGGTAAGTGCCATGAGGGCACCGGCTCGAGCAGCAGATTTCTTAACTTCTTCAAGACGAACCGGCAGAACAGACAACTTTTCCAACGTGCCTTGAATGGTTGTGGGGGCCGGTTTACCGAAAGATGTTGCACTAATGATCCTCTGAGCGCCGGAATACAGCTGCTCGACCAAAGTGTAACATGCCTTAAGTTTCTTCCGTAGGTCATCCCCAAGATGGGTGACACGGCGCCCTGCATATAAATGTCACAGTTAAACCGGCACAGATGGAAGCTTGCAAGGATAAAGCAGGAGTTCAGATTATACTTACCAAAGATTGCAGAAGTCATCAACTCAATTTGCCGCTTTAAGCCGGTTAACTCTTCAGTAACCGGATTAAGCGCCCCCTCGGCATCCTGAACCCTTTTCTCCAGCTCTTTCTTCTGAACCTCAAAAGTGGTCCGCTCTTCTTCAAAGAATTTTTTCAGATCTTCAGCAGTCTTTAAACTTACCTGAAGATCTTTCTTGGCTTTCGAAGCAGCAGACTCTGTCTCAGCAAGACGGTTCCGAAGCTCATTGATCTCATCAGCATTCCGGTTTAAGTCAGCCTGCAAATAGAATTAAGGAATAAAAAGCAAAAATCAGACAAGTCTCAAGCACACAAACAAGTTGTCTACTTGACACTTGGGGGCTAATGGGCAGTTGAAGCAATAAAAAACAACAGTTCAAAGTTACAAGTCTCAAGCACACAAACAAGTTGTCTACTTGACACTTGGGGGCTAATGGATAATTGAAGTATCAGAATAGACTTTTACAAGTATCAAATACATAACCAAGTTATCTACTTGATACTTGGGGGCTAATGTAAGGTCAAATTGTTCAAGTTATAAGTTCCGGGTCACCTTCAACATGCAGCTAAACCGGAACTTGGGGGCTACTATGAGATAGAGGCATATCAAAAGCACAAAGTCAGAAGGAAAGGATTACCTCATATTTTTCTTTCATCGGATTAATCAAGCCCGCTTCATAGTCTCGGCTGCTGTGGAGCCGGTTTAAGTACCCGGAATAGATTTCTTGGGCACTCATATCAGCAAGATTGGATAATTCAGTACTCCATTTACCCTTCTCCTTATATAGCTTCTCCGTTTTAGCCGTATGCTTGGCTAAAACGGTAGGCTCAGCCGGAGCAACAAAAGCAGTCCCAGTTACTACAACTTCTGGGGAAGCATGTGCTGTTGGTGGAGTTGCAGTGTGAACCGGATTGGGAGATGCCGGATTGGCCTGAGGAGAATTGGCTCGGGCAGGACTTGGCGCATTATGAACATCATCAGCAGTAGGGTTCTCGGGCATTGACATATAATCCGTAGGCGCAGGATCCTCAAGAGGAATTGTGGGCCCGCCTTCTGGAGGGACGGTTGCTGCCGGATCAACTGCCGGATCATCAACAGTAGTCTCCGCAGTAGGTTTGTTGGTTTTGGGTTTCTTGCTAGGTTTTGGTTTGCTGGAAGAAGTTGGAAAAATGAGTTAAGATTATGAAGCAAAGGTAATCATAAAACGGATAAGTTAAAAAGACTTACCCTAGAACAGTTTTTAGTGGAGGAAGTTGCGTGGCAGTCGATTCGCCAGAGGAGGATAATGGAGTCTCCTGATAATCAGGGTCAGACGGTTTAAGAGGTTTGCGGATAAGCCCGGCCTTGGGATGAAGGAGAGTTGGAGAGAGTATAACCTCAGAGCGGCGCCTCCGGGCCGGAGTGAGAGAGATTCCGGATGACTCCACTGTCAGGCCGCTATGGCGAGTGGTCCGACGAAGAGCTTCGTGTTGTTGCTTCTTCAAAAGAAAATTAGGATCCAATTGAGCATAAGGGTGAGAAAATTGATATTTCCGGACTGTCCGACGACTTTTTTGTGGAAGTGGTTCTGAATCGGAAGAAAGGATAGTTACCTCAACTTCGGCCGGTTTATCACCTTCAGCCAACTCCTGTGGAAAGTTATCATTAGATGCAGATATGAGTACAAACAAGCAAATTAAAGCCAGATTAGTTCATACCTCAGAGTCCGGATCGTCCTCCTCAGCATGAGAACTAGAGCCTCTAGCCGCTTTTCTTTTCTTATTAGCAAGGGTTTTTCGGCGAGTCTGCTTGTCGGTTTTCTCCTGAGGTTTTCTTTTCCAGAAAGGATCATCGGCCTGCTCAGATAGAGAGACAGTTAGAAGACGGTTTATATAAACGGATTAAAATATATATATAAGAAGGCAAGGCTTACTGCAGGCAGTCTGTTCTTCTTATAGTACGGGGCCAACCCGACTTTACTGCAATCTTCTAAGGTGACGTTGAGCATCTTCTTAGCCGATTCAATAACCTCCGATTCAGAAAGTTTATCCTTGGTGAATCGTTGAGGGTCGTCCGGTTTACCAGAATACTGGCACATCAACTGTGATCGCCGACTCAAGGGAAGAATACTCCAAGAGAGCCAACAGCGCATAAGATCAGTTCCAATTAGACCATTGGCCATAAAGGCTTTCAATCTGGAGAGCTGGGACGCAAACCGGGTCCGTTCGACGAAGCTGAGTTGTTGTGGCAGAGGATGATCCTCCGGAAGACGGTGCTCGCGATAACCCGGCAGTGGGTTCTCCCCTTCAGGAGAAGTGTCAACACAGTAAAACCATGATTTATTCCACTCCTTTGGGTGTGTGTGGAGAGCGGCGTGGGGAAAGACAACGTCTCTCCTTTTCTGAATGCTAACCCCACCGAGTTCCTGATGCGGTCCGCTGGTGAATTCCGTACGCTGGTTCAGGTGAAAGAAATTCCGGAATAGATCAACAGACGGTTCTTCTTGCAGATATACCTCTGAGAAAACTTGGAAGTCACAGATATTTGAAATAGAGTTGGGCCCAATGTCCTGAGGATGGAGTTGGAAGGCAGCAAGCACATCTCGAAAGAATTTTGAACCGGGGGGTGTGAAGCCTCGAGTTATGTGGTCAAAGAAAACAATAACCTCCCCTTCTCTGGGAGTAGGAGGGCATTCGTTTCCTGGAGCCCGCCACTTCAAAACGGATCGAGGGCCTAAAGTACCAATTTCAGCAATTTTGACCAAGTCTTCTTCCGTGATGATGGAAGGGACCCAGTCACAAGAGACAAACTGCTTGGCCATAGCAACAGAAGGACAAGTACTGAAAAGGATAAAGTGTAAAACCGGATTATGCGAGTACAACAGGATAAACCGGAAGATATCTATGAAGATTACGCGACGGTTTAGACAAGGGACTAATGATATGGTTAACCCGGTAATAACAAGGAGCTATGTTACTACCGGTTCATGATAGCAAAACAGGAGTAATTAAACCGTCACGTTCAATTTTAAAAGCCTACCGGAACAAGGTATGATAGTATAAACCGGAGTACACTTAATAGATCTACGAAGAAGAAGAAACATGTTTTTTGCAAACATCTAAAGGCAGAACAGATCTGAGCATGCAAGAAAAAGGAAAATAAATACAAGGACATGTGGGAAGAACTACAAGGGTGTTATACGGAGCGGATGAATCTACAGGTTATGAAAATGACGAGATCTAAAGCATGGAAGCAGTAGGATCTAAGGGCAGAACGTAAAGGTCAAAACTTCTGCGAACAAGACAAGGTTATCATCAAGGTTCTAATGGCGGAAGCATGAGCAGGAACCCTAGAAGACACGGATCTATAATGAGGAGGAAAGACATACCTGGAACGGTGGAGATCAGTGGCGGAGTTCTCTGGTCAAGTCAGGTTGATGCAGCGGCCAGTGAGGTCTCGACTCGGCGGGCGACGGTGGCGCTTCAAGCTCGGGCGTCAATGGCGTCTTGAAGCTCGGGCGACGGATGAAGGAAGAAGATGCGGGAAGAGAATAAACGGATGGGGGCAGCAGTATTTATAAGGGAAGGTCAGATATGAAGCGACAGGTGCGGGATTCGAGGGAGCAAAGATCGGATAAAGATCCCTTGACGCCTCGATTTTCGGGATAACCATTAAAACAAAGTCACAGTATAGCTCGCAGCGTTAAATGCAGAGATGATGTCACGGTCAGATTCAATGATTCCCGAGGATGACGTCAGAGCCGGTTTACAAAAATGAGAAGGCACAGAGGAAAATTATACAAGACAAGGGAGATTGATATGAACAAGTTCAAATCATTCTGGGGCCTAATGTCAGGGATATGACTAGCAGGTATGAACCGGCTAGTGTAAACCGGATTAATTATAACATGTTTGGTTGTAATATTTAGTAAAGGCTACGGCCCATGAGATCTTAGGACCCATGTATAGAATTATGGTTTGTAAACCGCCAAGCGATGTAACTTGAGAGATAAGGAAGAAAGGACAGAGACCGAGGCGGACACAAGTATGAGCCGGCCTCGGGACTCTGTAAACCGGACCAGGCGTCACCTCTATATAAAGGGACGACCCGACGACGGTTCAGGGACAAGCAAGAATCAACCCGTCGAGACTACAGGCAAGCGATCCGCTCCCTGTAAACCGACGCCCAAGTAATATCAAACCAACTAGATGTAGGCTTTTACCTTCATCGAAGGGGCCGAACTAGTATAAACTCTCTGTGTCCTTTGTGTGCTATGAACCCCTTCAAGCTAACCGGTGCGATGGTTCCATCATCAAGTCTGTTAAACCGGACATCTGCCGTGCTAATTCCACGACAGTAACCAACTGTCCCATGAACATCACATTATCACGGTTGGCTACATAAGAAAGGGTGAATGACACCTCCAAGACATTTTCAGCAACGAGGACCCCAGCAAAAGAAATTGATATATATTAGCTCCTCTGCTTATTGACGAATGATATTTATAAACAGCAGATTTATTCTACATATAATTACATTTGTAAATATACTGTTTTTTAGCCGAATATACTGTACCAAGTACTTGGATTCAATATAACTTTTGTTACTATACACTTCTTAAATTTTCCGTCAACTCAAGCCACGTGTAATTTGCACTGGTAACATACTATGGTTCTCTACAAATATCATGGTATTTTAATCTTTGAATCGTTAACGCATTGGTTCTTTAAAATTAGTCCTCAAATACCCGCAGCAACGCGCGGGAAAATATCTAGTATTCATAATGTGAATGCCAAAAGATGTAAAGTTGATAATGATAGTCCCACATACTTGTGGCATTGCCGCCTTGGTCATATTGGTGTCAAACGTATGAAGAAGCTCCATATAGATGGACTTCTAGAGTCTCTTGATTATGAATCATTTGACACGTGCGAACCATGCCTCTTGGGCAAGATGACCAAGACTCCGTTCTTCGGAACAATGGAGCGAGCGACCAACTTATTGGAAATCATACATACCGATGTGTGCGGTCCAATGAGTGTTGAAGCTCGCGGAGGCTATCGTTATGTTCTCACCCTCACAGATGACTTGAGTAGATATGGGTATGTCTACTTAATGAAACACAAGTCTGAAACCTTTGAAAAGTTCAAGGAATTTCAGAATGACGTTGAGAATCAATGTGACAGAAAAATAAAGTTCTTACGATCGGATAGTGGGGGTGAATATTTAAGTCACGAATTTGGCACGCACCTAAGGAACTATGGAATTGTTTCACAATTGACACCGCCCGGAACACCTCAGCGTAATGGTGTGTCCGAACGTCGAAATCGTACTCTGTTGGACATGGTGCTATCTATGATGTCTCTTGCTGACTTACCGCTATCTTTTTGGGGTTATGCTTTAGAGACTGCCGCATTCACTTTAAATAGGGCTCCGTCAAAAACCGTTGAGACGACACCGTATGAACTTTGGTTTGGCAAGAAACCTAAGCTGTCGTTTCTGAAAGTTTGGGGTTGTGATTCTTATGTCAAGAAACTTCAACCTGAGAAGCTCGAACCCAAATCGGAAAAATGCGTCTTCATAGGATACCCAAAGGAAACGATTGGGTACACCTTTGATGTCTACACATGCTTCTATTCTTGTAGACTATGTTGGGCCTCCAAGCGCAGAGGTTTGTAGGACAGTAGCAATTTCCCTCAAGTGGATGACCTAAGGTTTATCGAACTCAGGGAAGTAGAGGTTGAAGATGGTCTCTCTCAAGCAACCCTGCAACTAAGATACAAGAAGTCTCTTGTGTCCCCAACACACCTAATACAACTAGGAGTTGTACAGGTGCACTAGTTCGGCGAAGAGATGGTAAAATATGGATGATAGGAGTGGCAAAGCAAAGTAATATAAATCTGTAATAAAAAGTGCAGCGAGCAAACAAGCGGTAAACGTGAGCACAAATGGTATTGCAATGGTGGAAACAAGGCCTAGGCTTCATACTTTCACTAGTGGCAACTCCCAACAACATTAACATAGTCTATCACATGATATTTCCCATAATGGAGACGCACTCGGAGGTCATTCCTTTGTGGTCAAGAGAGGGCGAGAATTATGTAGGGCTACAAAAGCACACCTCAAAGTTCGTAGTTCTCAATCTATGGATTTCCCAATGTCACCGCGGCCATCCAAAGAGAGTACCATAATCACCACAACATATCTCAAGGATAGTCAAAGACAAGCACCAAGAGACTCTCAATCTTCAATCAACACACAAAAGAGGAAATCACTCATGAAAATATTCTTCTAATCCATGTCCAATAGACCGCTGTCACCTTGGTCTCGGGGATTATACTAGATAAAGACAAGTGAGTACATCAATCCAATACATAGAGGAAGGGGAAATATCATGGGATCACCCTAGATCAACATAGCCTATGATCACAACGAAGATCACATCATGGGAGAGAGAATTGACCACATAGCTACTGGTAGAAACCTCAGCCCCGAGGAGGAACTACTCCCGCATCATGGAGGGAGGAAGCAACATCGAAGGAGATGAATCCGGGGGCACTTCCCCGTCCCGGCAGGATGCCGGCACAGGAATTCTGGTCCCCCGAAACTTGGTGGCGATGGCGGCGGAGATCGGAATTGCTTCTGGAGAAAAGGGTTCTGTCCTCGAGGGTTTCGGGACACGAGGAGTATATATGCCAAAGGGGTCACCAGAAGCAGAGAGGGGGGCCCAGGCGCCCCCTAGGGCGGCCAGGGGTGGGGCCGCCTGGGCTGCCCCTGGCTCCCCTCTGGCCCCACTTTGGTTTTTCTCGAAGCTTCCTGTACGCTGATTTTTTCTGTATTTTTCCCGGAATTTTTGGAGCACTTTTAATATGGGGGAAATCTGAAATAGAAAAACAGCAGAAAGCAGGAACTGGCACTGTGGTGCACTGAGTTAATAGGTTAGTCCAAATATGATCAAAAGTGTATGGAAGTGCATAAATATCGTAGCAATATCACACAAAAGAAGCATGGAGCAAGCAGAAATTATAGATACGTTTTGGATGTATCAACATCCCCAAGCTTAATTCCTGCTCGTCCTCGAGTAGGTAAATGATAACAAGCATAATTTGTGTGGTGACATGCTACCAAAGAGTCTTTCACAATCACATGACAAATGCTTATTGAGATAATGAATCTTTAGTAATTAAGTTGCCTCATGAGAATATCACAAAGAACTGAAAGTTTACAATATCATACTGAAACACCCAATAGATTTGTAGTGAGCATGGTGTGCAAACATGACAAAGTGATACCTCGCTTGCCCCCTTTAGTGAAGCAAAACATAAATGCAGGAGCACCTCAGAAGTTTAAGTGACGACTAGATACAATGATTTCAGAATAAGCGATATCACAATCATGCAGAAGACAATGTAATACTTTAGGACAATGCACATTACACTCAGAATGACAATTATGCTCTCCTAGTTGGTGCTTTGAAGAAAGAAGGTGGAGACTCTCGAACCGTGGAATTTGATGGCGAGGTTGAAAACCCGTGGTTGGAAGCAAAGACTAAACATGTACCAGAGCTCTTGGTTTTGAAAACAGAGGTAAAAAATGATTTTTGGGAGGTGCATATTTCGTCAACAAATGTTAGTAGACAACCCAATCACTTCTCGAACTGGACAAGTTTCGAGGAACGGCTCCCGCACGGGGACGATCACATCCCCTTAATCTCCTTTGTTTATCACTGCCAAAAGTTTTCTGATTTTTCATGAACAAAGCGTGAAGGAGGGTTTGTTTGTTGTATTATCTTTTATGAGCCGGGCGCACTCATGCCAGTTCCTCCTCGTATTAGGGATTTGCAGATTAGACATGCAATCCTGGGGTAAAACTTGTCCAACTTAAAAAGATCATGAATTAACTACTACTTCCTCATGAGCTAAAACAGAGGCACAAAAGAGAAATGCTTTTGAATAATTTTGAGATGGTACAAGAAAGTCTTCGTTAGGAATGGCAAGTAAATACCATATATAGGAAGGTATGGTGGACTCATATGGCATAACTGGTTTCAAGGATTTTGGATGCACAAGCAGTCAGTCCGCTTTGTACAGGTGAAGGCTAGCAAAAGACTGGGAGCGACCAACTAAGAGAGCAATGACGGCCATAATCATGCAGAGCGACAAAGCAACATTGAATCGCGCATGGAAGTTATATCACTACTCAGAAATTAAAGATCATCAAGGCTTGATAGACTTTCTTTACAGTCTTAAATATGCGTGAGCATATGCCAAGTCAATCAAAATAAATTCTTGGAGGAAGATATCACTAAACCATACCACATCATTGGCAAACAAATCATGCTGGTACTTCAATAACACATTAAGAACCCCCAGCTATTTGAGACTAACCATAAGAAAACATGAACTACTAAGCACCATTATGCACATAGCATTTTTATCATAGACATATCAACCAGTGCCACAGAAGCCAACTCTCTTAACAAGATAAGCATGATAACTCAAAAGAGTTCCAGAAGCAACAACCTAAACAAAAGCTCTTAAAAAGATAAGCATGAAAACTAAGAGCTAAGCATGACAGCAGCTATGAAAAGACAAAGAACACACACAAGAAGATACGCATGCAAGTCTATGTTGTGTTCTACAGTGGAGTGGAGCGTGTTTCTCTCCCAAACAATGAAGGCTAGGACCCAACTTGTTAAGAACAGCAAGTAAAACTAAATAAACTAAAAAGAAAACTAAGAGCAAGACGCTCCAAGCATAGCACATAACGCATGAAGTGATTAAAATATAGTGGAACGAAAGACGAACTGATAATTGTTGATGGAGAAGGGGATGCATGGGGGCATACCCAAGCTTAGACGCTTGAGTTTCTTGAATATTTCTTGGGGGTGCACAGGGGCATCCCCAAGCTTGAGCGTTTGACCCTCCTGAATCTTCTTTTATCATCTTCCCTCGCACACTTGAAAACTCCCTTCATACATAACTCATCATAATCTGATTAGCGAGGTTAGTACCCACAATAAAATAATTTTTCCCTACTGGAAATAAGGATAATCTTGAATAGATACTGTTTCTCAAGATTGCCAAAAGGTTTTTACAAAGAAAAAGTAAGCTCAAGGTTTGCAAAACGAAGAAAAGGCAAAACATGACAGAATCTGTGAAAAACAGACCAGCAGGTAGTAAATAATTTTTTCGGGGCACTTCTGCAACTCAAATCAAAAAACTCAGAACAGACGCTCGAAAGCCAATTGTATAGAGCACGCTGTCAAAAAAATTCAGATCAAAAAGATGATCTGGTGATTTTATACGAATTTTTCTGTCCAAGGACAGAATCTGTTTTCTGGACAGCACGTCACAACTTTTGAACTTTCTTGCAATCAGAGGCTAAACTTGGCACAAAGCTGAAAAATAAAGATACAATGGTGTTGCTACAGTAGTAACAAACATCAAGACCACTAAAAACTGAAAGAACAAACTGAAAGCAAAGATAACAAGGGTTGTCTCCCTAGAGCTCTTTCTTTATAGCCATAAAGACAGGCTTAAGACTTTAATGATGCTCTCGTAGGAATAAGAGTTGAAGAACAAAAGAGAGCATCAAGAAGTAAATACCAAACACATTTAAGCCTAACATGCTTCCTATGCATAGGAATATTGCAATATAATAATTCATTGAAGCACAAAGCAATAAGCATAGGAAGACAAAACAAGTGCAGCTTCAAAACCTTCAACATAAAGAGAGGGAACTTGATATTATTGAAATATCTATAAGCATATGTTCCCTTCTCATAATAATTTTCAGTGGGATCACGAATAAACACAACAATATAAGCATCACATAAAGCATTGTTACCATGATCCACATGCAAAAAGGTACTCTTACTCTCCACATAAGCATAATCTTTCTCATTGGTAATAGTGGGAGTAGGACTATCATAAACAACTTGAACATTATAGATTAATTGTGTATTAGGAAGATGGTGTTCAACAAGGGAGTAATTCCCTCCATGATTATGACAAGTTTCATAAGGATAATTTCTCCTTATGTCATAGGTACCTTTATAATCACTATAGATTGGAGTTATAACATCATCATAGTAGAGAAGAGCATTATCATTGCTAGCAACTATATTTGTAAACATGTTGTCTTTATTCTTACTAGCAAAAGAATTATCAATTATCATATCACTAATGGGTAAAGGATTTGCAATCCTATCATCCCCAAGCTTAGAGCTTTCCATATCATCACTTTCAGAGTTGGTACCAAAAAGATTTTCAAGATCATAAGTAGGATTATCATCATTTTCCCAATCACAATAAGTAACATGCATATCATAATCAAAATCATCTTCAATAGTACCTACGGATGTTTCATCAAGATGATAATTAAGGCAATAAACTTCACCTTCTTCTTTAAACTTATAACCGTTAGGATAAAAGTTGATGGGAGGAATATGCTCAGGCCAGGTTGATACCCATTCTTCTTCCTTCTTGCTCCTCTTCCTCCTCCTCTTCTTTTTCTTCTTCTTCACCTTAGGAGGGAGTGGTTGGAGATGAAGCTTCTCCACATATCCTGGTTTATCATTAGAAACAATAGGGGAAACTTGGGAGAAACTCTCCTTTTTATTAGCAGAAATATAAGAGACATTTTTATACTTTGGTAAAGTTCCCTCCTTTCTAATCTTACTTATGTAATCATTTTTATGGCAATTAACAACACAATAGAGATGACAATTTTGCAAAGTGTTTTTTATTCCTATGGCATTAACATCTAGCCAAGAAGTCTTTTCTGATAACTCTTCACACATCAAAAATAACATAAGCTCATCATAAAGATCAGGGGTGATCATGTTATCACACAACTGGTTAACAGTTATGTTTTGAAAGTGCATGCATTGAAAATTAAAGTGACCCTCTATACAGCAAAGTTCACAAGTAAAAGGATAAAGGTCACACAATTCTCTAGCAATTTCATTTAAATCCTTGACCCAAGTGATTGTTCTTTCATGATTATGTTGCTTACAATACTTCTCTTCTTCAATCATAGGCCTTTCACAAGGTCTATCCACTCCACAAAAATTAACATTCTTATATAAAACTTCATTTTTAGGAATTGGATCATGCATGTTGCAATCATCATGAACAATTTCATTTTCTTTGCAAATCTCCTTAAAAAGTTCATGATGCTTGATCCAATCCTCCTTAGGCATATTAAGATGTGAAGCAAAAGATTTGAGGAAATCAACAAGGAGTTGAGAATCAAGCCCAAACTTAGCACTAAACTTATTAAAACTTGTAGTTTCAACAAAGGACTTAATGCAATCATACTCATAAATTATACCTGACTCTTTACCTTTGTCGATCTCCCAATTTTCAGTGTTGCGTTGAATTCTTTCAAGGAGTTCCCATTTAGCATCAATCTTTTCGTTTGTGAAAGAACCCATAGAGGAAGCATCGAGCAAATCTTTATCCTGTCGAGAGAGCCTCGCATAGAAATTAGTAATAATCATATCTTTGGGGAGCCCATGGTTAGGACATTTTAGCATTAACGTTTTCAGTCTCCCCCAAGCTTGAGCTATGCTCTCTCCGTCATGAGGATAGAAATTATAAACATAATTCCTATTCTCATGGACTTCATGAAGAGGATAAAACTTGGAGTAAAAGAGAGACTGGATCTCTTCCCAATCCAGCAGGTGAGAGTCATCTAGTAGCCTATACCATTCCAATGCTTTTCCTTTCAGTGACAAAGCAAATAATTTCCTCATGACTCCATCTCTTGTCAAACCTGAAATCTTAAACAACTCACAAAGTTCTGTAAGTTTCAACAAATGAATACTAGGATTGACTGTCCCATCATAACAATCATTCCTAATTATTTCAATTATCCTAAGTGGTATTTGGAACGGGATACATTCAGTAGTTGGAGGAGACTTCTCTACCACGGGTGTGGTAAAGCGGCCTTCCCCAAGCAGCGAACTAAGAGTGCGGTTTTCCATAAACATAACTAGTGAAACTAAAAACAAGAAACGAAAAGATTTAATTGCAAGATCTAAAGATATACCTTCAAACATTTACTTCCCCGGCAACGGCGCCAGAAATAGCTTGATGTCTACACACGCTTCTATTCTTGTAGACTATGTTGGGCCTCCAAGCGCAGAGGTTTGTAGGACAGCAACAATTTCCCTCAAGTGGATGACCTAAGGTTTATCGAACTCAGGGAAGTAGAGGTTGAAGATGGTCTTTCTCAAGCAACCCTGCAACTAAGATACAAGAAGTCTCTTGTGTCCCCAACACACCTAATACAACTAGGAGTTGTACAGGTGCACTAGTTCGGCCAAGAGATAGTAAAATATGGATGATAGGAGTGGCAAAGCAAAGTAATATAAATCTGTAATAAAAAGTGCAGCGAGCAAACAAGCGGTAAACGTGAGCACAAATGGTATTGCAATGGTGGAAACAAGGCCTAGGCTTCATACTTTCACTAGTGGCAACTCCCAACAACATTAACATAGTCTATCACATGATATTTCCCATAATGGAGACGCACTCGGAGGTCATTCCTTTGTGGTCAAGAGAGGGCGAGAATTATGTAGGGCTACAAAAGCACACCTCAAAGTTCGTAGTTCTCAATCTATGGATTTCCCAATGTCACCGCGGCCATCCAAAGAGAGTACCATAATCACCACAACATATCTCAAGGATAGTCAAAGACAAGCACCAAGAGACTCTCAATCTTCAATCAACACACAAAAGAGGAAATCACTCATGAAAATATTCTTCTAATCCATGTCCAATAGACCGCTGTCACCTTGGTCTCGGGGATTATACTAGATAAAGACAAGTGAGTACATCAATCCAATACATAGAGGAAGGGGAAATATCATGGGATCACCCTAGATCAACATAGCCTATGATCACAACGAAGATCACATCATGGGAGAGAGAATTGACCACATAGCTACTGGTAGAAACCTCAGCCCCGAGGAGGAACTACTCCCGCATCATGGAGGGAGGAAGCAACGTCGAAGGAGATGAATCCGGGGGCACTTCCCCGTCCCGGCAGGATGCCGGCACAGGAATTCTGGTCCCCCGAAACTTGGTGGCGATGGCGGCGGAGATCGGAATTGCTTCTGGAGAAAATGGTTCTGTCCTCGAGGGTTTCGGGACGCGAGGAGTATATATGCCAAAGGGGGTCACCAGAAGTGGAGAGGGGGGCCCAGGCGCCCCCCTAGGGCGGCCAGGGGTGGGGCCGCCTGGGCTGCCCCTGGCTCCCCTCTGGCCCCACTTTGGTTTTTCTCGAAGCTTCCTGTACGCTGATTTTTTCTTTATTTTTCCCGGAATTTTTGGAGCACTTTTAATATGGGGGAAATCTGAAATAGAAAAACAGCAGAAAACAGGAACTGGCACTGTGGTGCACTGAGTTATTAGGTTAGTCCAAATATGATCAAAAGTGTATGGAAGTGCATAAATATCGTAGCAATATCACACAAAAGAAGCATGGAGCAAGCAGAAATTATAGATACGTTTTGGACGTATCAACCTTCTACCTCAGATCTGAAGGCAAGGTTTTCGTTGCCAAGAATGGATCCTTTCTGGAGAAAGAGTTTCTCTCGAAAGAAGTGAGTGGGAGGAAAGTAGAACTTGATGAGGTGACAGTCACCCCTCCCGAACCGGAAAGTAGCGCAGCGCGGGAAATTGTTCCTGAGGTGCCTGCACCGACAAGGGAGGAAGTTAATGATAATGATCATGAAGATACATATCAAGTTACTACTGAACTTCGAAGGTCGACAAGGACACGTTCCGCACCAGAGTGGTACGGCAACCCTGTCATGGAAATCATGTTGTTAGACAACGGTGAACCTTCGAACTATGAAGAAGCGATGGCGGGCCCGGATTCCAACAAATGGCTTGAAGCCATGAAATCCGAGATAGGATCCATGTATGAAAACAAAGTATGGCCTTTGGTGGACTTGCCCGATGATCGGCACGCCATAGAAAATAAATGGATATTTAAGAAGAAGACAGACGCGGATGGTAATGTAACCATCTATAAGGCTCGGCTTGTCACTAAAGGTTATCGACAAGTTCAAGGGATTGACTACGACGAGACTTTCTCTCCCGTAGCGATGCTGAAGTCCGTCCGAATCATGTTAGCAATTGCCACATTCTATGATTATGAGATATGGCAAATGGACGTCAAAACGGCATTCCTTAATGGCTTCCTCAAGGAAGAACTGTATATGATGCAGCCAGAAGGTTTTGTCGATCCTGAAAATGCTAACAAGGTATGCAAGCTCCAGCGCTCGATCTACGGGCTGGTGCAAGCATCTCGGAGTTGGAATATTCGCTTTAATGATGTGATCAAAGCGTTTGGTTTTATACAGACTTGGGGAGAAGCCTGTATTTACAAGAAAGTGAGTGGGAGCTCTGTAGCATTTCTCATATTATATGTGGATGACATACTGCTGATGGGAAATGATATACTCCCTTTGTTCCTAAATATGTGTCGTTCTAGACATTTTAAATGGACTACAAATACAGATGTATGTAGACATATTTTAGAGTGTAGATTCACTCATTTTGCTTCGTATGTAGTCACTTGTTGAAATCTATAGAAAGACAAATATTTTGGAACGGAGGGAGTAGAATTCTTGGAGAGCATAAAGGCCTACTTGAATAAGAGTTTTTCAATGAAGGACCTTGGAGAAGCTGCTTATATATTAGTCATCAAGATCTATAGAGATAGATCGAGACGCCTCATTGGTCTTTCACAAAGCACATACCTTGACAAGATATTGAAGAAGTTCAATATGGATCAGTCCAAGAAAGGGTTCTTGCCTGTATTGCAAGGTATGAGATTGCGCACGGCTCAGTCCCCGACCACGGCAGAAGATAGAGAAAAGATGAGTGTCATCCCCTATGCCTCAGCCATATGCTCTATTATGTATGCCATGATGTGTACCAGACCTGATGTGAACCTTGCCATAAGTTTGGTAGGGAGGTACCAAAGTGATCCCGGTATGGAACACTCGACAGCGGTCAAGAACATCCTGAAGTACCTGAAAAGGACTAAGGATATGTTTCCCATTTATGGAGGTGACGAAGAGCTCGTCGTAAAGGGTTACGTCGATGCTAGCTTCGACACAGATCTGGATGACTCCAAGTCACAAACCGGATACGTGTATATTTTGAATGGTGGAGCAATCAGCTGGTGCAGTTGCAAGCAAAGCGTCGTGGCGCATTCTACATGTGAAGCGGAGTACATAGCTGCTTGTGAAGCAGCGCAGGAAGGAGTCTGGATGAAGGAGTTCATCACCGACCTAGGAGTCATTCCAAGCGCGTCAAGCTCGATGACTCTCTTCTGTGACAACACTGGAGCTATTGCCATTGCCAAGGAGCCCTGGTTTCACAAGAAGACCAAGCACATCAAGCGCCGTTTCAACTCCATCCGGAATTATGTTCAAGATGGAGACATAAATATTTGTAAAGTGCATACGGATCTGAATGTCGCAGATCCGTTGACTAAACCTCTTCCACGGGCAAAACATGATCAACACCAGAACTCTATGGGTGTTCGATTCATCACAATGTAACTAGATTATTGACTCTAGTGCAAGTGGGAGACTGTTGGAAATATGCCCAAGAGGCAATAATAAAATGGTTATTATTATATTTCCTTGTTCATGATAATTGTCCGTTATTCATGCTTGAATTGTATTATACGGAAACAGTGATACATGCGTAAATACACAGACCACTACGTGTCCCTGGTAAGCCTCTAGTTACTAGCTCGTTGATCAACAGATGGTCACGGTTTCCTGACCATGCACATTGGATGTCATTGATAACGGGATCACATCATTAGGAGAATGATGTGATGGACAAGCCCAATCCTAAGCCTAGCACAAGATCGTTGTAGTTCGTAATGCTAAAGCTTTTCCAATGTCAAGTATTTTTTCCTTAGACCATGAGGTTGTTGATACGTCCAAAACGTATCTATAATTTCTGCTTGCTCCATGCTTCTTTTGTGTGATATTGCTATGATATTGATGCACTTCCATACACTTTTGATCATATTTGGACTAACCTATTAACTCAATGCACCACAGTGCCAGTTCCTGTTTTCTGCTGTTTTTCTATTTCAGGTTTCCCCCATATTAAAAGTGCTCCAAAAATTCCAGGAAAAATATAGGAAAAATCAGCGTACAGGAAGCTTCGCGAAGAACCAAAGATGGGCCAGAGGGGAGCCAGGGGAGGCCCAGGCGGCCACATGGCGCGGCCCCACCCCTGGCCACGCAGGGGGGCGCCTGGGGCCCCTGCTCCGCCTCTGGCTGCCCCCCTTCGCCTATATATCCCTCTCGTCACGAAACCCTCGAGGACAGAACCCTTTTTCGCAATCTCGCCTCTGTTCCGCCGCCGCAACGCTTCCAAGATCGGGAGCATCAGGAGAACTCTTCCCGGCACCCTGCCGGAGGGGAGAACCACCACCGGGAGCTTCTCCACCACCATGGACGCTTCCCGGATGAGTCGTGAGTAGTCCACCTTGGACCATGGGTCCATGATCAGTAGCTATGTGATGTTCTCCTCCCCTCTTTGCTCTTCATGGTTTAGACCTCGTGAGCTGCCCTACATGATCGAGGCACATATGTAATCTTTCTGCTGTTGCTTTGCTGAGTTTGCTGGGATCTGATGGATTATGAGACTATGTTCAGATTGTGTTTGAGTAATATATTTGATTCACCTCTTTTATATCTTTGTTCTTGAGTAATTCTTGCATGTTCTCGGTTGCTGTTTATTGCTTTGGCCAAGTAGTAGGTAGTAACTCCAAGAGGGAGCGTTATGCTTGATTGTGGGTTCATGCCCCCTGATGACTAGCTTGAGTGACAGAAACATGAGTCTAGGGGATGTGATGTTGCCACAAGGGAGAAAACAACGGTGCTTGTACTTGCGGGTGCAAGGATTGTTTACTTTACGCAAAGTTCTTTTAATGCAGTTGTCTGTTGCTTTGAGTTTACACTTTGGGTGGGATTCGCAACTTAATACCAGCGAGATGTTCTGGATAGATATCTCAAGGTGGATGATTAGTAGTAGATGCAGATGGATTTCAGTCTACTTGCCTTGGCGTACCGCCCATGCTTTTGAGCCTCTACCTTTCTTTGCAGCATAGTTAGCATTGGTTTGCGCACATAATCCTGTCAATTGCCCAGCTGTAATTTGTTTACCTCGCTTTGCTGTTTTATCGTCTTTTGGGAGAGAGACATCACTAGTGAACATCATGGGACCCCGGTCCATATTACCACCGCTGATCACACCTTCTATTTACTTCCTGTTTTTATTTCCTAGTTGCAGTCATAGCTATCATTATTATCTCTTGTGTTTGATCCTTTGTAAACAACAAGGCCGGAGGGATTGACAACCTCTCTGTACTCGTTGGGAGCAAAGTTATCTGTATCTGTGTGCAGGTCCCGTCAACCGCTAAGTTTCTGGCGCCGTTGACACCTACTTGTCGACCCTTGGAGTCTCACGGGATTCGATCCTTGGTATCTTTGCCAAGGGAAATTTGCTGCTACGCTACATCTCTACCTTCCACTTGGGGTAACCAACGAGGGGCGAGAAGCCATCAAGCAAGTTTCTGGCGCCGTTGCCGGGGACTCCACTCTTCAAGATAGGGGAGTTGCACGCTATCTTTTATCTTTGCTTTTTAGTCTTGTCAGTTTACCTTTCAGTTTTTGCTTTAGTGTCCCTTACCAAAAATCACAAAAATAGTTATCTTGCTTGCTGCTGCTATGGGTTCCACCGAGAACACCAAGTTGTGTGACTTCACTAGTCATAACAACAATGACTTTATCTGCACGCCTATTGCTACACCTGCCACTTCAGCACCTTCTTATGAGATTAAACCTGCTGTACTGAACCTAGTTATGAAAGATCAATTCTCCGGTGCTGGAGATGATGCTGCTTTGCACTTAAATAATTTTGTTGAGCTCTGTGATATGCAAAAGTACAAAAAGTAGATGGTGATATTGTTAGGCTTAAGCTTTTTCCTTTCTCCTTGAGAGGAGGAGCTAAAATCTGGTTTCAATCCTTGCCTAGGAATAGTATAGATTCTTGGGACAAGTGCAAGGATGCCTTTATTGGGAAGTACTATCCCCCTGCTAAAATTATCCAACTAAGGAGTAACATAATGAATTTTAAACAATTGGATAATGAACACGTTGCCCAATCTTGGGAACGCTTGAAATCTCTTATCAAGAACTGCCCTACTCATGGTTTGACTACTTGGATGGTTATCCAAACTTTTTATGCAGGCTTGAACTTTACCTCGCGGAACTTGTTAGATTCGGCCGCGGGAGGAACCTTTATGTCAACTACACTTGGTGCTGCCACGAAGCTTCTCGACGAGATGATGATCAGTTATTCCCAATGGCACACCGAACGCGCTCCAACAGGTAGGAAGGTAAACTCTGTCGAGGAGATTTCCTCCCTAAATGAAAAAGTTGACTTGATCATGTCTCTACTTTCCAAGCAATCTTCTATTGATCCTCATGATGTTCCTTTAAATTCTTTGATTGCTCAAGATCAAGTAGATGTGAACTTTATCTCTAGAAACAATTTCAATAACAATGCTTATAGGAGTAATTTTGGTAGCAACCCTAGACCGTTCCCCTCTAATTCCTATGGGAACAACAATGCTTATCCTAGCACCAAGAACTCCACTTCTGAACTAGAGATTATGCTTAAAGACTTCATCACTACCCAAAAGGCCTTCAATAAGAGTGTAGAAGAAAAACTAGACAAACTAGATAATCTCTCTTCGAAGGTAGACAATTTAGCCCATGAGGTAGAGTTGCTTAAAATTAGAACTTCTCCTCTTGAGGAGAGGAAGACCACTCCTATGAATGCTATTCAAGTGCAAATTAATGAAAACATTAGGATGATGGCTAAACTTAAAAAGAGATGGGCTATAGAAAAGGAGGAAGAAGATAGAATTAACACTACAGGAATCAACTAATTTGCCGTCGGTAGAGCTCTTTGCCGTCAGCTTTTCGTCGGGCCAGACGGCAAAGACCACTTTTGCCGTCAACTACTAATGGCAAAGAATAACATACGGCAAAGACATACTTTGCCGTCTGTTTTCTTATTAGAGACGGCAAAGACATACTTTGCCGTCTGTTTTCTGATTAGAGACGGCAAAGACATACTTTGCCGTTCGCTTTTTTTCTACATACGGCAAAGAGGTTACTTTGCCGTCTGGAATAAAATTGAAGACGGCAAAGCAAGTCTTTGCTGTCTATAAAAGAATTGCAGACGGCAAAGACATACTTCGCCGTCTCTATTTTTTTCGCAGACGGCAAAGAAGAAACACAGCACGCGGATTCATCTCGCGGATTGATGACATGGCAAGATCTGGGCCGCCCGCACCCGCTTCTTCTCTCACCACGCGCCCCACCCGCTGGCCCACCACCACCCGCGCAGCCTCTGCCTTATCCTCTCTCTCACGTTCGTCCCTCTCCTCTCCTCTGTTCGTGGGCGGCCCGCACCCGCCTCTTCTCTCCCCACTACCACCACCACCCGCAGTCCGTGCTCCCTCCATGCGCCGCTGCGTTCGCCTGCCGACAACCTCCAGCCGCTTCCGCTAGTCCCCACCCACCTTGCGCTCCTCTGCTCGTGTCCGACGCAGCCGAGCAGGGCAGGCGGCGGCGCAGTGGGCAGCCGCGCAGAGAGCAGGCCTTTCGGCCCCTCGACGAGCGCCATTGACCTCGCGGTTCCTCTGTTCGTGGGCGGCGGCGCGACGAGTAGGACGGGAATCGGCTCGGGCGAGCAAGGCCTCGCGGCACCTCTTCTAGGCACGGCGAGCCGGCGACAGGACGGGCGAGGAGCGGCTCTGTTCGTGGGCGGCGGCGCGACGAGTAGGACGGGAATCGGCTCGGGCGAGCAAGGCCTCGCGGCACCTCTTCTAGGCGCGGCGAGCCGGCGACAGGACGGGCGAGGAGCGGCTCGGCGTCCATGGGCGTTGCAGCAAGCACGGCTGGGCGATGCTTCGGCGAGCCAGGCCGACAAGCTGGGTTGGGCGGTGCGTCGGCGACCAGGGCGGGCGGCGCAGCAAGCACGGCCGGGCAGCGCCTCGATGAGCAAGGCCGGCGGCGCGGCGAGCAAGGCCGGGCAACAGAGTGGAATCCCTGCGGTTTTTTCCCCGGCGGGAAGTACGACCGGCGATGAAGTCTTTGTTGCTGCAATCGAGAAGGACCTGATTGCTTTTCAGATTTAGTTTTTAGGGTCCTTTGTGTAAACTTTCAGGACCGCTGTGTAACAACTTTGTAACTCCACCAACGATGATAATGAAAGGTAGCATGAATGGGCCTTTCCCTTTTCTTTGTCAGCCGAGCCTTCATGTCTTGTTTTGATGTTGACTCTATCGAGCGTATTTTTTGTAAAATAAAAAAATTCTTTGCCGTTTGAATAAGGTTTGGCTAACGGCAAAGATCACGTTTAGCTAACGGCAAATAGGTTTCTTTGTTGTCTCCTATTTTTGTGGCAGACGTCAAATTCACAGTTTGGCTGACGGCAAAATATTTGCCGTCTGTCCGACGAAAAGCTGACGGCAAATTTTTCTTTGTCGACTTATCTTTGCCGTCTGACTTTGCCGTCTGCGTCCTGACGGCAAACTCTTTGCCATCTGGATTTAGGTCTTTGCCGTCTGTAATCCACAGACGGCAAATTACCTGTTTCCTGTAGTGTAAGAGCCTTCCTACCCACCACACTGTTGCTACTATTCAAGTTGTTGAGGATATCCAAACTCTTAGCACCCAATGCACTCCTAGTCCCATTGGACCTATTAATGGTGATGCTATGACCTCAACCGTAGAAGAAGAAACTCCTATGACCATAGAAGCTACCAAACAAGTGAGCCTAAAGGACACCACTACCACTTTACTTGATAGTAGTGACCTTGATTTTGATAATTGCACCCTTTCTGAAGTTATTGGTTTTCTTCACAAGATGTCTAGAGATCCCCACACTATCACACTTAATCTTGCCTTCACGGAGCATATCACTAATGCTCTTATCAAAGTTAGGGAGGAGAAGCTTAGGGTAGAAGCCTCCATACCTAGAAAGCTAGAAGATAGTTGGGATCCTATGATTAAAATTAAGTTGAATAACTTCTCTTGCTATGCTTTATGTGATGTTGGAGCTAGTACCTCCGTTATGCCCAAAAGAATGTATGATATGTTTGAATTGAAACCTTTTGATCCTTGTTCTTTTGGTGTTCGTCTTGTTGATTCTTCCGTAAAGAAACCTTTGGGGAAGATCGACGATGTTCTTATCATTGTCAATGACAATTATGTTCCCGTTGATTTTACTATTATGGATATTGAATGTGAACCTTCATGTCCAATTATTTTGGGACGTCCTTTTCTTCGCACCGTTGGTGCTATCATTGACATGAAAGAGGGGAATATAAAATTCCAATTCCCTCTCAAGAAAGGGATGGAACACTTCCCTAGAAAGAAGATTAAGTTGCCTTTTGAGTCCGTTACACGGGCTAGCTATTCTCTTACTCTTGATAAAACTTGATCTTCTCTTTTTGCATCATGCCTAGCTTAAAGGCATAAAAGAAATCGCTTTTGGGAGGCAGCCCACAACGAATTAGGTCTTATTTTGCTTTTGTTGTGTCTTGATGTTTGTTACTACAGTAGCATCATCATTGTATCTTTTCTTTTCAGCTTTGTGCCAAGTTTAGCCTCCGATTGCAAGAAAGTTCAAAAGTTGTGACGTGCTGTCCAGAAAAACAGATTCTGTCCTTGGACAGAAAAAATCGAATAAAATCACCAGGTCATCTTTTTGATCTGATTTTTTTTGACAGCGTGCTCTATACAATTGGCTTTCGAGCGTCTGTTCTGAGTTTTTTTATTTGAGTTGCAGAAGTGCCCCGAAAAAATTATTTACTACATGATGGTCTGTTTTTCACAGATTCTGTCCTGTTTTGCCTTTTCTTCGTTTTGCAAACCTTGAGCTTGCTTTTTCTTTGCAAAAACATTTTGGCAAACTTGAGAAACAGTAGCTCTTCAAGATTATTTTTATTTCCATTAGGGAAAAGTTATTTTATTGTGGGTACTAACCTCGCTAATCAGATTATGATGAGGTATGTATGAAGGGAGTTTTCAAGTGTGCGAGGGAAGATGATAAAAGAAGATTCAGGAGGGTCAAACGCTCAAGCTTGGGGATGCCCCCGTGCACCCCCAAGAAATATTCAAGAAGACTCAAGCGTCTAAGCTTGGGGATGCCCCCATGCATCCCCTTCTCCATCAACAATTATCAGTTCGTCTTTCGTTCCACTATATTCTTATCACTTCATGCGTTACGTGCTATGCTTGGAGCGTCTCGCTCTTAGTTTCCTTTTTTAGTTTTCTTTAGCTTTGCTTGCTGTTCATAACAAGTTAGAACCCAGCTTTCTTTGTGTGGGAGAGAAACACGCTCCACTTCAACCTAGAACACAACATAGGACTTTCATGCTTATCTTTGCTGTGTGTGTTCTTTGTCTTTCCATAGCTGCTGTCATGTTTAGCTCTTAGTTTTCATGCTTTTCTTTTTAAAGAGCTTTTGTTTAGTTGGTTGCTGAACTCTCTTGAGTTTTCATGTTTATCTTGTTAAGAGAGTTTGCCTGTTGCACTGAGTTGTGTGTCTTAACTTAAAGTAGGTAATTGAGGTTGCTATTTAATTTTAGTAGTAACTTGCAATAGTTTTGAGGTATTGCCATGAGTAATGTCTGAACTTTTGGTGTCAAGAGCTTTAGCCTATTAGTGATAGATGTCGTATTTTGGGCAATCCGTGTTTATTTTCGAAAACCTACAAAATAGTTGAGAACTTTAGCTACTAGATGGATCACTAATCTTTGGAGGGATCGAATATTAGAGTACACTCACGTACCATGAGTCGAGGATGCGCAAGGATAACCAAACCCCCATACACTCCTCCTCGGGGTACTTGTCTCTTTGTGAACCTCCTAATTAGATTGAGAGTTGCCGATAATAAGTGCATGAGTTCTTCGGACTAATGTGAGTATTCGAAAGTTGACACTTCCACCTAGCCATATTTTTCTAGCCTCTTCGGTACCGTGCATTGCCCTTTCTCACCTTGAGAGTTGGCGCATACTTCGCCGGTGCATCCAAATCCTTGGCACGATACGCTCTGTCATCATAAGCCTCATTATATCCTTCCTCAAAACAGCCACCATACCTACCTATCAAGTCATTTCCATAGCCTTTCCGAGATACATTACCATGCAACATCCATCTTCTCATGACTTGATCTTCATGTCATACATGCTTTTGCTTGATCAATGAGCCGCATGCTAGATGGGCCTTGCCCTAATCATTGCTACATGACGCGCTAGTATCATTGCATATCCTGCTACACCGGCAGAGGCATATATTTGCATACATCATGATAGTTTCATTTTCTTTATGTTGAGTACTTTTGTAAAGTGTGAAAGATCTTCTATACTTCTTGTAATACATAGAGTGTTGCCCCTAAAGTGAGGAAAAGATCCCAAAGAGGACAAATGAGAGTTAGATAGAAAGAGCCATTGAGGCCACAAAAAAATAAAAAAAAATAGAAAAAGGAATAAAAAGAGAGAAGGGGGCACACTATTATTCCTTTTGAGAGATCCACACTCGTACTTCATCTTATACGTTGTACTCCATAGAGATTATCATTCGTGCATATAGCTATGTGGGGACCTTCACACTATAGAACTTGGCTTGTATATTCCAATGATGAGCCTCCTCAAAAGAGCTCTAGGTCTTCTTGAGCGAGCAAGTTGGATGCACCCCCACTAGTTCCATTGGAGAGCTTACCTTAGCTCATATGTGCATCTGTTGCATGGCAATCCCTACTCCTCACATCATATCTATCATTTGGCTTTCTCTCGCCTATGATTGTCCTCATTGATGTGAGCCTTTCACACCTTTTTTGTCTTCCCCCTTCATCATTTTTCTCTCTTTGCCATCCTAAGTGTCAACTTTCTTGCTTACGCTCATCCATTGCATGAGTGCTCAAAATATCGAAAGGGAGTGGATCATTTTGACTTGTACCTGGCTAGTGGTCTGGGGATGAGTCAAGATAAGATTCCAAAGAAGACCAAGTGTGAAACTTTAGTAGATTAAGTACTCAACAATACAAAAACTATGTTTTACTCTCTCGTATATCCCTATCCCCTTTCTTGCACGCAAACACCATTTGGAGACATTCGAGTCACGGACAGCGAGAGCTCTTGCACCTTTATGTTCTTATGTTGCTTGTTACAATGCTAATATAGACTCTTGCTTGTTATGACTTGAATTGAATTACATGCCTTGATTGCTTTACTTAAAAAGTTCTTATATGGTTGATAGCATGTCACCACAGAAATTATGCTTGTTATCATTTACCTACTCGAGGACGAGCAGGAATTAAGCTTGGGGATGTTGATACGTCCAAAACGTATCTATAACTGCTTGCTCCATGCTTCTTTTGTGTGATATTGCTATGATATTGATGCACTTCCATACACTTTTGATCATATTTGGACTAACCTATTAACTCAGTGCACCACAGTGCCAGTTCCTGTTTTCTGCTGTTTTTCTATTTCAGGTTTCCCCCATATTAAAAGTGCTCCAAAAATTCCAGGAAAAATATAGGAAAAATCAGCGTACAGGAAGCTTCATGAAGAACCAAAGATGGTCCAGAGGGGAGCCAGGGGAGGCCCAGGCGGCCACCTGGCGCGGCCCCACCCCTGGCCGCGCCAGGGGGGCGCCTGGGGCCCCTGCTCCGCCTCTGGCTGCCCCCCTTCGCCTATATATCCCTCTCGTCCCGAAACCCTCGAGGACAGAACCATTTTTCGCGATCTCGCCTCTGTTCCGCCGCCGCAGCGCTTCCAAGATCGGGAGCATCAGGAGAACTCTTCCCGGCACCCTGCCGGAGAGGAGAACCACCACCGGGAGCTTCTCCACCACCATGGACGCTTCCCGGATGAGTTTTGAGTAGTCCACCTTGGACCATGGGTCCATGATCAGTAGCTATGTGATGTTCTCCTCCCCTCTTTGCTCTTCATGGTTTAGACCTCGTGAGCTGCCCTACATGATCGAGGCACATATGTAATCTTTCTGCTGTTGCTTTGCTGAGTTTGCTGGGATCTGATGGATTATGAGACTATGTTCAGATTGTGTTTGAGTAATATATTTGATTCACCTCTTTTATATCTTTGTTCTTGAGTAATTCTTGCATGTTCTCCGTTGCTGTTTATTGCTTTGGCCAAGTAGTAGGTAGTAACTCCAAGAGGGAGCGTTATGCTTGATTGTGGGTTCATGCCCCCTGATGACTAGCTTGAGTGACAGAAACATGAGTCTAGGGGATGTGCTGTTGCCACAAGGGAGAAAACAACGGTGCTTGTACTTGCGGGTGCAAGGATTGTTTACTTTACGCAAAGTTCTTTTAATGCAGTTGTCTGTTGCTTTGAGTTTACACTTTGGGTGGGATTCGCAACTTAATACCAGCGAGATGTTCTGGATAGATATCTCAAGGTGGATGATTAGTAGTAGATGCAGATGGATTTCGGTCTACTTGCCTTGGCGTACCGCCCATGCTTTTGAGCCTCTACTTTTCTTTGCAGCATAGTTAGCATTGGTTTGCGCACATAATCCTGTCAATTGCCCAGCTGTAATTTGTTTACCTCGCTTTGCTGTTTTATCGTCTTTTGGGAGATAGACATCACTAGTGAACATCATGGGACCCCGGTCCATATTACCACCGCTGATCACACCTTCTATTTACTTCCTGTTTTTATTTCCTAGTTGCAGTCATAGCTATCATTATTATCTCTTGTGTTTGATCCTTTGTAAACAACAAGGCCGGAGGGATTGACAACCTCTCTGTACTCGTTGGGAGCAAAGTTATCTGTATCTGTGTGCAGGTCCCGTCAACCGCTAAGTTTCTGGCGCCGTTGACACGTACTTGTCGACCCTCGGAGTCTCACGGGATTCGATCCTTGGTATCTTTGCCAAGAGAAATTTGCCGCAACGCTACATCTCAACCTTCCACTTGGGGTAACCAACGAGGGGCGAGAAGCCATCAAGCAAGTTTCTGGCGCCGTTGCCGGGGACTCCACTCTTCAAGATAGGGGAGTTGCACGCTATTTTTTATCTTTGCTTTTTAGTTTTGTTAGTTTACCTTTCAGTTTTTGCTTTAGTGTCCCTTACCAAAAATCACAAAAATAGTTATCTTGCTTGCTGCTGCTATGGGTTCCACCGAGAACACCAAGTTGTGTGACTTCACTAGTCATAACAACAATGACTTTATCTGCACGCCTATTGCTACACCTGCCACTTCAGCACCTTCTTATGAGATTAAACCTGCTTTACTGAACCTAGTTATGAAAGATCAATTCTCCGGTGCTGGAGATGATGCTGCTTTGCACTTAAATAATTTTGTTGAGCTCTGTGATATGCAAAAGTACAAAGAAGTAGATGGTGATATTGTTAAGCTTAAGCTTTTTCCTTTCTCCTTGAGAGGAGGAGCTAAAATCTGGTTTCAATCCTGTACGCAACGGGTATCTCCGAAAGTGTCTGTTGAGTTGGCACGAACCGAGACTGGGATTTGTCACTCCGTATGACAGAGAGGTATCTCTGGGCCCACTCGGTAAGACATCATCATAATGAGCTCAATATGACTAAGGAGTTAGAGCATCTCCAGTCGCGCCCCCAACAGGCCCCCAGGTCACTTTTTCGGCGCCGGCGCCTAAAAAACGGCCCAGTCGCGCCCCCAGGACGCCGAAAATCGCCGGTTTGGACCTTTTTTCCGCCCGGCGATCACAGGCCGAACCCGGCGCGCTGGGGAGCAGTTGGGGGCTCCGGCGCTAGGGAAAAGCACGCCTGGCCCACATCGACAGCGGAAAAGTCAAGGTTTTCTTCCCCCCGACTCGCCTCGCAACCCCCCCGCGCCCGCGCCCTCGGCCACCACTAGCTATATCCCGGTGACGGCCGCCGCCCTACTCCGCTAGATAGCCATTCCCCGCCGGAAAATAGCAGCGCTCCGCCGCGGCAACCCCTCCCATAGCAGCTGGGTGTTTCCGGCCGCCGTTCCCGGCCGCGGAGGTGCGGTTTAGCGGCGGGTATGCGCCCACCGAGCGCAAGGTGTTCGCGTTTTGCCTGTCTCGGCGATGGACTCGGATGACGAGGAAGAGCTCGCCGCGCTGCTGGAGGAGGAAGCCGCGGCCGACGTCCAGGAAGAAGAGCATCTCATGGTGCTCGCCGCCCTCGCCCAGCTGCTGGCGAGCAATGAAAAGCCGCGGCGAGGTGGCTCGGCGTCGGGGCGGTTGAAAGCAAAGAACCGGCTTCGTCTTGAAGGCTACTGCATGCTCTACTCCGACTACTTCGCCGATGCTCCACTTCACGGCGAGAAAACATTTCGGCGCCGTTATCGGATGAGCCGAAAGCTCTTCCTCCGGATTGTGAATTCAATCCGGGAGTTCGACAACTACTTCAAGTGCAAGATGGATTGCACTGGCGCTCTTGGATTCACCTCCATCCAGAAGTGCACGACAGCGATGAGGATGCTTGCATATGGAGCTCCCGGTGATTCACTCGACGACTATGGGCGCATGGCCGAGTCCACCAGCATAGAGTGTTTCTACAAGTTCTGTCGGGCAGTGGTGGCAGTGTTTGGGCCACAATACTTGAGAACACCCAATGCGGAAGACACTGCTCGGATCCTAGCCCAGAATGCAGCAAGAGGATTTTCTGGGATGCTTGGAAGCATCGACTGCATGCATTGGAAATGGAAGAATTGCCCATTTGGTTGGCAGGGGATGTACAAAGGCGCCAAAGGCGGTTGCAGTGTGGTGCTTGAGGCGGTAGCCACACAGGACCTCTGGATTTGGCACTCCTTCTTTGGTATGCCAGGAACTCACAATGACATCAACGTGCTGCAGTGCTCTCCTGTTTTTGCCAAGCTCGTTGAGGGCCATTCTCCTCCGGTGAACTTCGAGATCAATGGGCACCAATACAACAAGGGGTACTACCTAGCAGATGGCATCTATCCGAGATGGTCGACATTTGTGAAGACGATCTCAAACCCTGCGGTAGGAGGCAAGAACGCCTGGTTTGCGAAAGTTCAGGAGGCTTGCAGGAAGGATGTCGAGCGGGCATTTGGTGTGCTCCAATCTCGATTCGATGTTGTTCGGTACCCCGCTCAGACCTGGTCCAAAGATCAAATGTGGGAGATTATGACTTGCTGTGTCATCTTGCACAACATGATCATCGAGAGCGAGCAAGAAGACCCAGTGTTTGACACTGAACCATACTACAGGCAGGGTCCTCTAGCCGAAGTTGATCACCATCTACCGGCAACTTGGACTGCCTATCTCAGTATGCGTCAGGAGATCCGAGACCCACAGGTGCATCATCAACTGCAGAAAGATCTGATTGAGCACCTATGGAGGCTCAAGGGGGACGCCGTGTGATGAAATACGAGTTTTTATTTGTTGAACTATATAATTTTTATTGAACTATTTGTTGTTGTACTATTTTGTTGAAGTATTTGATTTTTCTTGATGAAATATGTGATAAGAAATAATTTTGTTGATAAGAAATAATTTTTCTGTGATGAAATATGTGATAAGAATATGGGCCTATTCTCGCCCATATGGGCCCTTTAATCGCCGAAATTGGGCCGCATAGTGGGCCAATTTCGGTGCCTGGGGGCGAGCTGGGGGCGACGACTGGGCGCAAAACCGCCCCCAGCGCCAATAGTATCGTCGGCTCGCCCCCAGGGGGCGATTTTTTAGCGTCCTGGGGGGGCCAACGGCTGGAGATGCTCTTAGTCACGGGATGATGGATTACGGAACGAGTAAAGAGACTTGCCATGACGAGATAGAACAAGGTATCGGTATACCGACGATCGAATCTCGGGCAAGCACCGTACCGATGGACAAAGGGAATAGCATACGGGATTGAGTGAATCCTTGACCTCGTGGTTCATCCGATGAGATCATCGAGGAACACGTGGGAACCAACATGGGTATCCACATCCCGCTGTTGGTTATTGACCGGAGAGTCGTCTCGGTCATGTCTATGTGTCTCCCGAACCCGTAGGGTCTACACACTTAAGGTTCGGTGACGCTAGGGTTGTAGAGATATATGCACACGGTAACCCGAATGTTGTTCGGAGTCCCGGATGAGATCCCGGACGTCACGAGGAGTTCCAGAATGGTCCGGAGGTAAAGAATGATGTATAGGAAGTCCAGTTTCGGCCATCGGGAAAGTTCTGGGGGTCACCGGTAGTGTACCGGGACCACCGGAACGGTCCCGGGGGTCCACCGGGTGGGGACACCCATCCTGGAGGGCCCCATGGGCTGTAGGGGGAGGGGGACCCACCCCCTTTGGGCCTCCCCCTTGCGCCTAGGGTTGGGAACCCTAGGGGTGTGGGGCGCCCCCTAGGCTTGGGGGGCAAGCCACCCCCTTGGCCGCGGCCCCCCCCCCC
>LR738710.1:859642902-859689914 GCA_902687465.1 Secale cereale | reverse complement strand
TGATGTTCACCATTGACACCACCTCATCTCACGTGATGATCGGACTTGGGTTGGTGAATTTGGATCATGTCACGCTCGAATGACCAGAGGGATGTCAATTTGAGTGGGAGTTATAAATAATTTGATTAGGTAATAACTCACTTATCATGAACAATAGTCTAAAATGTCTTTGCAAATTTTTGGTTGTAGATGGCTCGCGCAGTAGCTCCCCTGAATTTTAATGCGTTCCTAGAGAAAGCTAAACTGAAAGATGACGGGAGCAACTTTGTGGACTGGCTCCGCAATCTGAGGATCATCCTCACAGCTGCCCAAAAGGTTTATGTCCTAAATGCACCGCTAGGTGAACCCCCCGCTCCTGGAGCCTCTGCGGACGTTATGAACGTCTGGCAGACGCGTTCGGATGACTATTCGATAGTGCAGTGTGCCATGTTGTACGGCTTGGAAGGAGGACTCCAAAGGCGTTTTGAACGTCATGGTGCATATGAGATGTACACGGAGTTGAAATTCATCTTTGAAAAGAATGCTAAAATCGAGAGGTATGAGACCACCGATAAATTCTTTGCTTGCAAGATGGAGGAGAATTCGTCTGTCAGTGAGCACTTACTGAAGATGTCCGGGTACTATACCCGCATAGCTGATCTGGGACTTGTGTTCCCGGATGAGGCTATCATTGACAGAATTCTCCAGTCACTCCCTCCAAGCTACAAGAGCTTCGTGCAGCAGTATAACATGCAAGGGATGAATAAAACCATCGCCGAGCTGTTCTCGATGCTGAAAGTCGCTGAGGCAGACATCCAGAAGGAGTATCAAGTGTTGATGGTCAATAAAACCACCAGTTTCAAGAAGAATGGCAAGGGCAAGAAGGGTAACTCTAAGAAGGGTGGCAAGGCAGTTGCTAATCCAATGAAGAAACCCAAGTCTGGGCCCAAGCCAGAGACTGAGTGTTTCTATTGCAAGGGGAACGGCCACTGGAAGCGGAACTGCCCCAAGTATCTGGCGGACAAGAAGGGGGCCAACAACAACAAAGGTATATGTGATATACATGTTATTGATGTGTACCTTACCAACTCTCGTTGTAGTGCCTGGGTATTTGATACCGGTTCGGTTGCTCACATTTGCAACTCTAAACAGGAACTGCGGAATAAACGGAGGCTGGCGAAGGACGAAGTGACGATGCGCGTGGGAAATGGTTCCAAGGTTGATGTGATCGCCGTCGGCATGCTCGCTCTTCGATTACCATCGGGATTAGTTATGAACCTGAATAATTGTTATTTAGTGCCTGCGTTAAGCATGAACATTATATCTGGATCTTGTTTATTGCGAGACGGTTACTCATTTAAGTCAGAGAATAATGGTTGTTCTATTTATATGAGTAATATCTTTTATGGTCATGCACCCGAAGTTAGGGGTTTATTCTTATTGAATCTCGATAGTGATGATACACATGTTCATAACATTGATGCCAAAAGATGTAGAGTAGATAATGATAATACCACTTTCTTGTGGCACTGCCGTCTCGGTCATATCGGCGCGAAACGCATGAGGAAGCTCCATGCTGATGGACTTTTGGAGTCTCTTGATTTTGAATCACTTGACACGTGCGAGCCGTGCCTCATGGGCAAGATGACAAGGACCCCGTTTTCAGGGACAATGGAACGGGCAAGTGACTTATTGGAAATCATACATACTGATGTGTGCGGTCCGATGAGTGTAACGGCGCGCGGTGGATATCGTTATTTTCTCACCTTCACTGACGACTTAAGTAGATATGGGTATATTTACTTGATGAAGCATAAGTTTGAAACTTTTGAAAAGTTCAAGCAATTTCAGAGTGAAGTTGAAAATCATCGTAACAAGAAGATCAAGTTCCTACGATCTGATCGAGGGGGAGAATATCTGAGTTATGAGTTTGGTGATCACTTAAGAAAATGTGGAATTGTTTCACAGTTGACGCCACCTGGAACACCACAGCGTAATGGTGTGTCCGAACGTCGTAATCGAACCCTATTAGATATGGTACGTTCTATGATGTCTCTTGCCGATTTGCCACTATCGTTCTGGGGATATGCGTTAGAGACAGCTGCATTCACTTTAAATAGGGCTCCATCCAAGTCCGTTGAGACAACACCGTATGAACTGTGGTTTGGTAAGAAACCTAAGTTGTCTTTTCTCAAGGTTTGGGGTTGCGATGCTTATGTCAAAAGGCTTCAGCCAGAAAAGCTCGAACCCAAAGCGGACAAATGTGTCTTCATAGGATACCCAAAAGAAACAGTTGGGTACACCTTCTATCTCAGATCCTAAGGCAAAGTGTTTGTCGCTAAGAACGGGTCCTTCATCGAGAAAGAGTTTCTCTCGAAAGAATTGAGTGGGAGGAAGGTAGAACTTGATGAGGTTATTGAACCTCTGCTTCAACCAGAGAGTAGCGCAGCGCAGAAAGATGTTTTTGTGGAGCCTGCAGAGGTTGAAGAGGAAGCCGATGATGATGATCAAGAAGCTTCTGATCAAGTTACTACCGAACCTCGTAGGTCGACAAGGGTACGCACTGCACCTGAGTGGTATGGTAACCCTGTCTTGGAGGTCATGTTGTTAGACAACGGTGAACCTACGAGCTATGGAGAAGCGATGGTGGGCCCGGATTCCGACAAATGGTTAGAGGCCATGAAATCCGAGATGGGATCCATGTATGAAAACAAAGTATGGACTTTGGAAGTATTACCTGAAGGGCGGAAGGCCATTCAGAATAAATGGATTTTTAAGAGGAAGACGGACGCTGACGGTAATGTCACCGTGTATAAAGCTCGACTTGTGGCAAAGGGTTTTTCACAAGTTCAAGGAATTGACTACGATGAGACTTTCTCACCCGTAGCGATGCTTAAATCCGTCCGAATCATGTTAGCAATAGCTGCATATTTCGATTATGAAATTTGGCAGATGGATGTCAAAACGGCGTTCCTTAACGGTTTTCTTAAGGAAGAGTTGTATATGATGCAACCGGAAGGTTTTGTCGATCCAGAGAATGCTGACAAAGTATGCAAGCTCCAGCGTTCCATTTATGGGCTGGTGCAAGCATCTCGGAGTTGGAATCTTCGCTTTGATGAGGTGATCAAAGCGTTTGGGTTTATACAAGTTTACAATGAAGCTTGTATTTACAAGAAAGTGAGTGGGAGCTCTATAGCGTTTCTAATATTATATGTGGATGACATATTGCTGATTGGAAACAATATAGAATTTTTGGATAGCGTGAAGGGGTATTTGAACAAAAGTTTTTCGATGAAGGATCTCGGTGAAGCTGCTTTCATATTGGGCATCAAGATCTATAGAGATAGATCAAGACGCTTGATAGGACTTTCACAAAGCACATACCTTGATAAAGTTTTGAAGAAGTTCAAAATGGATCAATCCAAGAAGGGGTTCTTGCCGGTATTGCAAGGTACAAAGTTGAGTAAGACTCAATGCCCAGTGACTGCAGAAGATAGAGAAAAGATGAGTGTCGTCCCCTATGCTTCAGCCATAGGCTCTATCATGTATGCAATGCTGTGCACAAGACCAGATGTCAGCCTTGCCATAAGTATGGCCGGAAGGTTTCAAAGTAATCCTGGTATGGATCACTGGACAGCGGTCAAGAATATCCTAAAGTACCTGAAAAGGACTAAGGATATGTTTCTCGTTTATGGAGGTGATCAAGAGCTCGTCGTAAAGGGTTACGTCGATGCAAGCTTTGACACTGATCCGGATGACTCTAAGTCTCAAACCGGATACGTATATATTCTCAACGGGGAAGCGGTAAGCTGGTGCAGTTCCAAGCAGAGCGTGGTAGCTGATTCTACGTGTGAAGCGGAGTATATAGCCGCCTCGGAGGCGGCTAAGGAAGGTGTCTGGATGAAGGAGTTCATGACAGATCTTGGAGTTGTGCCTAGTGCACTGAACCCAATGACTCTGTTCTGTGACAACACTGGTGCCATTGCTCTAGCCAAGGAACCAAGGTTTCACAAGAGGACCAGACACATAAAGCGACGCTTCAATTCCATCCGCGATTCGGTCAAGGAGGAGGACATAAACATTTGCAAAGTACACACGGATTTGAATGTTGCAGATCCGTTGACTAAGCCTCTTCCACGGGCTAAGCATGATCAACACCAAGACTCTATGGGTGTTAGATTCATTACCTTGTAATGCTAGATTATTGACTCTAGTGCAAGTGGGAGACTGTTGGAAATATGCCCTAGAGGCAAAAGAGTTATTATTATATTTCCTTGTTCATGATAATCGTTTATTATCCATGCTATAACTGTATTGATTGGAAACTCAAATACACGTGTGGATGAATAGACAGACTTTGTGTCCCTAGTGAGCCTCTACAGGACTAGCTCGTTGATCAAAGATGACCGTGGTTTCCAGGTCATAGACATGAGTTGTCATTTGATAACGGGATCACATCATTAGGAGAATGATGTGATGGACGAGACCCAAACGTTAAACATAGCTTTTGATCGTGTCAGTTATCGCTATAGTTTTCTGCATGTCAAGTATAAGTTCCTATGACCATGAGATCATGTAACTCACTGACACCGTAGGAGTGCTTTGTGTGTGCCAAACGTCGCAACGTAACTGGGTGACTATAAAGGTACTCTGCAGGTATCTCCGAGGGTGTCTGTTGAGTTGACATGGATCGAGACTGGGATTTGTCACTCCGTGTGACGGAGAGGTATCTCCGGGCCCACTCGGTAATACGTCATCTCAATGAGCTCAAAGTGACTAAGTAGTTGGTCACGGGATTATGTATTACGGTAACGAGTAAAGAGACTTGCCGGTAACGAGATTGAACTAGGTATAGAGATACCGACGATCGAATCTCGGGCAAGTAACATACCGACGAGACAAAGGGAATTGTATACGGGATTACCTGAATCCTTGACATCGTGGTTCATCCGATGAGATCATCGAGAAACATGTGGGAACCAATATGGGTATCCAGATCCCGCTATTGGTTATTGACCTGGGAGTGTCTCGGTCATGTCTACATGGTTTCCGAACCCGCAGGGTCTACACACTTAACGTTCGGTGACGCTAGGGTTGTTAGTGAGAAAAGTGTATGGTTACCGAAGGTTGTTCGGAGTCCCGGATGAGATCCCGGACATGACGAGGGTCTCCGGAATGGTCCGGAGACGAAGATTGATATATAGGATGAAAGGTTTCGGAGTCCGGAAGTGTTCCGGGGAGCATCGGGAAATCGGCGGAGTACCGGAAAGTGTTTCGGGGGGTCCAGAAGAAGTTCTGGGCCTAATGGGCCACAAAGGGGGACACCACAGCCCTCAGGGGGCTGTGCGCCCCCCCCTGGGCCCTCTCCTCATGCGGCTAAGGGGGTGGGACCCCCTAGGGCAGCCGCACCCCTTTGGAGTGGGGGGCAAGGCACCTAGGGGGGGAAACCCTAGGGCCTGGCCCTGGCCGCCGCCCCCCCTGCCTTGGCCGCCACCCCTCCTTGCCCTGGCCGCCGGCCCCTAGGGTGAAACCCTAGGGCGCCCTCACCTCTCCACCCCCCCCTATATATAGTGAGGCAAAGGGAGGGCAGAAAACACAAGTTCGTGCCTCGGTGCTGCCCTCCCTCTCCCATAACATCTTCTTCTCCCGCGGTGCTTAGGCGAAGCCCTGCTGGAGTTCTTCCTCACCATCACCACCACGCCGTCGTGCTGCCGGTTCTCCATCAACCTCTCCTCCACTCCTTGCTGGATCAAGAAGGAGGAGACGTCCCCGAGCCGTACGTGTGAAGAACGCGGAGGCACCGTTGCTTCGGTGCTAGGATCTTCGGCGATCTGAATCGCGGCGAGTACGACTCCATCAACCGCGTTCTTAACGCTTTCGCTTAGCGATCTACAAGGGTACGTAGATCAAACTCTCCTCTCGTAGTAGCATCTCCTAGATTGATCTTGGTGAACGGTAGGAAAAATTTTTGTTTCCCATGCAACGTTCCCCAACAGAGACGTCGCTGTACCGTACGTGTGTTGAACGCGGAGGTGCCGTCCGTTCGACGCTGGGATCATCGGTGACAGGGATCACGACGAGTACGACTCCATCATCCACGTTCCTTCGAACGCTTCTGCTCGCGATCTACAAAGGGTATGTAGATGCACTCCTTTATGCTCGTTGCCAGATGACTCCTTAGATTGATCTTGGTGAAGCGTAGGAAATTTTTTGAATTCTGCTACGTTCCCCAACAGTGCGGTTCCGCTGACGACTGGCCGCTCTCACCATCCCTATTCCCTAAGGCCTCCTCCTAACTCTATGGATTTAGTAGCAACGAAGGAGTGGCGGCGACGACGGGGGGAGAGGGATAAGATACCTGCGTGTGACGAGATGAGGAGGAGAGGAGAGTTGGAGATGCCCTCTTCCTGCCGGCGAGCCAGCGGTGCCTCCGACGGCCGCAACCCTAGCCGCCACGCGAGGGGGAAAGATACGAGGGAGAGGGGAGATAGTGTGGGAGATGCAAATGATTTCTTTTCCCCCCTCTCTTTTAATAAGTTTTTCCGCAAAGCACTGCTCCTCCCGTCAAAAAGAAAAAGGAAAAAAAAAAGCACTGCTCCTAGCGACGTGGCTATCGTGAGGGCTCGCCCCTTGCGCGACTGTTAATGGGTTGTATGTGACACTTCCGCATATGAAACCCAATGAGCCGTTCTTCCGACAACGGAGAAATGCCGTTGATTTGCGGAACCCAATGAGCCGTTCTTCCGGCAACGGTTTTCCCTCTGGTTTGCTTGGTACAACATTATCCGCCGGAGTCCAAACTGGTTTCACCTCTAGAAATGAATCTTGTTTCGAAGGGAAGTTTTGTGTGAAATTATTGATTTCATAAATCAGACCTGAAAACAGTTTCTAATAATTGGAAATTTGCAATGCTCCCGTTCCTTCAAGAGAAAACTGTTGGATCAATGAGCTCTCGCAGTCTGTCGTTCTGAAGTCCAAAACCTGGAGGCACCCGCCGCTCTGTGGCTGGCGCCGCCGTCTCCATGCCGTTGGAACAGCCCGCGTCCGCCCGGCGCGCCCCCACCTTCCACGCGCATCCTGACGCCGACGCGAGGCAGCTCCTCGGCGCGCTCCTGCCGCGGCGCGCGGCCACCGCCCGCCACGTCCAGCAGGCGCACGCCCGCCTCGCCGTCCTCGGCCTCGCCACCGCGCGCGTCCTCCCGCACATCCTCGCGGCGCTCCCCCGCCTCCCGCCGCTCCACGACGACGCCTCGTCCTACCCGCTCTCCCTGTTCCGCCGCTCCAACACCTCCTCCGCCTTCGCGTCCAACCACCTCATCCGCGTGCTCCCCCACCCGCTCCCGCTCCGCCTCTTCCCCGGCCTCCGGCGCCGCAACCCCCACTCCTTCACCTTCCTGCTCTCCTCCCTCTCCAACCACCTCGACGCCGACCGCGCAGGCGGCCCGGCCTCCCCCTCTCTGGGCTCCCACGTGCACGCGCTGGCCGTGAAGGCGGGCGCGGCGGGGGATCTCTACGTGCGGAACGCGCTGACGCACTTCTACGGCGTCTGCGGCGACGTGGGAGCGATGCGGAGGGTGTTCGACGAGCTGCCGCGCGTGCGGGACGTCGTGACCTGGAACGCGGTCCTCGCCGGGTATGTCCGAGCGGGCATGGTGAAGGTTGCACGAGAGATGTTTGAGGAAATGCCGGCGAGAGATGAGGTTTCCTGGAGCACCATGGTGGGCGGGTATGTGAAGGAAGGGGAGCTGGACGTGGCGCTGGCGGTGTTTAGGGATATGGTGGAGAAGGGCGTGAGAGTGAACGAGGCTGCGGTGGTGACGGCATTGTCCGCGGCTGCACAGCTGGGTTTGCTTGAGCATGGCAGGTTTGTGCACCAGGTTGTCCATCAAGAAGGGATGCCGATCAGTGTGAATATTGGGGCTGCGATGGTGGATATGTATGCCAAGTGCGGGTGTGTGGCAGTGGCGAGGGAAGTTTTTGACGGGATGCCGAGGAGGGATGTTTTTGCATGGAACGCCATGATCTGTGGACTTGCTGCTCATGGGTTGGGACAGGATGCAGTGGAACTCTTTGAACGGTTTCTCGCCGAGGGTTTGAGTCCAACGAACATTACATTTGTTGGCGTGCTAAATGCTTGCAGCCGCTTTGGCCTTGTTGCTGAGGGACGGCGGTATTTTGAATCGATGGCTGAAAAATATAGTGTTGAGCCAGAAATGGAGCATTACGGCTGCATGGTTGATCTTCTAGGTCGGGCTGGTCTTGTTCAAGAAGCCATTGAATTGATCGAAGGGATGCCTATTGCACCTGATCCAGTTCTCTGGGGCACTGTACTCTCGGCTTGCAAGAAACATGGCCTGGTGGACTTGGGGGTCAAGGTTGGTAACAAGCTAGTTGAACTGGAGCCAGCTCATGATGGCCACTATGTCCTCCTTGCAAGTATATATGCCAAGGCAAAGAAATGGGATGAAGTCAGGGAAGTCAGGAAACTGATGTCTAGTCGGGGTACCAGCAAGTCAGCTGGCTGGAGCTTGATGGAAGCACAAGGAAACGTGCATAAGTTTCTAGTAGGAGACATGGATCACAAGGATTCCGTTCAGATATATAACATGCTCGACATGATTAACAGAAGGTTGGCAGCTGCAGGGTATGTACCAGACGTGTCATCTGTATTGCATGACATTGGTGATGAAGAGAAGGTGCATGCAATCAAGGTGCACAGCGAGCGTCTGGCAATCGCTTATGGGTTCATAGTTACGGAAGTTGGCAACCCGATCCGTATTGTTAAGAACCTTCAGGTGTGTGGGGATTGTCATGAATTCAGTAAGATGGTGACAAAGGTTTTCAGTAGGGAGATTATTGTGAGAGATGGCAGTAGATTCCATCATATGAAAGAAGGGAAATGTTCTTGCCTTGACTATTGGTAGTCAATCAGCTTATAGTTTTTTATTGTTGTTGAATTCAGTCATTTTGCTGGGGTCAAAGAGTTGGTGGCTGACATCAATGTTCTAGTTTGCAGCATATCCCAATTCATTTGACATCGGCAGCCTCCTGCTGCTTAAGTTTTCAGCTGTTTTTTTTAACCCAATACTGTAGGGGAGGCCCCGACAGTAAATTCTATACAGGAGTTTGAGCAGTTGAGTCAAGCCAGGCGCAAACGGGATCAGCAATATCAAACTTCATTCTACAGTAGATGAGGTAAAGCTCCTTCTTAGAAATTAATGGACTAGGCAACAATGATGTAAGCTTCCAGGAAGAAGGGATTGTGGAAATTTAATTTGGTAGAGGCAATCATGCTGTAGAAGTTCCGAGATGAATTCTTGGGCAAACCGATATGATCCAGCATTCCATGCTATGACAGTGCCAGAAGAGATGAGCATTGGTCTCAAGAGATTCAGTAGAGCATAGAAGATAGAACACAGTTGTGCCTGTCTTCAAAGTGCATATTTCTCCGTTGAAGCATGTCTCTGGTGTTGAGCATGTCCATGAGAAGCAGCCAGTCAAAAGCTTTGGTCTTTGAAGTATATTTGGCGGACCAGATCCAGTTAAACGGTCAAATGGCTGAAGGATGGAGCTGAGGAGCTGCAGCTTGTCAAAAACTTGAGCAGAGGGGGGCAGGTGGAAAGATCCGAGATGTAGGGGTGAGCCAGGGCCTGGGGCTCAGTGATCTGGTTATTGATGGCAAAGGGGTTAAGCCTGGGGAAGCGTAGGTGAAGCTTTGGCTCGGAGCTGAGCCAGCGATCACTCCAAAAACCCAATGGTGCTGCCCCTTCCGGCAGAGCAAGAGGGCACATGGAGGAATTTGCTGTGAAGATTGAGCAGTCTCGCTAGCACAAGGAGCCTGTGGGGGAGTAGACACATGAGGGATTGAGTCATCATAGTAGTTCCAAACCGGCCTGACACAGGCGATATCATTATTGTTGTAGAATTTATGAAGGTATTCCATGAGGAGTGCATTATTGAACTGTGAAGTTGGTGATGTCAAGTCCACCATCCTTTTTTGGCTTGCAAACTTTCTCCCAAGCAACAAGAGCCTTGGCTCTGTTAGAGAGATCAGATTTACCCCACAAGCAAATACGCCGGGCTCTGTCAATGTTGTTTCAGAACAATGATCTCTTGATGGAAGAACTCGAAGCTCTGAGCATTAGCAATGCAGTCATGGACAGTTGTCTTCAGCGGGTAAGAGATATGTTTTCATCTTTCTAGACACTACAATTAAGTTTATCCTAATAGAGGAATCATAATTCTTGAAGAAGTATTAATAAATCACAATAACTCCCTTTTTTTGTCATTTTCTCAGGCGGCGGCCGTCCTACTGATGGATATCCCGCATGATGATACCTTAATGATCCCTTAAGCAGCAAGTACTTTCAGCTCAAGGTATCACAAATGGCTGCATTCTCTTCATGATGACAAATGCATTGTTTTGATCTCTTCACATCATGCATCCATGCCCCTTTTCAGTTGTAAGTTTGTAACTGTGTAGAGTTCAGGGATTTACAACAGAACTTGATACAACTGGACATGTTCCATTATGGACAGAGAGCTGTACTGCAAGTGTTCAGTTTCTGACTGGAATTTCATTGGTGTGTCTGCAGGATTGGACATGGAAGTACTCCCTCCATAAACTAATATAAGAGCGTTTAGATCACTACTTTAGTTATCTAAACGCTCTTATATTAGTTTACAGAGGGAGTACACGTTTACTTGTGATGTTAGGAATGTTTTACACATGCGAAAATCAAGTGCGTGATAGATGGATCCGGCTTGCCTGCTCCCTCCCCATGTTCCCATCCGTGCTCCCACTTCATCCTACGGCTGTCTTTTTTCCTTTTTCCTTTCTAATCTAATCATCTCCTCCCTTGATTTTAAGGGGGTGGGGCCGGGCCTTATTTTGTTCCATCAAATCAAGCCACGTATGCGGGAGCATGGATGGACGCACGCGCAGGGAGCAGGCAAGTCTCGTCCGTGATAGATCTCCCCGATGATCCACACAAGGAAAGGCAGATAATTGACAAAAGTCAAGTGATTGCATTATCATAACCTGAAGGCCAGGATAATTGGCGGTCACAATGCCAAATGGTGTCTGATCTTACTGTTAGCACTGGAATACGCTGACAAACAGCAGCAGCTAGCTCTGACCCCCTCCATTTTTTCTACGGAAAGCTGTAGAAAGGTTATTGACTTACCACACATACGTAGGAACTGTATTTGTTGACCAGATGTTTCTTTTTTTTGGTTCCCTCAAAAACATTTTTTTTTACCAGATGCTTCTGTCGGTAGGGTTCACTCAGCTCCTGCCTCTGGTCCTTTCCCGTTCAGCTTTGCTAGTGTTTTGACCATAACAGAAGCATGATACACCAGCATAACAGCGTGTCGGATCAAGATCTGGCGTTGACGAACAATAACACAGTACAGACGCAAGACAATTGGCCGGGTCATTCTGTTTGTTGAGGAGTAACTTTATGTTTTGCGAGATACTCGGCGCAACCTGGCAGATGACGGTGCAGGGTAACCTGGTGCAAAACAAACAGCGCAGAGGAGTGTATGTAAATCCGTGTTGAAATCTCTAAAAAGGCTTATACAAGCCATGCCAGGACGAGTGATTGCCTTTTTCTTCTTTCTTTTTACTCCCTTTGTAAAGAGATATAAGAGCGTTTAGATCATTAAACTGGTGATCTAAACGCTCTTATATTTGTTTACGGAGGGACTACAAGTGATTAGATGAACTGACCAAAACAAAGGCCTTACTTATTGTAGCCGTCGCCGCCTCCTTCATAAAAAGCTAGGGTTTTTGCCTCCAGCCGACGTCGCCGCAGGTCCGCCTCCTCTCCGGTGGTCTTAGGGTCATGGGGGCACGGTGGGTCTCGACAAGAGTCGGCGGGAGTGCTCCGTTTTTAATCGTTTTTTCAGTTTTGCTAGGGTTTTTGTCCTGCTCAGGAAGGCGAGATGGCGGCGGCTCCCTAGAGATGGAGTAAAGGTCTCCTCGCCTAGCCCCCGTTCCGGCGATGCGTCCAGCGTCGTTGATGGGCGTGTGGAGGTGTGTCTCCGGCGGATTTATCTTTTGTGGATTTGCTCGGATCTCGTCGTTGTTCGTCTACATTCGTGTGTCTTCGGATTGGATCTTTCTGATCTACGTTATTCTTCATCTGCGGCGGTTGTTGTTCTGGTACGCTGGTCCTACGGGGCCTTAGCACGATGACTTCCCGACTGTCTACTACAACAAGTTGTGCCCGACTCCGGCGATGGAGGGGCGATGACGACGGCGTGCCTTCGGCTCGCTTCAGTGCTGGTAGTTGTCGCTAGGTGATCTACCGATCTGGATGTAATTTCTATTATTTCTGGTATTCGTTGTACTGCCATGATTGAAGATGAATAGATCGGAAATTTTCTCGAAAAAAATATGCTCGACCTCGTCTCAAGAACCGAAGGCAAAGCAAGTTCAAAATTACCGAACTCCGCTGTCTCTGGTCCGTCTCGCAGAGTCCACGCACGCATTGGCCCCTAAATCTCGGCCGTCCACACCTACCCGATTCTCCAGTATCCCCCGTCTTTCCTCCGCACAAAACGCCACCCCGACCTATGGCCGCCGCCACCCGCTGACCGGACTCGCCCCCGAAACCACCGCTGCCTCGCCTTCAACCTCCTCCCGCCGCCGTCCCGTCCACCTCCTCCCGCCGCCCCGGACCGACGGCAAGGTAACGCCCTCCGCCCCTCTCCCTATTGGCTATTGGCTGCTTCCCCCTCTGCCAGCGCGCGGCGGCGTGCTCTACTGCTCTGTGTGCGTGCTATATTTGTACCGATTTGACTGTAGCTATGATATCTCTGCTACTATTTGTAACAATTTGTTAAGCTTATTGTGCTATATGACCTAGTATAAGGTTTCGTAGGCTAGGCACACCATGTCCTCAGTTGCTGATTATTGTAGCATGGTTGCATACACATCATATCAGTTTGAAGATTATGGTACATCGACAAATGACAACCTTAACCAATTGATTTTGAAAATTTATTGCCTTGGCAGTGACAGAGGCGTCGCCGCGGCCGCTGTCCAGTACAGCATTATATATAACTCGCGGCTCACGAACCTCAAAGGAAACCACGGGGGACATGGCCATGGAGGCGCGTCTCCAGCAGGAGAAGGTGAAGAAGTTCGAAGATTTCGTTGACCGGCGGCTCAAGCCTGACCTTGTGAACGCCATAGCCCAGCGCGATAACTTGTTCCAGCAGCAGAAGACTTTGTAAGCTACTCTGTTCTCTCCTTGTCTTCCCTCGTGTTGTAGCTGTACTGAAACATTTAGGCCCCCTGATTCCAGTTACTCAAATATATGGCCTTAATACTGCTCATTCTTCTGATCAATGAACCTTTATTGGGTGTTGGCAGCTTGGATCTGAAGAAGAACATCGAAAACTTGGAAAAGAATGGTGTAACGAGCATGCGATCCATGGTCAATCTTGGCTCAGAGGTGTACATGCAGGCAGAAGTGTAAACATCCGTTTCCCTCTCCCCTGCCTAAACAGTCTGAACCACAATTCCATTCTTAACTACAATTCTTTAACCAGCTGTTAGCTTATAACATTAAAAAGTTGGAATAGCTTCAGATCATTATAGTGAAGCGCTAATGAGAATTGACTGTTTCGAACATAAGTGCCTACAGTCAGATTTCTTGAACTGTTGAGATCTTATTGTTGCCACCATTCTGCTGTGATTCCCACAGGCCGGACACGAGGCACATTTTTGTGGATATTGGTCTAGGTTTTCATGTGGAATTTACTTGGCAAGAGGCTTTGCAGTTTATATCTGTTAGAGAAGCAAGGTTGGCCAGGTAAACTCAATTCGAACATTTTGAATATCAGATCTTGATTTTGTGCAACAATTTTTATTATGCATGCAGCCTGCTTTTTCTGAGAAGGGAGTTATGCTATAGAGATGTTGATGGTTGAGGGAGGTTCGGGTGCTTTATGTTCTGCTCAACTCAGTTTGCACCAGATAGTATATACTTGTTTTAGCCATATTATTATTGTACTTGGTAGAAAATGTTGGTTTGACTGAAGTGTACAGAGGGAAGGCTGATTCTGTTCATCTGGTGTTGTCTTGCTGACAGCCACTGTCGATGCTGGGCCGACGAGTACAACATCCATATGCTGGCTGTTGTAATTTCCCTTTTTATGCTTGAACGTGCTCCTTATTCTCTGTAGTTGACATTCGGTCATTCACATGTTAATGTTGTAAACTCTTGAAATGTCTGCAGACAAATAGACGAGTACACACACCTCATAGCGAGCATAAAAGCACAGATCAAGATGGTATGTACGATGAACTGGTTGCTTCGTTTGTGCAGTAGATAGATGATGTGAATCTCAGATGTTACTCCCTCTTATATTGTTTTAGTGCAGGTATGTGAAGGTATCCGCGAACTCCTGCAGTTACCAGCGGAGTGAGCTGCCGGGAGAAGCACACACCAAACTAGCAGCAGAGAGACATATGCTTGGTAGGGGGACGCATGTATGTTGCCATGGATTTCTTAAGATTCTTGCAAGAAGCTGTATGCCAAGAATGCAGCTCCCAAATCCCAATGTTGACTAGGAGGCATCGTGAAAACATAGGTAAACGAGGTGACAAATGAGAATGCTGTGATCATCGAACTCTCCAAAGGCCTCCACCAACCTAAATTCTCCAGGCTTGGTCGTCCGGATATTGCACGTATTATTCTCAACTTTGCTTCAGACAAACTGTTAGTCGTCTCAACTTTGCATTGCTTCATCTAGCACCCAACCCCGACGTGCCTTTTCGTAAATTTGGGAGATAAATGGTGGCGTGCATTAGTGATGTCAACTCTCAGTTTTTGGACTGACGAGTGAGTGGAGCTGGGTCGTTCCTTCCCTTTCCTTGCTTACCAATCAACAAAGCAGACTATCATCAATAAGAAGAGTTTCACACCCAGCAAACAGCGATCGAGCAGCTCACAGGCGGCCTCTTCCTGCTCCTGCATTGCACGGCCAAGGCAATAGCAATGGCGGCAATGGCTTCCCCCACCACGTCCCCCATCCTCTCCACCCTTCTGCTGTTCATGACGCTCTTACTGCATCTGAACATCTCCCCGGCGACCGCCTTCTACCTCCCCGGGAGCTACCCGCACCGCTACCTCCCCGGCGAGGCCCTCGCCGCCAAGGTGAACTCCCTCACCTCGCCGTCCTCCAAGCTCCCGTTCCCCTACTACTCCCTCCCCTTCTGCGCGCCGCAGGGAGGCGTCAACCGCGCCGCCGAGAGCCTCGGCGAGCTCCTCCTCGGCGACCGCATCGAGACGTCGCCCTACCGCTTCTCCATGCTCACCAACAGCACCGCCGCCTTGTTCCTCTGCCGCACCGACCCGGTCTCCCCCGCCGCCGCCGACCTCATCAAGTCCCGCATCGACGACGCCTACCATGTTAACCTCCTCCTCGACACGCTCCCCGTCGTCCGGTACGTGAATAATCCCATCGCGCCGGACGTGCTGCTCCGGTCCACGGGTTTCCCTGTGGGCGTGCGCGCCGACGACGGGGAATACTACGTCTACAACCACCTCAAGCTCACGGTTCTGGTCAACAAGCAGAAGAATGGCACCACCAGGGTGGAGGCCTTGATGGCCACCGCCGACGCGTCTGAGCTTATCGGCCTATCCGGCGGCGGTGGTGGCGGAGGCGGTGGGTACACCGTCGTCGGGTTCGAGGTCGTGCCGTGCAGCGTGGAGCACGACGAGGCGGCCATCAGTGACAAGAAGATGTACGACGGCTTGTCGTCCAAGGCGGCCGCCGGGTGCGACCCTTCCGTGGTGGGCATGCGCGTGCAGGCCAACAAGCCGCTGGCCTTCTCGTACGAGGTGGCCTTCGTGGAGAGCGCCGTGGAGTGGCCGTCGCGGTGGGACGCGTACCTGGAGATGGGCGGCGCCCAGGTGCACTGGTTCTCCATCCTCAACTCCATCGTGGTGGTGGCGTTCCTGGCGGCCATCGTGCTGGTGATCCTGCTGCGCACCGTGCGGCGCGACCTGGCGCAGTACGAGGAGCTCGGCAGCGAGGCGGCGCCGCACGCGGACGACATGGCCGGGTGGAAGCTGGTGGCAGGGGACGCGTTCCGGGAGCCGAGCCACCCGGTGCTCCTGTGCGTGATGGTGGGCGACGGCGTGCGCATCCTGGGCATGGGCGTGGTGACCATCCTGTTCGCGGCGCTCGGGTTCCTGTCGCCGGCGTCTCGGGGCGCGCTCGTGAGCGGCATGCTCTGCTTCTACCTCGTCCTGGGCCTCGCGGCCGGGTACACGGCCGTGCGGCTCTGGAAGACGGTGCGGCACGGCGAGAGCGCCGGGTGGAAGGGCCTGGCGTGGCGGGCCTCGCTCGTGTTCCCGGGCATCGGGTTCTCCGTGTTCACGGCGCTCAACTGTGTGCTGTGGTACAACGGCAGCACGGGCGCCGTGCCGTTCGCGCTGTTCGTGGTGCTGATCCTGCTGTGGTTCTTCGTGTCGGTGCCGCTGACCCTGGCCGGCGGCCTGCTGGCGTCGCGGGTGCGCGGCCACGTGGAGTACCCCGTGAAGACGAACAAGATCGCGAGGCAGGTGCCGGCGGCGCAGTGCTCGCCGTGGGTTTTCGTCGCCGTGGCCGGGACGCTGCCGTTTGGGACGCTCTTCATCGAGCTCTTCTTCATCATGTCGAGCCTGTGGCTGGGGCGGGTGTACTACGTGTTCGGGTTCCTGCTGGTGGTGCTGGGGCTGCTGGTGGCGGTGTGCGCGGAGGTGTCGGTGGTGCTGACGTACATGGGGCTGTGCGTGGAGGACTGGCGGTGGTGGTGGCGCTCCTTCTTCGCCTCCGGCTCCGTCGCCGCCTACATCCTCGGGTACGCCGTCTACTACCTGGTGTTCGACCTGCACAGCCTCAGCGGCCCGGTGTCCGCCGCGCTCTACGTCGGGTACTCGCTGCTCATGGCGCTCGCCGTCATGCTGGCCACCGGCGCCGTCGGGCTCGCCGCCTCCTTCTGCTTCGTCTACTACCTCTTCTCCACCGTCAAGCTCGACTGATCGACCCCGTCATTTTAGATATTTTTTTAGCCTGACGGTAACATTTCAGATTTATAAGCATTCTGAGTTTCGTTGTTACTCGACGGTGCCAGCTGAGTTCTTATTTTAATCTCTGTTGTAAAAAATTACTCATCGAAGCAAAGATAATAAGCAGGGGTAAATTCCCGAAAATGCTAAACGGTACCGGCACCTACAGGCCCACCTTCCAATCCAATAAACTAAAGAGTAATGCTACACTTACGAAGAAGTTCAAAGTAATCTTTTCGTGATTGGGATTAGGGGGGAGAGTTAAAATGCCTAAGCAAGTCGTACATGCCTAATTCCAAAGGTTAAAAATCCTTAAAACATTACTCAGTATAGACCCATCTCTCTGTGTAATGTTATATATAAACTTTGCTCTAAAGTGTTAGCTAACCGTCTTTGGGAGATTATGAATGATATCATCTCTGAGGAGCAATGTGCGTTTGTGCCTGGACGACTCATTACAGATAATATTCTGACAGCCTATGAGTGTGTCCATGCAATGAAGCGAAAGAAAGGGAAACATTGGTGGTGTGCGGTGAAGATCGTTATGATGAAGGCATACGACCGTGTTGAATGGGTATACCTACAAGGAATTATGACCCAATTGGGTTTTTTTTAGGAGTGGATCTCGTTGGTGATGAAGTGTGTCAATTCTGTCACGTTTCAAGTAAAAGTGAATGGTGAGCTTCTACCACCTCTCCACACATCCAGAGGATTGAGGCAGGGTGACCCTGTATCCCCTTATTCCTCTTATGCGCGGAAGGATTATCATGTATGTTGAAGAATTATGACGGAGGGTGGATCGATAGAGGCATTCGAGCGGGACTCCGGTCTCCGTGGGTATCACACCTGTTATTTGCAGACGATTGCCTAGTATTTATGAAGGCGGATAACAGGAGTGCTACACGTATGAATGAAATACTAAGTGCTTATAGTCTTGGCTCAGGTCAAAGTGCTAACAAACAAAAGAGTTCATTATTTTTTAGTCCTAAATGTGGGGCTTCTACAAAAAGAGGGTTGCGTAATGTGCTACAAATACAGAGAGAGAGGCCCTCACTGAGAAGTATCTTGGCTTGCCCACTGCAGTGGGGAAGATTACAGAACAAAACTTTGAGCATATTGTGGAGTCAGTAAGATCGAGGGTCCAAGGATGGAGTTTTAGGAAAGCTTCTTGTGCAGCAAGAGAGGTTCACCTTAAGTCAGTGGTCCAAGCTCTACCGGCCTTCTTTATGAGTTGCTTCAAACTCATCAAAGGCTTGTGCAGCAAAGTTGTTTCAGTTATGTCCAAATATTGGTGGGCTGGATCGCTTGACAAACAAGGTATGCATTGGCAGTCGTGGGCAAAGATGACTAACCCAAAGTCCAAGGGAGGTTTAGGTTTCCGTGACCTCAAGCTCTTTAATGATGTCTTGCTGGCTAAGCAGGCATGGAGGTTGTTAGATAATCTGGGGAGCCTTTGTGCTAGAGTTTTGAGGGGCAGGTACTATCCAGATGGAAACTTTCTACAAGCTGGGTGTCCTGCCAATTCATCTTGAACTTGGCGGGCAATTATACAAGGACGATAGGTCCTTAAGCAAGGCTTGGTACGACGAGTGGGTGACGGACGAACAACGGAAATATGGCATGACCAGTGGATCGGAGGGTCGCCCACGATGAAACCGTTATGTAGGCTGAGCTGTTTCGGAGGCACATTGGTGACGATACAATTTGCGGTATGTGTGGCTCTGGCGAGGAGACGTTGTTTCACTCTCTAGTAACATGCAATCAGGCGAAGCTGTTTTGGGAGGAAGCAGCCCGGTTCTTTGGAGTCGAACTTCCCAGTTTAAATCCACTAACATGGGCGAAAGACCTCCTGGATTCAGACTTTGTAAGTAAAGATGAGGCGGCTAATATTGTTTCTGTAATGTGGGCAATCTGGAGCAACTGAAATAGTTATGCATGGCGATATAAAATATCAGCCTAAACGGTCTATGGAGATAATTAAGGAACACCTTAGAACCTTGGATATCCCAGAGAAAAAGCAAGTGCCAGATGTGCAGAAGGATAAGTGGACTAAACCACCAATTGGTAAGGAAGAGCAGGGGCTGCGGTGGTAGCCAGGGATCACGAGGGAAATTTCCTCTCTGGAAAATTTGTAGCATATCATGGTAGTGATCCATTTGTATGCGAGGCTCTAGGTTGCAGAGGTGCAATGCTAATGGCAAAAGAAAAAGGGTGGACGAGGGTTCAGGTGGTCACTGATAGCAAAAATGCGGTTGATGATTGGAATGAGAAGCGTGATCGTTCAAGCTGTGGCTCGGTTTTTAGAAAGATGGCATCATATCTCTCAACTTTTCAGGGATTTGAAGTGAAGCATTGTGAAAGGGAGGCAAATGTAACAGCACATGTTTTCGCAAAGCAATGTCTGTCCACTAGAGTGCTGAATGTTACATATGATGTAATACCTGAGTTCTTAAGTGCAGCCTTGCACTTGGACTATGTACGGTCTTTGATTGAATAAAATGCCGGAAGGACGTTGCTCAAAATAATAATAACTCATACATGCCTAAGCAACTCGTACATTAACTTAATCATGATATGGAGCTGATCCATGCAACGACTATTCTCCTGCATGTTGCCACGTCGGCGTCAATGCCTAAGCAATTCGTACTTTAACTTAAAGTATACCTCTAGCGGATGGCCGTTGGCCCGCTAGCGCTTCGGAGTGGACGACCCAAAAAACATTTAGTCCTCAATTTATAAATAGAATTAGTTTGTTCCTCCTAACCCATATTAGTAAAAGTTGAAAAGTGTGAACATGTATGAACAGGAAAATTTATAAAGCAACCACATGAACAAATGTGAACACACTTAAATTTAGATTTTAAAATTTTAAAAAACCATAACTTTCAAACCGCACATCGAAAGAAAGATCCGTTTTCATCATTGGGACCCTCGTAATGTGCTTTTCGAAACTAGATCTCCAATGGATATGTTTTGACAAAAAAATTATGCAATTTAATCCTCTTTTGTGTAACTGTCCAGTCGTCGATGTGCAACTTTCCACCTATCCCGTGGACGTGCGGTTTTCATTGATGGCACCTCCACCCCTAAACTAACTCCTTCCACTTAGATGTGCAACCTCGTCTATAATCCAGACCAACTGCCTAGTAGCTTTCTTTAAGGGCCAACTGCCTAGTAGTTGATGTGCAACTTTCCCTCTGTCCGTGGATGTGCTTTAACTGTTTCCTGCATGGGCCAACTATCTACCAGTGGATGTGCAACTTCTGATACTGCCAGCAAACTGTCTAACAGTGATGTGCAATTTTTCTTTGTATCCCATGGATGTGTAGTTCCCCTGCTACCACCTAGGCCAAACCACCCCTGCTAGTGAGATGTACAACTTTAGCGTCCTGTCTATATGTAACTTTTCACTACCCTCATGAATGTGGAATTTTCACCATCCACCTATCCTGCCCGTGAGAGGTGCAACTTCGTATGTTGCCCCGTCCAACTGCCTAGCGGACTTGTGCGACTCCGTATATTGCCCCCGCCAACCAAAACTTCATATCCACAACAAGGGAGGGGAAGGAGTTGCACATCGACTAATAGGCTGTTGGCGTGAACAACATACTAAGTTGCACATATCACTGATAGGGGGTGAGGCAGGGTGTCCAAAGGGTGAAAAACTACACATCCATGAGTAGGGATGAGGGTTACACATCAACTACTAGATTGTTGGCCTGAGCAGTAGACTAGTTGCAAATTATGTTGTCATGGTTGGTAGGTTGCAACCTCATAGAAAGTTGGATCATGCAGCTACAAAAAACAAATTTGTGAAAAAGTTGCACCATTCAATACTAAAGTTGCATCATACAACACCAAAGTTGGCATCAAATTTTTTCGTCAAAACATACTCATGCGGGATTGATGTCTACACACGCTTCTACTCTTGTAGACTATGTTGGGCCTCCAAGCGCAGAGGTTTCTAGGACAGTAGCAATTTCCCTCAAGTGGATGATACGTCCAAAACGTATCTATAATTTCTGCTTGCTCCATGCCACTTTTGGGTGATATTGCTATGATATTCATACACTTCCATACACTTTTGATCATATTTGGACTAACTTACTAATCCAGTGCACCCCAGTGCCAGTTTCTGTTTTCGGCTGTTTTTGTATTTCAGGTTTTCACGTTTCGAGAACTGCCCAGAAAAATACAGAAAAAATATATAAAAAATCAGCGTTCCGGGAACGACACTGCTTCCGAAGGGGAGCCTGGGGGGGCCACAGGGGCTCCAGGCGCCCTGTGGGCGCGCCCCCCCTGGGCCGCGCCGGGGGGGCGCCTCGGCCCCCCGAGAGCCCCCCGGTGCCCTACTTTGGCAGATATTTAAAGGGTCCCCCGTAACCCTTGAAACATGACTTCTTTTCGCGATCCCATCTCTGTTCCGCCGCCGCCGCCGCTTCCAAGATCGGGAGCACCAGGAGAACTCTTCCCGGCACCCTGCCGGAGGGGAGGATCACCACCGGGAGCTTCTCCACCACCATGGACGCCTCCCGGATGACTCGTGAGTAGTCTCCCTTGGACCATGAGTCCATGACCAGTAGCTATGTGATGTTCTCCTCCCGTTCTTGTGCTTCACTAATTAGTCCTCGTGAGCTGCCCTACATGATCGAGGCACCTATGTAATCATTATGCTGTTGCTATGTTGAGTTTGCTGGGATCCGATGGATTATGAGATTATGTTCAGATTGATCTTGAGTAATATATTTGATTCACCTCTTTTATATTTTAGTTCATAAGTAATTCTTGCATGTTCTCCGTTGTTATTTATTGCTTTGGCCGAGTAGTAGGTAGTGACTCCAAGAGGGAACGTTATGCTCGATTGTGGGTTCATGCCCCTCGATGACTGGCTTGAGTGACAGAAACATGAGTCTAGGGGATGTGCTGTTGCCACAAGGGGGAAAACAACGGTGCTTGTGCCCGCGGGTGCAAGGATTGTTTACTTTACGCAAAGTTCTTTTAATGCAGTTGTCTGTTGCATTGAGTTTACACTATGGGTGGGACTCGCAACTTAATACCAACGAGATGTTCTGGATAGATATCTCAAGGTGGATGATTAGTAGTAGATGCAGATGGATTTCGGTCTACTTACTTTGGCGTACCGCCCATGCTTTGAACCTCAACCTTTCTTGCAATGTAGTCAGCATTGGTTTGCGTTCGTGGTCCTGTCAATTGCCCAGCTGTAATTTGTTACCTCACATAGCTGTTTTATCGTCTTTTGGGAGAGAGACATCACTAGTGAACATCATGAGACTCCGGTCCATATTACCATCATTGATCACATACACTATTTACTTTTCGCTATTTTATTTACTATTGCAAAACACTATCTATCACTACTATCATATTGCCTTTAACCCTTTGTGAACTACAAGGCCGGAGAGATTGACAACCTCTCTGTACTCGTTGGGAGCAAAGTTATTTGTATCTGTGTGCAGGTCCACGTTGATTGCTAATTGCGCCGTTAGCAGTTGACACCTACCTGTTGAACCTAGGAGTCTCTGGGGATTCGATCCTTGGCATCTTTGCTAGGGGAAAACACTTCTACTTACTGCATCTTACACCTTCCACTTGGGGTAATCCAACGAGGGGTTCGAGGCCCATCAAGGAGTATTTTCTGGCGCCGTTGCCGGGGACTCCACTCTTCAGGATAGGGGAGTTGCATGCTATCTTTTACCTTTGCTTTTTAGTCTTGTTAGTTTACCTTTCATTTTTGCTTTAGTTCCTTTTATCAAAAATCACAAAAAAATTATTTACCGTCCTGTTAGTAGTCCTATCTGTTTAGTTAAACATGTTAGGATTTGGTGCTTTGAGGGAATCAAAAGTTTTAGATTTCCATCAAAGGGATGGGGAAAATATGAAGAAGGCATGGGACAGAATTTCTGATGCACATAGGAGAATTATGCCTTGGATACCTATAAAAATAGTGCTTAGGAATTTTTACCATGGTCTTTTTAAATGGTGTAAACACTCCCTTGACATTATAGCTGAGGGAGATTTTCTAGAATGTGATGAAACTAGAGCTCTTGAAATTATACATGGTCTATCTAGTTACTTTGTTTATGATCATAATTTTGATACTGTCATAGATAGACTTGCTACTACTGAGAAAAGAATGGATGCTCTAGACTTAACGAAGGTAGAGAAACCCAAACCCAATAAGAGAGATATTTTGGAAATAGATAATGACTGGGAACCTCTTGTTAGGATTAGCATCTCTAATCAAGACTTCCTTGCTTATTGTGATATTGGATCTATGGTTTCTACTATGCCAAAAATTGTTCATGATTCTTTAAAATTTAATATGGATATACTACCATCTTATCATGAACATACTAATGGAGATATTTCTGAAATCCAGGGAAAAATTAAAGACGTGCCGGTAAAATTCCTTAAAGGGATTGCAATGATTGATTTCTTCATCGTGGAGCCAAATCAAGGGAATATAGTGCTTGGAAGGGACTTCCTCCGAGCAGTTAAAGGCTTCATTGATATAGGTAAGGGACAAATCCGCTTACGCGGGAAGGCAAAAGGTGTGTATCCCTTTCCTAGAAGGAACAAGAATGAACTTGTTGAGGAATCATTTGAACCAATTTATAACTCTGATTATTATGATGATTATTGATTCCTCTATGCATTATGCCTAGCTTAAAGGCATAAAAGAAAGCGCTTTTGGGAGGCAGCCCACATGAATAAATTTTTTGCTTTTGTTGTGTCTTGATGTTGTTTACTGCTGTAGCATCATCATTGTATCTTTACTTTTCATATTTGTGCCAAGTATAGCCTCTGATTGCTAGAAAGTTCAAAAGTTGTGAGGTGCTGTCCGGAAAACAGATTCTGTCCTTGGATAGAAAAATTCGTATAAAATCACCAGATCATCTTTTTGGTCTGAATTTTTTCGACAGCATTCTCTATATAATTGTCTTTCGTGCGTCAGTTCTGAGTTTTTTGATTTGAGTTGCAGAAGTATCCCGAACAGGTCAATTACTGCCTGCTGTTCTGTTTTTCACAGATTCTGTCCTGTTTTGCCTTACCTTCACTTTGCAAATTAAGAACTTGCTTTTTCTTTGCAAAAACCTTTTGGCAATCTTGAGAAACAGTAGAACTTCAAGAATATCCTTATTTCCAGCAAGGTATAATTATTTTATTAAGGGTACTAACCTCGCTAATCAGATTATGAATGAGTTATGTATGAAGGGAGTTTTCAAGTGTGCGAGGGAAGATGATAAAAAGATTCAGGAGTGTCAAGCGCTCAAGCTTGGGGATGCCCCCGTGCACCCCCAAGAAATATTCAAGGAGACTCAAGCGTCTAAGCTTGGGGATGCCCCCCGTGCATCCCCTTCTCCATCAACATTATCAGTTCGTCTTTCGTTCCGCTATATTTTTATCACTTCATATGTTTTGTGCTATGCTTGGAGCGTCTTGCTTTTAGTTTTCTTTTTAGTTTTTCATAACGAGTCGGAACTCAGCATTCCTTTATGTGGGAGAGAAACACGCTCCACCTCTACCTAGAACATTACATAGAATTTTCATGTCTATCTATGCTGTGTGTGTTCTTTATCTTTTAATAGCTACTATCGTGCTTTGCTCTTAGTATTCGTGCTTATCTTTTCAAAGAGCTTTTATTTAGTTGGTTGCTTGAACTCTCTTTAATTACCATGCTCACCTTATTAAGAGAGTTTGCTTCCGTCGCATGGGTTAATATGTCTATGATAAATATGCTACTTTCATGATGGTGCTTAGTAGTTCAGGTTTTCTTATGGTTAATCTCAGATAGCTGGGGGATTCCCAATGTGTCATTGGAATACCAACTTGGTTTGTTTGCCTATGATGTGGTATGGTTTAGTAATATCTTCCTTCGAGAATTTATTTTGATTGACTTGGCGTATGCTCACGCATATTCAAGACTGTAAAGAAAGTCTGTCAAGCCTTGATGATCTTTTGTTTCTAAGTAGCGATATAACTACCATGCCTGATTCAATATTGCTTTGTCGCTCTGCATGATTATGACCGTCATTGCTCTCTTAGTTGGTCGCTCCCAGTCTTTTGCTAACCTCCACCTGCACTAAGCAAATTAATCATGCAATACATAGCTCATGGGAAAGTAGCCTAAAAACTATTGTGGTAAAGAATATGTTGCTTATGTATCTTATTTCTTATGAGTTGCTTGCTGAGCGGTAACCATGTTTCTGGGGACGCCATCAACTGTCACACTTTGTTGAATATCATGTGAGTTGCTATGCATGTTCGTCTTGTCTGAAGTAAGGGTGATTTACCGTGGGTTGAATTAATATGCATATTGTTAGAGAAGAACATTGGGCCGCCAACCAAAGCCATGCCTCATGGTGGAAGTTTTAGCTTGGACCTTAATCCTCAATCTCTCATGAGAATATGCTTATGCATTTAAGAGGAGTCCATCATCTATTTTCTATGTTGTCCCGGTATGGATGTCCTCAAGTTGAGATTTATCAAAAACGAGAAATCAAATGCGATCTATCTCCTTGGACCTTTGTACAGGTGGCATAGAGGTACCCCTTTGTGACACTTGGTTAAAACATATGCAATGCAATGATAACCCATGGGGATCCGAGCTAATTAGGACAAGGAGCGAGCACTATTGGTATTCGATGCATGAGGCTTGGAACTTATAAGATGTTTTATACATGACACATATGAAGTACTACTACCGTTGACACAATTGCTTCCATGTTTCAAAATAAAAAGCTCTAGCACTTTAAGCACCAACTACTGAGAGCATGATTGTCATTCTGAGTGTAATGTGCATTGTCCCAAAGTAGCATTGTCTTTTGCATGATTGTGATATCGTTTATTCTGAAATGATTGTATCTAGTCATCACTTAAACCTTGAAGGTGCCCTTGCATTTATGTGCATCACTAAAGGGGGCAAGCTAGATATCACTTGATCATATTTGCACATCATGTTCATTGCAAATCTTTTTGATGTTTCAGTTTCATGTTGTAAAACTTTCAGTCGTTTGTGATTTTCTCTTGAGACAACTTAATTACTTTAGAATCATTGTCTCAGTAAGCTTTTTTCATATGACTATGAGAAAGTCTTATATGGTTAATAGCATGTCACCACAGAAATTATTCTTGTTATCATTTACCTACTCGAGGATGAGCAGGAATTAAGCTTGGGGATGTTGATACGTCCAAAACGTATCTATAATTTCTGCTTGCTCCATGCCACTTTTGGGTGATATTGCTATGATATTCATACACTTCCATACACTTTTGATCATATTTGGACTAACTGACTAATCCAGTGCACCCCAGTGCCAGTTTCTGTTTTCGGCTGTTTTTGTATTTCAGGTTTTCACGTTTCGAGAACTGCCCAGAAAAATACAGAAAAAATATATAAAAAATCAGCGTTCCGGGAACGACACTGCTTCCGAAGGGGAGCCTGCGGGGGGCCACAGGGGCCCCAGGCGCCCTGTGGGCGCGCCCCCCCTGGGCCGCGCCGGGGGGGCGCCTCGGCCCCCCGAGAGCCTCCCGGTGCCCTACTTTGGCAGATATTTAAAGGGTCCCCCGTAACCCTTGAAACAAGACTTCTTTTCGCGATCCCATCTCTGTTCCGCCGCCGCCGCCGCTTCCAAGATCGGGAGCACCAGGAGAACTCTTCCCGGCACCCTGCCGGAGGGGAGGATCACCACCGGGAGCTTCTCCACCACCATGGATGCCTCCCGGATGACTCGTGAGTAGTCTCCCTTGGACCATGAATCCATGACCAGTAGCTATGTGATGTTCTCCTCCCGTTCTTGTGCTTCACTAATTAGTCCTCGTGAGCTGCCCTACATGATCGAGGCACCTATGTAATCCTTGTGTTGTTGCTATGTTGAGTTTGCTGGGATCCGATGGATTATGAGATTATGTTCAGATTGATCTTGAGTAATATATTTGATTCACCTCTTTTATATTTTAGTTCATAAGTAATTCTTGCATGTTCTCCGTTGTTATTTATTGCTTTGGCCGAGTAGTAAGTAGTGACTCCAAGAGGGAACGTTATGCTCGATTGTGGGTTCATGCCCCTCGATGACTAGCTTGAGTGACAGAAACATGAGTCTAGGGGATGTGCTGTTGCCACAAGGGGGAAAACAACGGTGCTTTTGCCCACGGGTGCAAGGATTGTTTACTTTACGCAAAGTTCTTTTAATGCAGTTGTCTGTTGCATTGAGTTTACATTATGGGTGGGACTCGCAACTTAATACCAGCGAGATGTTCTGGATAAATATCTCAAGGTGGATGATTAGTAGTAGATGCAGATGGATTTCGGTCTACTTACTTTGGCGTACCGCCCATGCTTTGAACCTCAACCTTTCTTGCAATGTAGTCAGCATTGGTTTGCATTCGTGGTCCTGTCAATTGCCCAGCTGTAATTTGTTACCTCACATAGCTGTTTTATCGTCTTTTGGGAGAGAGACATCACTAGTGAACATCATGAGACTCCGGTCCATATTACCATCATTGATCACATACACTATTTACTTTTCGCTATTTTATTTACTATTGCAAAACACTATCTATCACTACTATCATATTGCCTTTAACCCTTTGTGAACTACAAGGCCGGAGAGATTGACAACCTCTCTGTACTCGTTGGGAGCAAAGTTATTTGTATCTGTGTGCAGGTCCATGTGGATTGCTAATTGCGCCGTTAGCAGTTGACACCTACCTGTTGAACCTAGGAGTCTCTAGGGATTCGATCCTTGGCATCTTTGCTAGGGGAAAACACTTCTACTTACTGCATCTTACACCTTCCACTTGGGGTAATCCAACGAGGGGTTCGAGGCCCATCAGTGGATGACCTAAGGTTTATCGAACTCAGATACAAGAAGTCTCTTGTGTCCCCAACACACCTAATACACTTGTCAGATGTATAGGTGCACTAGTTCGGCAAAGAGATGTTAAATGGCAAGTAATATGGATGGCAAAACAAAGTAATATGATTCTGTAATAAAAAGTGCAGCAAGCAAACAAGTGGTAAACGTGAGCACAAATGGTATTGCAATGGTGGAAACAAGGCCTAGGGTTCATACTTTCACTAGCGGCAACTCCCAACAACATTAACATAATCGAATCACATGATATTTCCCATAAAACATGCAAAGGGGACACACTCGGAGGTCATTCCTTCGTGGTCAAGAGAGGACGAGAATTATGTAGGGCTACAAAAGCACACCTCAAAGTTCGTAGTTCTCAATCTAAGGATTTCCCAATGTCACCGCGGCCATCCAAAGAGAGTCCCACAATCACCACAACATATCTAAAGGATAGTCAAAGACAAGCACCAAGAGACTCTCAATCTTCAATCAACACACAAGAGAGGAAATCACTCATGAAAATACTTTTCTAATCCATGTCCAATAGACCGCTGTCACCTTGGTCTCGGGGATTATACTAGATAAAGACAAGTGAGTACATCAATCCAATACATAGAGGAAGGGGAAATATCATGGGATCACCCTAGATTAACATAGCCTATGATCACAACGAAGATCACATCGTGGGAGAGAGAATTGACCACATAGCTACTGGTAAGAACCTCAGCCCCGAGGAGGAACTACTCCCGCATCATGGAGGGAGGAAGCAACGTCGATGGAGATGAATCCGGGGGCACTTCCCCATCCCGGCAGGGTGCCGGCGCAGGAATTCTGGTCCCCCGAAGCTTGATGGCGATGGCGGCGGAGATCGGAATCGCTTCTGGAGAAAAGGGGTCTGGAATCAGGGTTTCCGCGAGACGCTTTAAATATATGCCAAAGGGGGGCATCGGAGGGGGTCAGGGGTGCCCAGGCGCCCCCGCCCCCGGCGCGGCCCAGGGGGGGCCGCGTGGGCAGGCCGCCTGGAGCCCCTGTGGGTCCCCCCCGGCTGTACTTTGGCCGCACGGTAGCTCCTGGAACGCTGATTTTTTATATATTTTTTCTGGATTTTTCCTGGCAGTTCTCGTAACGTGAAAACCTGAAATACAAAAATAGCCGAAAACAGAAACTGGCACTGGGGTGCACTGAGTTAATAGGTTAGTCCAAATATGATCAAAAGTGTATGGAAGTGTATAAATATCATAGCAATATCACCCAAAAGAGGCATGGAGCAAGCAGAAATTATAGATACGTTTTGGACGTATCAACATCCCCAAGCTTAATTCCTGCTCGTCCTCGAGTAGGTAAATGATAACAAGAATAATTTCTGTGGTGACATGCTATTAACCATATAGGACTTTTTCATAGTCATATGACAAAAGCTTACTGAGACAATGAATCTGTAGTAATTAAGTTGCCTAATGAGAAAATCACAAATGACTGAAAGTTTTACAACATGAAACTGAAACATCAAAAAGATTTGCAATGAACATGATGTGCAAATATGATAAAGTGATATCTAGCTTGCCCCCTTTAGTGAAGCAAAACATAAATGCAGGGGCACCTTCAAGGTTTAAGTGATGACTAGATACAATGATTTCAGAAATAACGATATCACAATCATGCAAAAGACAATGCTACTTTGGGACAATGCACATTACACTCAGAATGACAATCATGCTCTCAGTAGTTGGTGCTTTAACATAAAAGTAAAAGAATGGTTATGTGATAGAGCTTTTTATTTTGAAAACATAGAAGCAATTTTGTCAACGGTAGTAGTACTTCATATGTGTCATGTATAAGACATCCTATAAGTTGCAAGCCTCATGCATCGAATACCAATAGTGCTCGCACCTTGTCCTAATTAGCTCGAATTTCCATGGGTTATCATTGCATTACATATGTTTCAACCAAGTGTCACAAAGGGGTACCTCTATGCCACCTGTACAAAGGTCCAAGGAGATAAATCGCATTTGATTTCTCGTTTTTGATAGATCTCAACTTGAGGACATCCATACCGGGACAACATAGAAAATAGATGATGGACTCCTCTTAAATGCATAAGCATATTCCCATAAGAGATTGAGGATTAATGTCCAAGCTAAAACTTCCACCATGATACATGGCTTTGGTTGGCGGCCCAATGTTCTTCTCTAACAATATGCATACTCATTCAACCCACGGCAAATCACCCTTACTTCAGACAAGACGAACATGCATAGCAACTCACATGATATTCAACAAAAGTGTGACAGTTGATGGCGTCCCCAGAAACATGGTTACCGCTCAGCAAGCAACTTATAAGAAATAAGATACATAAGCAACATATTCTTTACCACAATAGTTTTTAAGCTACTTTCCCATGAGCTATGTATTGCAAAGTTAGTTCGCTTAGTACAGGTGGAGGTTAGCAAAAGACTGGGAGCGACCAACTAAGAGAGCAATGACGGTCATAATCATGCAGAGCGACAAAGCAACATTGAATCAGGCATGGTAGTTATATCGCTACTCAGAAATAAAAGATCATCAAGGCTTGACAGACTTTCTTTACAGTCTTAAATATGCGTGAGCATACGCCAAGTCAATCAAAATAAATTCTTGAAGGAAGATATTACTAAACCATACCACATCATAGGCAAACAAATCAAGTTGGTACTCCAATAACACATTGGGAATCCCCCAGCTATTTGAGATTAACCATAAGAAAACCTGAACTACTAAGCTCCATCATGCACGTATCATCTTTATCATAGACACATTAACCAATGCAACGGAAGCAAACTCTCTTAATAAGATAAGCATGGTAATTAAAGAGAGTTCAAGCAACCAACTAAACAAAAGCTCTTTGAAAAGATAAGCATGAATACTAAGAGCTGAACATGATAGTAGCTATTAAAAGACAAAGAACACTCACAGCAAAGATAAACATGAAAATTCTATGTTGTGTTCTAGGTTGAAGTGGAGCGTGTTTCTCTCCCACACAAAGAAAGCTGAGTTCCAACTCGTTATGAAAAACAAGCAAAGCTAAAGAAAACAAAAAATGAAACTAAAAGCAAGACGCTCCAAGCATAGCACATAACACATGAAGTGATAAAAATATAGTGGAACGAAAGACGAACTGATAATGTTGATGGAGAAGGGGATGCACGGGGGCATCCCCAAGCTTGAGCGCTTGACACTCCTGAATTTTTTTATCATCTTCCCTCGCACACTTGAAAACTCCCTTCATACATAACTCATCATAATCTGATTAGCGAGGTTAGTACCCATAATAAAATAATTGTTCCTTGCTGGAAATAAATATATTCTTGAAGTTCAACTATTTCTCAAGATTGCCAAAAGGTTTTTGCAAAGAAAAAGCAAGCTCTTGGTTTGCAAAATGAAAGAAAGGCAAAACAGGACAGAATCTGTGAAAAACAGAACAGCAGGTAGTAAATGATTTGTTCGGGGCACTTATGCAACTCTAATAAAAAAACTCAGAACATACGCACGAAAGACAATTGTATAGAGCACGCTGTCGAAAAAATTCAGACCAAAAAGATGATCTGGTGATTTTATACGAATTTTTCTATCCAAGGACATAATCTGTTTCCTGGACAGCACGTCACAACTTTTGAACTTTCTTGCAATCAGAGGCTACACTTGGCACAAAGTTGAAAAGTAAAGATACAATGATGATGCTACTGTAGTAACAACATCAAGAAACAACAAAAAGCAAAATAAAATTTTATTCATTGTGGGCTGCCTCCCAAAAGCGCTTTCTTTTATGCCTTTAAGCTAGGCATATGACTTTAATGATGCTCTTGTAAGAATAAGAGCTGAAGAACAAAAGAGGGCATCAAGAAGCAAATGCCAAATACATTTAAGCCTAACATGCTTCCTATGCATAGGAATATTGCAATAGAATAATTCATTGAAGCACGAAGCAACTAGCATAGGAAGGCAAAACAAGCATAACTTCAAAATATTCACCATAAAGAGAGGAAACTTCTTATTATTAAGATATTTAGAACCAAGCCTCCCTCTCTCATTATAAATTTCAGTGGCATCATGGATGAACTCAACAATATAAGCATCACATAAAGCATTGTTACCATGATCCACATGCAAAAAGGTACTCTCACTCCCCACATAAGCATAATTTTTCTCATTGGTAATAGTGGGAGTATGACTATCATAAACAACTTGAACACTATAGATTAGTTGTATATTAGGAGGGTGGTGTTCAACAAGGGAGTAATTCCCTTCATGATTATGAAAAGTTTCATAAGGATAATTTCTCCTTATGTCATAGGTACCTTTATAATCACTATAGATTGGAGTTATAACATCATCATGGTAGAGAAGAGCATTATCATTGCTAGCAACTATATTTGTAAACATGTTGTCTTTATTCTTACTAGCAAGAGAATTATCAATTATCACAACACTAGTGGGGATAGGATTTGCAATCCTATCATCCCCAAGCTTAGAGCTTCCCATATCTTCACTTTCAGAGTTGGTACCAAAAAGATTTTCAAGATCATAAGCAGCATTATCATCATTTTCCCAATCACAATAAGTAACATGCATATCATAATCAAAATCATCTTCAATAGTACCTACGGACGTATCATCAAAATGGTAATTAAGGCAATAAACTTCACCTTCTTCTTTAAACTTACAACCATTAAGATAAAAGTTGATAGGAGGAATATGCTCAGGCCAGGTTGATACCCATTCTTCTTCCTTCTTGCTCCTCCTCCTCCTCCTCTTCTTTTTCTTCTTCTTCACCTTAGGAGGGGGTGGTTGGAGATGAAGCTTCTCCACATATCCTGGTTTATCATTAGAAACAATAGGGGAAACTTGGGAGAAACTCTCCTTTTTATTAGCAGAAATATAAGAGACATTTTTATACTTTGGTAAAGTTCCCTCCTTTCTAATCTTACTTATGTAATCATTTTCATGGCAATTAACAACACAATAGAGATGGCAATTTTGCAAAGTGTTTTTATTCCTATGGCATTATCATCCAGCCAAGAAGTCTTTTCTGATAACTCTTCACACATCAAAAATAACATAAGCTCATCATAAAGATCAGAGGTGATCATGTTATCACACAACCGGTTAACAGTTATGTTTTGAAAGTTCATGCATTGAAAATTAAAGTGACCCTCTATACGGCAAAGTTCACAAGTAAAAGGATAAAGGTCACACAATTCTCTAGCAATTTCATTTAAATCTCTGACCCAAGTGATTGTTCTTTCATGCTTATGTTGCTTACAATACTTCTCTTCTTCAATCATAGGCCTTTCACAAGGTCTATCCACTCCACAAAAATTAACATGCTTATATAAAACTTCATTTTTAGGAATTGGATCATGCATGTTGCAATCATCATGAACAATTTCATTTTCTTTGCAAGTCTCTTTAAAAGGTTTATGATACTTGATCCAATCCTCCTTAGGCATATTAAGATGTGAAGCAAAGATTTGAGGAAATCAACAAGGAGTTGAGAATCAAGCCCAAACTTAGCACTAAACTTATTAAAACTTGTAGTTTCAACAAAGGACTTAATGCAATCATACTCATAAATTATACCTGACTCTTTACCTTTGTCGATCTCCCAATCTTCAGTGTTGCGTTGAATTCTTTCAAGGAGTTCCCATTTAGCATCAATCTTTTTGTTTGTGAAAGAACCCATAGAGGAAGCATCGAGCAAATCTTTATCCTGTCGAGAGAGCCTCGCATAGAAGTTAGTAATAATAATATCTTTGGGGAGCCCATGGTTAGGACATTTTAGCATTAACGTTTTCAGTCTCCCCCAAGCTTGAGCTATGCTCTCTCCGTCATGAGGATAAAAATTATAAACATAATTCCTATTCTCATGGACTTCATGAAGAGGATAAAACTTGGAGTAAAAGAGAGACTAGATCTCTTCCCACTCCAGCAGGTGAGAGTCATTTAGTAGCCTATACCATTCCAATGCTTTTCCTTTCAGTGACAAGGCAAATAATTTCCTCATGACAAACTCCCTCGATACACCTGCAAGCTTAAATAATGAACATAGTTGTGACAGATATAGCAAGTGTTCGCCGGGATGTCTGTCTCCTGCATAACGATTAGCCAAAACATAATCGATAATACCAGCCGGTATTTTATAGGGCACAATCTCAGTAGGAGGAGGAGCAACCACCACAGGTGTGGGGCGTCCTCCCGCAAGCAACGATCCAATAGCAAGGTTTTCCATAAACATAACTAGTGAAATAAAAACAAGAAACAAAAAGATTTAATTGCAAGATCTAAAGATATACCTTCAAGCGCTCACCTCCCCGGCAACGGCGCCAGAAATAGCTTGATGTCTACACACGCTTCTACTCTGGTAGACTATGTTGGGCCTCCAAGCGCAGAGGTTTGTAGGACAGTAGCAATTTCCCTCAAGTGGATGACCTAAGGTTTATCGAACTCAGGGAAGTAGAGGTTGAAGATGGTCTCTCTCAAGCAACCCTGCAACTAAGATACAAGAAGTCTCTTGTGTCCCCAACACACCTAATACACTTGTCAGATGTATAGGTGCACTAGTTCGGCGAAGAGATGTTAAATGGCAAGTAATATGGATGGCAAAACAAAGTAATATGATTCTGTAATAAAAAGTGCAGCAAGCAAACAAGTGGTAAACGTGAGCACAAATGGTATTGCAATGGTGGAAACAAGGCCTAGGGTTCATACTTTCACTAGCGGCAACTCCCAACAACATTAACATAATCGAATCACATGATATTTGCCATAAAACATGCGAAGGGGACACACTCGGAGGTCATTCCTTCGTGGTCAAGAGAGGACGAGAATTATGTAGGGCTACAAAAGCACACCTCAAAGTTCGTAGTTCTCAATCTAAGGATTTCCCAATGTCACCGCGGCCATCCAAAGAGAGTCCCACAATCACCACAACATATCTAAAGGATAGTCAAAGACAAGCACCAAGAGACTCTCAATCTTCAATCAACACACAAGAGAGGAAATCACTCATGAAAATACTTTTCTAATCCATGTCCAATAGACCGCTGTCACCTTGGTCTCGGGGATTATACTAGATAAAGACAAGTGAGTACATCAATCCAATACATAGAGGAAGGGGAAATATCATGGGATCACCCTAGATTAACATAGCCTATGATCACAACGAAGATCACATCATGGGAGAGAGAATTGACCACATAGCTACTGGTAAGAACCTCAGCCCCGAGGAGGAACTACTCCCGCATCATGGAGGGGGGAAGCAACGTCGATGGAGATGAATCCGGGGGCACTTCCCCGTCCCGGCAGGGTGCCGGCGCAGGAATTCTGGTCCCCCGAAGCTTGATGGCGATGGCGGCGGAGATCGGAATCGCGTCTGGAGAAAAGGGGTCTGGAATCAGGGTTTCCGCGAGATGCTTTAAATATATGCCAAAGGGGGGCATCGGAGGGGGTCAGGGGTTCCCAGGCGCCCCCCCGGCGCGGCCCAGGGGGGGGCCGCGTGGGCAGGCCGCCTGGAGCCCCTGTGGGTCCCCCCCGGCTGTACTTTGGCCGCACGGTAGCTCCGGAAACGCTGATTTTTTATATATTTTTTCTGGATTTTTCCTGGCAGTTCTCGTAACGTGAAAACCTGAAATACAAAAACAGCCAAAAACAGAAACTGGCACTGGGGTGCACTGAGTTAATAGGTTAGTCCAAATATGATCAAAAGTGTATGGAAGTGTATAAATATCATAGAAATATCACCCAAAAGAGGCATGGAGCAAGCAGAAATTATAGATACGTTTTGGACGTATCAGGGATCTAGTTTCAAAGATCCCGCCGTGAGGAATCCAACGGTGAGGACGGATCTGGATTTTGATGCACAGTTTGAAATATATGACTTTTTAAAAATTTGAAAACCCAAAATAAACGCACATGCACACCCATCAGACAAGGAATCTTTTGCTCACGTGAATACACATTATTATCTGTCACATCATGCATAAAGACAAAAGTTTGGACCACAAAACTGCATGCGTGCATGTGTGAGAGCCTGCCCCTCAATTTCGCATGCGTATGCACTTTTTAGAATTCAACTAACTTAATTGTTGTCTACACTTTTTCCTTTTTTTTTGCATGTGCATGCATACACGGAAGACAACTCTATATAAATACAGTACTCCTCTTTGACGTATATATGTATGTACGCATGTGTATGTAAATAAAAATATCAGATACAATTTGTGTCATTGGTATTATCCTTGAAAGAAAGAAAGGAAAAGTATAATAATAACGTAAATACAAAATTTGCACATCATTTACACACAAATTATGCTTTTTTATAATACGCAAAAGTAAGCATATAATAGTGGCCTCTTTGTGTTGTCCTAATCTCAGACACACCGATTGGCACAACTCGACGTCACCGATTTCACCACCTAAAGAATATTTCATAAAAAAAATCTCTCTATTCCTTCTTCAGCTCCACTCAATGATTTTTTCCCTCCGTCTGCATCTATAATTACATCATGCTTAGTTGTGCCTTTCCAAGATCACACTCACTTGACTCATAACCTAAAAGCCAACTCTTCTTGGAAATTGATGTCAAAGAGGGAGAGAGATGCACATCAAAGCTTATTTCAAGGTCTCTTTCATTTCAAAAGGCATACCCTAAGGAAGAGAGGTGCAATTCTAAAAAGAAGAGAGAACCTACATATTTCTAAGAGGGGATAAACATGTTATGTTGATATTTCAAGTCGAGCCTTTACTCTCTCAGCTTGATAAATAAAGTTTGCTTTGTCCTGGTTTTGCTCTGATTTTATCTCATGCTACCTATTCCCATTGTCCAATGTTAGATTCAGGGGAGAGGAATCTCCATTTAGGGGAGACAAATCCTTGAAATTTTATTGCAAATCTTGTTTAATCCTTTTGGGGACATGTTTGCATCTAAAGAAGTACTCACCTAGTGATACTTATCTCATACATGTCATCCCAATATTGGTACTCTTGTGGATCTTGTGGCTCGTTTCTTGTTGAATTTTTCTTGTGTTATCTAACATTTTTTTCTCAAAATCTTTCCTTCAAGAACCTCAAGGTAAGTATATGCATCTCACTCATGTGCATGATGATCTCTTGCTTGTTGCACATAATGTTTGCAAGAAGAAATCATGGACATGAAGATATCTCTTTCATCATGTTGCTCTGATGCATATAGAATGGTAAAGTTTATACTCCCCCAACCACCAACAAGCACACTCCACGGCCATCCAAATCCACGGGGTACCGTCCAAATAAGCAACAGCCCTGGGGGAGTTTTGTTTAATTATTATGATTTTGAGCATGGGACTGGGCATCCCGGTTACCAGCCATTTTCTCATGAATGATGATCGGAGTCCACTCATCGTGAGAATAACCCACCTAGCATGGAAGATAAAGACATCCCTAGTTGATACATGAGCTGTTCGAGCATACAAAATAGAATTTCATTTGACGGTTTAGAGTTTGGCACATACAAATTTACTTGGAACGGCAGATAGATACCGCATATAGGAAGGTATAGTGGACTCATGTGGAATAACTTTGGGGTTTATGGAAGTGGATGCACAAGCAGTATTCCCGCTTAGTACAGGTGAAGGCTAGAAAAAGACTGGGAAGCGACCAGCTAGAGAGCAACAACGGTCTTGGACATGCATTAAAATTAATCAACAATGAGTGCAAGCATGAGTAGGATATAAATTACCATGAACATAAATATTGTGGAGGCTATGTTGATTTGTTTCAACTACATGCGTGAACATGTGCCAAGTCAGATCACTTGAATCGTTCAAAGGAGGATACCACCCCATCATACTACATCACAACCATTTTAATATCATGTTGGCACGCAAGATAGACCATTATAAACTCTCAGCTAATTAAGCATGGCATAAGCAGCTATGATCTCTAATTGTCATTGCAAGCATGTTTCATTCATAACAAGCTGAATCAGGAACGATGAACTATCATATTTACAAAAACAAGAGAGGTCGAGTTCATACCAACTTTTCTCATCTCAATTAGTTCATCATATATCATCCTTATTGCCTTTCACTCGCACGACTGAACGGTGTGGATAATAATAATAGTGCACGTGCATTGGACTAAGCTGGAATCTGCAGACATTTTAATACAAGAGAGAAGACAAGGTAGTATGGCTCAAGGTTAAATCAACAATAAAGCATATGAGAGCCTCTAAGAATTTTAATCATGGTCTTCTACTCCTGACCCCCAAAGAAAAGAAAATAAACTATTTACACGGGAAAGCTCCCAACAAGCAAAAGAAGAACGAGAAATCTTTTTGGGTTTTCTTTTAGTTACTACTACAAGAAAAGTAAACTAGCTAGAAGTTACAACTAAATTTGTTTTTGTTTTTCTTAAGGGTTTTTCTAGCACACGAGAAAAAGACTAAGAAAAAGAAATGAAACTAAACATGGATGGTACAGTGAAAGATAGTGAGCACCGACAACTAGAATAAGTGTGAACATGAATGTAAAGTCGGTGAGAAACACGTACTTCCCCAAGCTTAGGCTTTTGGACTAAGTTGGTCTATGGACAGTGTTGGCCTGACGGATATCCAAAGTCGTAGTTGGGGTTGTACTGAGATGCAGCAGCCACTGCATGCTGAGCTGCAGCTCGAAGGCGGGCTGCTTCTGTCATATTATAATAAGCATTTGCCTCCTCCATAGTTATAGTGTATCTCCCTTTTACCTGAAAGTTAAACAAAGTAGGGGCAGGAAGAACAATAGGGATGGCATGCTGCCTGTTAATGATTAATCGATATTTGAGGGTTTGACCACCCCTCTCTATAAACCGGTGACTAGTCATAGCATGGCAATCTAGATGAGCAGGAGGCAAAGGTTCATCACTCTCGTGCACAGGCACACCAAGAAAGCGATCTATGCGAGTAGCATAGATCCCACCAAATAAATCTCCAATCATACCATTATGGTGTAGCCTACGTGAAACAATGGCTCCCAAGTTATATTGTCTATCACCTAGTACAGCACTCCTGAGAACACTGAGATCTGGGACACACATGTGACAAGCCTCATCTTTACCATTTATGCATCTACCAATAAAGAGAGCAAAGTAATGAATAGCAGGAAAATGGATGCTCCCTATGGTTGCCTATGTGATTTCTCTAGATTCCCCCAGAGTGATACTAGCAAGAAATTCTCTAAATTCAGATTTGCGAGGATCACCCATACTGCCCCACTGTGGGAGCTTACAAGCATCATTAAAGAATCCTCTAAGTCCATGGTATAAGATTTATCATACAGGTCAAACAGAACAGTGTGAGAATTACGTGAAGATGAAAATTTAAACCTTCTCACAAAGCTATCAGTTAAGCCACGGTATTGAGGACACTTATCTTGTATGAAGCCCTCGAGGTCGGCATTGCGCACATATGCGTAAAATTCATCATTGATGCCAACCTGATCCATAAAGTCATCTGACGGCCATTCACAAGGCCGCACGTCAGCATCCCTTGGTAGTTCATCGTCCGGCTCACGAAACGCAAGTCTCGGTTCTTGCTTCCTTGAAGAACCATCTTGGAAGTTTCTCCTATGCATTTTTCTGAAATTTTTAGTAACTCAAAATAAAAGTTAACCAAACTCAACAAGATTGATAGCAACAACTCCTATAAGTGCCTAGAGACTATATCATGCATTAGAACTACTTGGGACCAAGAAAATTTGACATGCAAGCTCAAGAACAAGGTCACCACAGCAGCAAAAAATTGCAATAAATAAAGCACTAGAACAAAAACTAATTGGACCAATGGAGGAGTCACATACCAAGGAACAATCTCCCCAAATAGTTTGGTGAATGGTGCTTTGAGCAAGGAGATCGAAAATGGCAGCAAGATGAGCTAGAACTCGTGCTTGAGCTGGTTGGTGATTTTTTTGGGGAGGAAGAAGAGTATGGGTGCAGGAATAAGTGGAGGGGGGCCACGTGTGGTCCATGAGGCAGGAGGCACGCCCTGGCAGGGGGGCGCGCCCTGGACCCTCGTGGCCAGGTGCTGGCTCCCCTCGCTGTGTGTTCTGTGCCATATTTTCTGAAATATTCTAAAAAAAATCATATTTCATTTTCATGGCATTTGGAGAACTTTTATTTTCGGGGTATTTTTTTTATTGCATGGATAAGTTTGGAAACAGACAGGAAATGCTAATTTTGTTTTATTTATCCTAATTAACAGAAAGTAAAAAGAGGGTACAGAAGGTGGTGCTAGCTAGATTCACCTATCCCATGCTCATCAAAAGGAATCCATTAACAAGGTTGATCGGGTCTTGTTAATAAACTCTTTCCGAGTAACATGAAACCGGAGAATTTTCTAATAACACTAGGTTACCTCAATGGGGATATGTATGTCCCCAACAATAAGAATGTCATATGTCTTCTTGACAGTAGGAAGAGGAAATTCAAAACCTACAATAGTAATAGTTGAAATTTTTCCAATATAATTGATACTGAGGACCTGAGGTTGTTTCCTCGGAAAGTGCACCGTATGCTCATTACCATTGACATTTCCTTTCTTGCAATCAATAACAGCCCCTGCAGTATTCAAAAAGGGTCTTCCAAGAATAATAGACATACTATCGTCCACGGGAATATCAAATATAACAAAGTCCGTTAGAATAGTAACATTTGCAACTACAACAGGCACATCCTCACATATACCGACAGGTATAGCAGTTGATTTATGAACCATTTGCAAGGATATTTCAGTAGGTGTCAAGTTACTCAAGTCAAGTCTACGATATAAAGAGAGAGGCATAACACTAACACCAGCACCAAGATCACATAAAGCAGTTTTAACATAGTTTCGTTTAATGGAGCAAGGTATAGTAGGTACTCCTCGATCTCCTAGTATGTTAGGTATTCCACCCTTAAAAGTGTAGTTGGCAAGCATGGTGGAAATTTCTACTTCAGGTATCTTTCTTTTGTTGGTAATAATATCTTTCATATACTTAGCATAAGGATTTGTTTTAAGCACATCAGTCAAACGCATACGCAAAAAGATAGGTCTAATCATTTCAGCAAAGCGCTCAAAATCCTCATCATCCTTTTTCTTGGATGGTTTCGGAGGAAAAGGCAAGGGTTTCTGAACCCATGGTTCTCTTTCCCTACCGTGCTTCCTAGCAACAAAGTCTCTCTTATCATAACGTTGATTCTTTGATTGTGGGTTATCAAGATCAACAGCAGGTTCAATCTCTACATTATTGTCATTGTTGGGTTGAGCATCATCATGAACATCATCATTAATATTATCACTAGGCTCATGTTCATTACCAGATTGTGTCTCAGCATCAAAAACAGATATATCATTGGGATTCTCAGGTGTGTCAGCTAAGGGTTCACTAGAAGCATGCAAAGTTCTATATTTTTCTTTTTCTTCTTCTTAGAAGAACTAGGTGCATCTAAATTAGCTCTCTGAGAATCTTGCTCAATTCTCTTAGGGTGGCCTTCAGGATACAGAGGTTCCTGAGTCATTGATACGTCCAAAACGTATCTATAATTTCTGCTTGCTCCATGCCACTTTTGGGTGATATTGCTATGATATTTATACACTTCCATACACTTTTGATCATATTTGGACTAACCTACTAATCCAGTGCACCCCAGTGCCAGTTTCTGTTTTCGGCTGTTTTTGTATTTCAGGTTTTCACGTTACGAGAACTGCCAGGAAAAATCCAGAAAAATTATATACAAAATCAGCGTTTCGGAAACTACCGTGCGTCCGAAGGACAGCCGGGGGGGGCCACCAGGGCTCCAGGCGCCCTGGCGGCGCGCCCCCCCTGGGCCGCGCCGGGGGGGCGCCTGGGCCCCCCGAAGCTTCCCCGATGCCCCCCTTTGGCATATATTTAAAGCGTCCTCCGAAACCCTCAGAACAGGAACTCTTTTCGCGATCCCATCTCTGTTCCGCCGCCGCCGCCGCTTCCAAGATCGGGAGCACCAGGAGAACTCTTCCCGGCACCCTGCCGGAGGGGAGGATCACCACCGGGAGCTTCTCCACCACCATGGATGCCTCCCGGATGAGTCGTGAGTAGTCTCCCTTGGACCATAAGTCCATGACCAGTAGCTATGTGATGTTCTCCTCCCGTTCTTGTGCTTCACTAATTAGTCCTCGTGAGCTGCCTACATGATCGAGGCACATATGTAATCCTTATGTTGTTGCTATGTTGAGTTTGCTGGGATCCGATGGATTATGAGATTATGTTCAGATTGTCCTTGAGTAATATATTTGATTCACCTCTTTTATATTTATGTTCATAAGTAATTCTTGCATGTTCTCCGTTGTTATTTATTGCTTTGGCCAAGTAGTAGGTAGTGACTCCAAGAGGGAACGTTATGCTTGATTGTGGGTTCATGCCCCTCGATGACTAGTTTGAGTGACAGAAACATGAGTCTAGGGGATGTGCTGTTGCCACAAGGGGGAAAACAACGGTGCTTGTGCCCGTGGGTGCAAGGATTGTTTGCTTTACGCAAAGTTCTTTTAATGCAATTGTCTGTTGCTTTGAGTTTACACTATGGGTGGGACTCGTAACTTAATACCAGCGAGATGTTCTGGATAGATATCTCAAGGTGGATGATTAGTAGTAGATATTGATGGATTTCGGTCTACTTACTTTGGCGTACCGCCCATGCTTTAAACCTCAACCTTTCTTGCAATGTAGTCAGCATTGGTTTGCGTTCGTGGTCCTGTCAATTGCCCAGCTGTAATTTGTTTACCTCACATAGCTGTTTTATCGTCTTTTGGGAGAGAGACATCACTAGTGAACATCATGAGACTCCGGTCCATATTACCATCATTGATCACATCCGCTATTTACTTTTCGCTATTATTTACTATTGCAAACACTATCTATCACTACTATCATTTGCGTTTAATCCTTTGTGAACTACAAGGCCGGAGAGATTGACAACCTCTCTGTACTCGTTGGGAGCAAAGTTATTTGTATCTGTGTGCAGGTCCACATTGATTGCTAATATCTGGCGCCGTTAGCAGTTGACACCTACTTGTTGAACCTAGGAGTCTCTGGGGATTCGATCCTTGGCATCTTTGCTAAGGGAAAAACTTCCACAACACTGCATCTTACACCTTCCACTTGGGGTAACCAACGAGGGGTTAGAGGCCCATCAAGGAGTTTTTCTGGCGCCGTTGCCGGGGACTCCACTCTTCAGGATAGGGGAGTTGCATGCTATCTTTTACCTTTGCTTTTTAGTCTTGTTAGTTTACCTTTCATTTTTGCTTTAGTACCTTTTATCGAAAATCACAAAAATAGTTATCTTGTTCTTTAGTTGTCATTATGTCGGGTCCTTTTGTCTTTGACGAGGCAGAAGTTCTCACCTTTAAACAAAGAGGTGGGGAAAGTTTGAAAGATGCTTGGTATAGAATTAATGATTCACAAAAAAGAGCCACCAAGAAGCAACCTACTACTATCTTGCTTAGAAATTTTTATGTTGGAATTACTTCTTGGAATAGGTTTATTCTAGATACTGCTATCAATGGGAATTTCCTGGAGGCCCCAGTTTGGGAGTCTCTCAGTATTATTGAAAATCTTGTTGGGAATCTCCCTGTTGTTAGCATTCGAGAGAACATCACCCTAGCTCACATTATGAAAAAACTTGAAAAGATAGAGCTAGAGATGCCAAGCATTAATAAGAGGAATGAGTTGGATCGTAAGATCCAAGGGAATTTGAATAGGCTTGATAGCTCCATGCATAAAATTTTCAAAATTTTGGAGACCGTCAAATTCCATGACTTGGATTCTTCTAGGATAGACAAGATTGAGGATATCTTTGATACTCTAGGAACCACCTTCTCCTCAATCAAAACCAAAAAGGTAGAAACTCCGGCAAAGAAGGAGCCTAAGTTCGTTCACGTTCCAAAGGCTCCCCGCTCTAAAAGTAATCCACCTATTGCCAAAGGGGTTGAAACTGTAAAGACTTTGGAAGAAACACCTGTCTTTGATGAATTTATAAATGAATCTTCCCTTGACTTTTATCCTTTTGGTCTTCTACCTAGGAGTATCTCTATGAGGCCTTTATTTGAGAGTCCTCTTAAGACTAGTTGTATTATTGAAGAGCTTTTTGATGATCTTGATGATGGTTCAATTGATACAACTTGATATATGCATTATGCCTAGCTTAAAGGCATAAAAGAAAGCGCTATTGGGAGGCAGCCCACATGAATAAAAAATTTATATTTTTGCTTTTGTTGTGTCTTGATGTTGTTTACTGCTGTAGCATCATCCTTGTATCTTTGCTTTTCATATTTGTGCCAAGTATAGCCTCTGATTGCTAGAAAGTTCAAAAGTTGTGAGGTGCTGTCCAGGAAACAGATTCTGTCCTTGGATAGAAAATTCGTATAAAATCACCAGATCATCTTTTTGGTCTGAATTTTTTTGACAGCGTTCTCTATATAATTGTCTTTTGTGCATCTGTTCTGAGTTTTTTGATTTGAGTTGCAGAAGTATCCCGAACAAATCAATTACTACCTGCTGTTCTGTTTTTCACAGATTCTGTCCTGTTTTGCCTTTCCTTCATTTTGCAAACCAAGAATTTGCTTTTTCTTTGCAAAAACATTTTGGCAATCTTGAGAAACAGTAGAACTTCAAGAATATCTTTATTTCCAGCAAGGTGCAATTATTTTATTAAGGGTACTAACCTCGCTAATCAGATTATGATGAGTTATGTATGAAGGGAGTTTTCAAGTGTGCGAGGGAAGATGATAAAAAAGATTCAGGAGTGTCAAGCGCTCAAGCTTGGGGAAGCCCCCGTGCACCCCCAAGAAATCTTCAAGGAGACTCAAGCATCTAAGCTTGGGGATGCCCCCGTGCATCCCCTTCTCCATCAACATTATCAGTTCGTCTTTCGTTCCGCTATATTTTTATCACTTCATGTGTTATGTGCTATGCTGGGAGCGTCTTGCTTTTAGTTTTCTTTTTAGTTTTTCATAACGAGTCGGAACTCAGCATTCTTTATGTGGGAGAGAAACACGCTCCACTTCTACCTAGAACATAACATAGAATTTTCATGTCTATCTATGCTGTGTGTGTTCTTTGTCTTTTAATAGCTACTATCATGCTCTGCTCTTAGTATTCATGCTTATCTTTTCAAAGAGCTTTTGTTTAGTTGGTTGCTTGAACTCTCTTTAATTATCATGCTCACCTTATTAAGAGAGTTTGCTTCCGTTGCATTGGTTAATGTGTCTATGATAAAGATGCTACTTGCATAATGGTGCTTAGTAGTTCAGGTTTTCTTATGGTTAATCTCAAATAGCTGGGGGATTCCCAATGTGTTATTGGAGTACCAACATGATTTGTTTGCCTATGATGTGGTATCGTCTAGTAATATCTTCCTTCGAGAATTTATTTTGATTGACTTGGCGTATGCTCACGCATATTTAAGACTGTAAAGAAAGTCTGTCAAGCCTTGATGATCTTTTATTTCTGAGTAGCGATATAACTACCATGCCTGATTCAATATTGCTTTGTCGCTCTGCATGATTATGTCCGTCATTGCTCTCTTAGTTGGTCGCTCCCAGCTTTTTGCTAACCTCCACCTGTACTAAGCAGACTAACTTTGCAATACATAGCTCATGGGAAAGTAGCTTAAAAACTATTGTGGTAAAGAATATGTTGCTTATGTATCTTATTTCTTATAAGTTGCTTGCTGAGCGGTAACCATGTTTCTGGGGACGCCATCAACTGTCACACTTTTGTTGAATATCATGTGAGTTTCTATGCATGTTCGTCTTGTCTGAAGTAAGGGTGATTTGCCATTGGTTGAATGAGTATGCATATTGTTAGAGAAGAACATTGGGCCGCCAACCAAAGCCATGTATCATGGTGGAAGTTTTAGCTTGGACATTAATCCTCAATCTCTTATGAGAATATGCTTATGCATTAAAGAGGAGTCCATCATCTATTTTCTATGTTGTCCCGGTATGGATGTCCTCAAGTTGAGATCTATCAAAAACGAGAAATCAAATGCGATTTATCTCCTTGGACCTTTGTATAGGTGGCATAGAGGTACCCCTTTGTGACACTTGGTTGAAACATATGTAATGCAATGATAACCCATGGAAATCCGAGCTAATTAGGACAAGGTGCGAGCACTATTGGTATTCGATGCATGAGGCTTGCAACTTATAGGATGTCTTATGCATGACACATATGAAGTACTACTACCGTTGACAAAATTGCTTCTATGTTTTCAAAATAAAAAGCTCTAGCACATAACCATTCTTTTACTTGTTGAGTCTCCACCTTCTTTTAAAAGCACCAACTACTGAGAGCATGATTGTCATTCTGAGTGTAATGTGCATTGTCCCAAAGTAGCATTGTCTTTTGCATGATTGTGATATCGTTTATTTTGAAATCATTGTATCTAGTCATCACTTAAACCTTGAAGGTGCCCCTGCATTTATGTTTTGCTTCACTAAAGGGGGCAAGCTAGATATCACTTTATCATATTTGCACATCATGTTCATTGCAAATCTTTTTGATGTTTCAATTTCATATTGTAAAACTTTCAGTCATTTGTGATTTTCTCACGAGGCAACTTAATTACTATAGAATCATTGTCTCAGTAAGCTTTTGTCATATGACTATAATAAGCCCTATATGGTTAATAGCATGTCACCACATAAATTATTCTTGTTATCATTTACCTACTCGAGGACGAGCAGGAATTAAGCTTGGGGATGTTGATACGTCCAAAACGTATCTATAATTTCTGCTTGCTCCATGCCACTTTTGGGTGATATTGCTATGATATTTATACACTTCCATACACTTTTGATCATATTTGGACTAACCTACTAATCCAGTGCACCCCAGTGCCAGTTTCTGTTTTCGGCTGTTTTTGTATTTCAGGTTTTCACGTTACGAGAACTGCCAGGAAAAATCCAGAAAAATTATATAAAAAATCAACGTTTCGGAAACTACCGTGCGTCCGAAGGACAGCCGGGGGGTCACCAGGGCTCCAGGCGCCCTGGCGGCGCCCCCCCCCCCCCTGGGCCGCG
>LR738710.1:859581152-859633080 GCA_902687465.1 Secale cereale | reverse complement strand
GCCCCCCCCCCCCCCGGCTGCCCTTCGGACGCCCGGTAGTTTCCGAAACGCTGATTTTTTATATAATTTTTCTGGATTTTTTCTGGCAGTTCTCGTAACGTGAAAACCTGAAATACAAAAACAGCCGAAAACAGAAACTGGCACTGGGGTGCACTGGATTAGTAAGTTAGTCCAAAAATGATCAAAAGTGTCTGGAAGTGTATGAATATCATAGCAATATCACCCAAAAGTGGCATGGAGCAAGCAGAAATTATAGATACGTTTTGGACGTATCAACATCCCCAAGCTTAATTCATGCTCGTCCTCGAGTAGGTAAATGATAACAAGAATAATTTCTGTGGTGACATGCTATTAACCATATAGGACTTTTTATAGTCATATGACAAAGGCTTACTGAGACAATGAATCTATAGTAATTAAGTTGCCTCATGAGAAAATCACAAATGACTGAAAGTTTTACAACATGAAACTGAAACATCAAAAAGATTTGCAATGAATATGATGTGCAAATATGATAAAGTGATATCTAGCTTGCCCCCTTTAGTGATGCAAAACATAAATGCAGGGGCACCTTCAAGGTTTAAGTGATGACTAGATACAATGATTTCAGAATAAACGATATCACAATCATGTAAAAGACAATGCTACTTTGGGACAATGCACATTACACTCAGAATGACAATCATGCTCTCAGTAGTTGGTGCTTTAAAAAGAAGGTGGAGACTCATAAAAGTAAAAGAAAGGTTATGTGCTAGAGCTTTTTATTTTGAAAACATGGAAGCAATTTTGTCAACGGTAGTAGTACTTCATATGTATCATGCATAAGACATCCTATAAGTTGCAAGCCTCATGCATCGAATACCAATAGTGCTCGCACCTTGTCCTAATTAGCTCGGATTTCCATGGGTTATCTTTGCATTACATATGTTTCAACCAAGTGTCACAAAGGGGTACCTCTATGCCACCTGTACAAAGGTCCAAGGAGATAAATCGCATTTGATTTCTCGTTTTTGATAGATCTCAACTTGAGGACATCCATACCGGGACAACATAGAAAATAGATGATGGACTCCTCTTTAATGCATAAGCATATTCTCATAAGAGATTGAGGATCAACGTCCAAGCTAAAACTTCCACCATGATACATGGCTTTGGTTGGCGGCCCAATGTTCTTCTCTAACAATATGCATATTCATTCAACCCACGGCAAATCACCCTTACTTCAGACAAGACGAACATGCATAGCAACTCACATGATATTCAACAAAAGTGTGACAGTTGGTGGCGTCCCCAGAAACATGGTTACCGCTCAGCAAGCAACTTATAAGAAATAAGATACATAAGCAACATATTCTTTACCACAATAGTTTTTAAGCTACTTTCCCATGAGCTATGTATTGCAAGTTAGTTCGCTTAGTACATGTGGAGGTTTAGCAAAAGACTGGGAGCGACCAACTAAGAGAGCAATGACGGTCATAATCATGCAGAGCGACAAAGCAACATTGAATCAGGCATGGTAGTTATATCGCTACTCAGAAATAAAAGATCATCAAGGCTTTACAGACTTTCTTTACAGTCTTAAATATGCGTGAGCATATGCCAAGTCAATCAAAATAAATTCTCGAAGGAAGATATTACTAAACCATACCGTATCATAGGCAAACAAATCAAGTTGGTACTCCAATAACACATTGGGAACCCCCCAGCTATTTGAGATTAACCATAAGAAAACCTGAACTACTAAGCGCCATCATGCAAGTAGCATCTTTATCATAGACACATTAACCAATGCAACGGAAGCAAACTCTCTTAATAGGGTGAGCATGGTAATTAAAGAGAGTTCAAGCAACCAACTAAACGAAAGCTCTTTGAAAAGATAAGCATGGATACTAAGAGCAGAGCATGATAGTAGCTATTAAAAGACAAAGAACACACACAGCATAGATAGACATGAAAATTCTATGTTATGTTCTAGGTAGAAGTGGAGCGTGTTTCTCTCCTACATAAAGAATGCTGAGTTCCGACTCGTTATGAAAAACTGTAGGATCGAAAGTATGTCTAGAGGGGGGGTGATTAGACTACTTGTAAATATAAAAATTCTGCCTTTTGATCAAGAACAGTTTTTGGCAGATTCACAATTATGATCAAGTCAAGCATCACCCTACACATGCAATTCTAGAGTATAAGCAGCGGAAAGTAAATTGCACATGTAGTAAAGAGAGGTGGAGAAGAGCAAACGCAATTTGGAGACGCGGTGATTTTTCCCGTGGTTCCGATAGGTGGTGCTATCGTACATCCACGTTGATGGAGACTTCAACCCACGGAGGGTAATGGCTGCGCGAGTCCACGGAGGGCTCCACCCACGAAGAAGCAACCTTGTCTATTCCATCATGGCCTACGCCCACGGAGGGCTAGCCTTACTCGGGGTAGATCTTCACGAAGTAGGCGATCTCCTTGCCCTTACAAACTTCTTGGTTCAACTCCACATCTCGATGACGGAGGCTCCCAAGCGACACCTAACCAATCTAGGAGGCACCACCCTCCAAAAGGTAATAGATGTTGTAGATGATGATGAACTCCTTGCTCTTGTGCTTCAAATGATAATCTCCCCAACACTCAACTCTCCTCACTGATTTGGCTTTGGTGGAAGAAAGGATTGAGTGGAAAGCAACTTGGGAAGGTTAGAAATCAAGTTTCATATGGTGGGAGTGGAGCAACTTGATCTCAACACAAGGGTAGGTAGTTCTCTTCTCAGAAAGTGTAAGGTAGGAGTGGTAGTTCTTTCTGATGGCTCTCTCCATGAATGAAGAGGGGGTGGAGGGGTATATATAGCCTCCACACAAAAATCCAACCGTTACACACATAATTGAGAAATCTCGGTGAGACCGAAGTGGACAACTCGGTCAGACCGAAAGTTCAAATAATGTGAACGTTGGGGTTTTCGGTGGGACCGAAAATACCATCTCGGTTAGTCCAATTTGATCAAAGACAGGAGCTTGCCAGTTTCGGTGGGACCGAAAATGTCATCTCGGTTATTCCGATATGATGACAAACGGTTACAGAAGCTTGGCAGCCCATGTTTCGGTGAGACCGATCTCAAACTCGGAATGACCGATTTTTCTAGGGTTTGGCTTATGGCTGAGGTGGTTCATCTCGGTGTGACTGAGTTTGGAAAATCGGTTGGTCCGAGATTACTTATGAGTGTGTATTGTAGTGAAAGTTGCTGATAGTTGAAGGAGATATATCACTAAGCACTTGAGCAACCAGATCATCAACACAACCTCATCCCCTTTTAATAGTATTGGCTTTTCCTATGGACTCAATGTGATCTTGGATCACTAAACCAAAAATGGAGTCTTGAGCTTTTGCCAATGCTTGCCTTAGCATTTTGAGGGGTCCACTTCTTCAGTCATTGCCATACCCATATCACTGAACTTCTCTGAAATGATTCTCAAGTAACTATTAGTTCAATGATATATATGTTGTTATTAATTGCCAAAACCACCCGGGGATTAGTTGCACTTTCAATCTCCCCCTTTTTGGTAATTGATGACAACATATAGATCAAAGCTTCGACAAAAGATATAATCAATGAATAATATCGTCGCTTTGAGAAGTATGTGATAAGCAAGAGCTCCCCCTAAATTTGTGCATTATTTAAGATTTGCGTTTGAATGCAAATGCACAATCGATTAGGATCATGGGTCACTCTTCCATGTCACATACATCTTGGTGGAGCGCACAAAATGATAAGAATGAACAGCATGCACCCAATCACCAAGACATGAGTAAATAATCATACAAGATAGGAATAGCATATGATAAGCATTAAGCACACATTAAAGCATAGTATGACCAAGCACTCATTAAGGTAGCATCAAACGTAGTATCAAGCACACTGAAAGTTTCGAAAACCAAAAGTACCAAAAGTATCTCAAAGAAACCGAGCACTCTCTCTCTCGAAGCCCTATGATCTATACAATTTCTCCCCCTTTGGCAACAAGTTACCAAAAAGTTTGAAAAAGCATAGAGCTAAACGTCACTGTGGGCTCTGCTGGCGGCTCCCGTCTGGGTAGATGTCGGAGTAGATATGACGGCATCGGCGAAGACTTCAGCTGATGTCTGCGCTGGAGGAGTGGATACTGGAGCTGTGGCTGGAGTAACTGCTGGAGATGTAGGAGGTGCTGAAGTTGTAGTCCGGGTGTCAGTCACTGGAATAGCAGCTGATCGGGATCCTCTGGGAATCGGAGCAGTCTGTCGCTGAGAATCCTGGACTAGATCATCCTGCATGAGCTCTGCCCTGTCCTGCTTTGCTTCCTCCATGTCTGCCTCAAGCTTGTTGACGATCACTTGAAGTTCAGTCAGCTTCACGTCCAGAGCGTGGACCTTCTCGTCGACAATCCTCTCTAGGCTCTCCTGAGATTGTTCAATGCTGGCCAGGCGTTGTTCAATCCTTTGGGTAGCTTCAAGAATCTGCTCTCCGAAGCTCTTTGGTTTAGCTGCTGCTGCTGCTTCCTCTTTATCAGCTTTGGCTTTCCTAGCAGCTTCAATCTTGGCTTGACCTTCAACCGATGTTGGATCCTCCTCGTCCATCACAACAACATTGTCTTCATGCTCTGGCTGCAGTGGTAAGTGTTTCCTATCCAACAAGAATTTGCCCGTGCCAAACTTGGCATTGATAAGCATCTGAATCTGTGGGGCAAATCCACATGACCTCTTCTGGTCAGCTGCAGTCCTCTTAATGGTCTCTACCATCAAGTCCATCACCTTGAAAGGTGCCTTCTCATCAAGTATGTGCAGCATGTTGATAGAATACCCTCTGATCATGCGATGATCTCCAGACTTGGGCATCAAGGTATGCCTCAAAATAGTGTTAGTGGTAGGTAAACCTGCCTGGAGATAGTAGACTGAGCCAAGCTTCCACACTTCCAAATCTGCTGCGGGGATCTCCTTGTACATGTTCTTCATGGAATCATGGTTCTTCTTTGGAATCCCATAGACATCAATGTCGTCCTCTCGTTGCACTGGAGCATTCAGAAGTTCTGCCCATTCTTCAACAGACGAAGAAAACCTTTGACCTTCAGTCATCCAGGTGATCTTCCCATCAGGATAGAAATGAGCTGTGGCATAGAACTGCATAATCATCTCATCGTTCCAATCTGTCAGTTTCTGACCCACAAACTCAGCAACTCCACATGCAGTGAAGCTTTCATGCACATGGGGAAAGAAGTCTCTGTGCTCTTCACTATCAATGTATTTCCAGTCAACGTATCTGGTATCTGCAACTATTGGCTTCTTGTCCATCAGCACAGTCTCATAGAAGTCCTGCTGCTCTCTGGTATGGAATCTGGGATCCACAGGCATATGGGTCAGCTTGTCTCCATAGCCTGAGACCTCTATCTTTCCTTGCCTTCATATCCTCGGCTTGAGGATGAGCATCATTGTGGAGTGGCAGTTTTGGACGGAGTTTCAGCAACACTTGTCCTTCCTCATCAGACTCAGACGGTGGCACATCACCCTTGTTCTTCTCAGATGCTGGAATGTTCCTGGTTGTCCTCTTGGGCTTGGCAGTAGGCTTTGCTGGAGCTGCCTTAGCTTGAGCAGGCTTCTTGGGCTTTGAAGTGGCTCCGGCCCTAATTGCATCACCCATGAGCTTCTGCTTCTGAGGAGCAGGCTGGGGTGCTTCTTCTTCTTCATCTTCCTCGGCTGTTGCATCTGCATGAGGATCAGTATACACTACCCTCTTCCTCTTGGAGGTTTTCTTCACTTTGCTTGGGGCTGGCTCTCCCAAGTTCAGCTTCTTGGCAACAGCTGATTGCTTGACTTTGCTGGTGCCCTTCTTTGACTGCTGACCTTGTTGCTCTTTGGCAACAACCTTTCTCTTAGGCTTGGAGGATACCTCTTCCTCAGCTACAAAATCAGAATCCTCATCATCGGAGTTTCTCTCCTTTCTAGCCCTGGTGGCTGCAGGAGGCAAGCCACTAGGTGTACTCCTCTCACCATCATCAACTGGACTACTAGCCTTAGGACTAGTGTCTGCTTCAGGAATGTCCGCAAAAGGTGACTCTGACCTGTTCTGGCTGTCACTGGCATCTGACATGGCTGACAACCTGTGAATAGATAAGGTATAGGCAGAGTAGAAGAGTTATCACAAACTGCAGAAGTTTTTGCAAAAGAAAATGAGTTCAAATTTTAGTTTTAAGTTTTCACAGAAGGCATTTCGGTCAGACCGATTTTCAGTTTCGGTGAATCCAAAGTGTATAACAGAAACTTTACACACCACTTTCGGTTGGACCGAAGTGGGTTTCGGTCCTGCCGAAACACTAGGGTTTCACTAAAACTATATTTCGGTCACACCGATTTGCACAACTCGGTTGGACCGAAAGGTGCAGTGCAATGGCCAGAGGCCGAATCGGTCACACCGAAATTTCAAAATCGGTTTCACCGAGATGTATTCCGTGGAAACCTAACCCTAAGAATTTTACTCGAAACTAGAGCCGATCTGATGGAAAAGAAGTTTTTCAATCGTGGCCAGATATAGGGCAAACCAATCGTGCATTGAATCGGATATGAGCACGAGAGGGATCGAGACTCACCCTAACTTGGTGGAGTCCCTCTACGGCGGCAACGGCGCGGAGGAGAAATCCGTTGACGGCGAGGGAGACCTGCGGCGAGGGCGCACAGGCGATGACGGCGACGATCCGGAGATCAGGGCGACGGCAGCAGGGGACGTGGGAGCGAAAACGTTTGAAGGAATAATCAACGCGCGCTGCCCTCAGTATATATATCCCTTTGCTGTCGGTGGGACCGAGTTGAAAAACTCGGTGGCACCGAGATGGATAACTGCTAGGCAGTTACGCATTTCGGTCACGCCGAGATTTAGAACTCGGTTTCACCGAGATGAAACCTAGATCAGTCTAAGTGCTTTCAGTTTGACCGGGTTTGAATGAGTTGGTCTGACCAAAATTTACTTAGAAGGTTTTGGAAGTCAGCCTTAGACGGATCGGTGGCTCCGAGTGCTCCTCACTCGGAGGGTCCGAAAGTGACTTGTTCAAAGTTTGTGATATAAGCATGAATAGAATTTGAGACAAGAAAGCATAGATAGCTAGGGGAGGTACTTAGGCATTCTTGTCCATCCATTTGGCCAGAAAAATCAAAACAACCGAAACAACAAATGGATGTCCTCGAATGGATAAAATCATGCATTCAACATGCTCACACAATAAGATAGCAAATGAAATATGTGTCAAACATGCACAACCAAAACTCTAGCTACTAGCACACAATTTGTCGATGACTAGGTCATCTTTATATGAGTATTTTGACTTAGGAGCCAAATGAGAACATTTGATCATAGGTCATACTCATCGTTTAAGCACAAGTGGGGTTACCACTTTTACATAAAGCATTGATGTGTTCACATCATTTGGAGATGCTTTAGCTCAATTTTTAGAGCAAAGCTCCCCCTAGATGTGAGAACCCCTTTTAAAGGGTCAAACTAACCTTGGGTTGTCGTAGAAGACTTCATGTAGATGTTGAAGATGTGGATGCTCAATGTTGATGTGGATCATCAAGAGTTGGGAGCTATCCTTTGGATTAGGGCACTTTCAATACCTACATGGGTTAGTCCCACAAGGAACAAACAAGGATATCCATAGACATAGATTGAAGTTCACAATAGATGATGTCCATGAAAGCAATGATTACCTTGTCCCTTGACTTACCAACAAGAGGGTTTGTGACTCCATGAACTAGTGCATGATGTGGAAGTTGATTGCACAAGTTCTTTGCCAAAATGAATGTGAGTGAAGTATGTTGGCGGAGTCACCCTCAAGAACCTTCTAGTTCTTCTTCTTCGGGATCCACATCATCTTGATGGGAATCCTTGGGGTTGTAGTTGAGCTTGACGAAGTAGAACTTGATGTGTCCTTGGGAACCCACTTGACCATGGCTTGAGGTGCTTCAATGAATGCATCAATCTCCTCTTGAAGCTTGTCCTTGGCTTTTAGCTTGTGGTCTTGTGGTGGAAGGTCATCTTGAGCTTGTTCCATATTGGAAGAAGTAGGATCATACTTCTCCTTTTGAGAAACAAACTGTGGAGTAGGGTATTGACCTTCTTCCCACTCAACACCTTCGGCGTTGAACTTTCGCTCAAAACCAATCCCTTGATTCTTCCGGTGCCTTCCTTGTTTGCGAACAATTTCCTCAAAGTTCTTGCTTCCGGCAAGACTCTTGTAGACACCTTTCTCTATGATTTCCTTCAATAAGCTATTCTCTTGCTCAAGTGTAACTTGGCTTGAAACATTGTTAGTGGAATCAAGAGAACTACTAGAAGCAACAATATTAGATTTAACATGGTTATTGTTACTACTAGAGGAAGAATTTTTCTTATGCTTGTCATGCTTAGTCTTAATGGTTGGCAAGAAATTAGACAAGAGAAGTCGTTTGGCAAGATATGAAGAACTCTTCTTTCGAAGATCGTCATTGATCGCTTTTAGAAACTCATGTTCTTGCTCTAGAGTGAGCTTCTCGAAGCGTAGCTTCTCATGAGATCTTAAGAGCTCTCTATGATCTTCTTGAGTTGTTTCATGAGCTAACTTAAGAGTGTTTAGTTCTTTAGTTAGACGCTCAATCTCCTTCATAGCATTGTCATTCGACTCTTCTCGACTATAAAGACTACTAGCATTTTCATCATTACTAAGCTCACTAGATTTATCATGCAAGAGCTCATCTTCACCTAGCAAGTCATCCTCATCACTATCAAAGTCAATGAATTCAGGGTGTGTTACCTTGGGGCCTTTAGCCATGAAGCATCTTCCAATTCCCTCATTTGGTGAATCAAATAAGTCGTAGGAGTTGGAGTTGGAGGATACGAGTGCAAGACCGGCAACACCTTCATCTTGACTGTAGTCGGAGTCGGAGTGATAGCTTCCATCGGATTGATTGTCGGAGTCGGAGCCGGAGACCCATTCACCTACATGAGCTTGATGTCTTCTTCTTGTGTAGCTCCTTGATGACTTGTCTCTCCTCTCCGAATCCTTGCTTCTCCGAGAGGGTCTTCGTTCGTAACGATCATCTCTACTCCTTCTCTCTTTCCAAGGTGACTCATCTCTTGATCTTCTTCTTGGAGATTCTTCTCTTCTCTTGTGGGGAGCCTTACACTCATTTGAGTAGTGTCCGGGTCTTCCACAACTGTAGCAGTTTCGATCACGACTAGAAGATCTCTTTTCATCATGTGATCTAGACTTTGAGATTCTCTCTTTGCCTCTATTCTTGTAGAATTTGTTGAAGTTCTTAACCATTAGGCTTATCTCTTCATTGGAAATTAACTTGTCACTTGAGGTTGTGGGAGCATCACTTGTAGCTTTGTAAGCACCACTTGACTTGTTGTGAAGCTCTTCCTTATCCTTAAGTGTCATCTCATGAGCAACAATTCTTCCAATGACTTCAGTTGGCTTGAGAGTCTTGTAGTTTGGCATCATTTGGATCAAAGTGCACACGGTGTCATACTTTCCATCCAAAGCTCTGAGAATCTTCTTAATGATGAATCGGTCGGTCATTTCTTCGCTTCCTAAGCCGGCAATCTCATTTGTGATGAGAGCAAGCCTAGAGTACATTTCAGCGACTCCTTCACCATCCTTCATCTTGAACTTGTCAAGTTGACCTTGAAGAATATCTAGCTTTGATTCCTTCACAGACTCGGTACCTTCGTGCATTTCAACCAAAGTATCCCAAATCTCTTTAGAATTCTCAAGACGGCTGATTTTGTTGAACTCCTCGGGACACAAAGCATTGAAGAGAATGTCACAAGCTTGAGCATTGTTTTGCAACATCCGCAACTCTTCAGGTGTGGCTTCGTGATCCGGAACTTTTCCTTCCTCAAAGAATTCACCTTGCATACCAACACAAATAATGCCCCATGCGGCCGGGTTATGACCAAGAATATGCATTTTCATTTTATGCTTCCAACTAGCAAAATTTGTACCATCAAAGTAAGGACCTCTACGATAATTACCCTCACTAGACGCCATACTCTCCTAGGTTGTGAAACCAAGCTTATGGAGTCCAATGCAATGGAAACCAAAACAATGGAGACCAAAGCTCTGATACCACTTGTAGGATCGAAAGTATGTCTAGAGGGGGGGTGATTAGACTACTTGTAAATATAAAAATTCTGCCTTTTGATCAAGAACAGTTTTTGGCAGATTCACAATTATGATCAAGTCAAGCATCACCCTACACATGCAATTCTAGAGTATAAGCAGCGGAAAGTAAATTGCACATGTAGTAAAGAGAGGTGGAGAAGAGCAAACGCAATTTGGAGACGCGGTGATTTTTCCCGTGGTTCCGATAGGTGGTGCTATCGTACATCCACGTTGATGGAGACTTCAACCCACGGAGGGTAACGGCTGCGCGAGTCCATGGAGGGCTCCACCCACGAAGGGTCCACGAAGAAGCAACCTTGTCTATTCCATCATGGCCTACGCCCACGGAGGGCTAGCCTTACTCGGGGTAGATCTTCACGAAGTAGGCGATCTCCTTGCCCTTACAAACTTCTTGGTTCAACTCCACATCTCAATGACGGAGGCTCCCAAGCGACACCTAACCAATCTAGGAGGCACCACCCTCCAAAAGGTAATAGATGTTGTAGATGATGATGAACTCCTTGCTCTTGTGCTTCAAATGATAATCTCCCCAACACTCAACTCTCCTCACTGATTTGGCTTTGGTGGAAGAAAGGATTGAGTGGAAAGCAACTTGGGAAGGTTAGAAATCAAGTTTCATATGGTGGGAGTGGAGCAACTTGATCTCAACACAAGGGTAGGTAGTTCTCTTCTCAGAAAGTGTAAGGTAGGAGTGGTAGTTCTTTCTGATGGCTCTCTCCACGAATGAAGAGGGGGTGGAGGGGTATATATAGCCTCCACACAAAAATCCAACCGTTACACACATAATTGAGCAATCTCGGTGAGACCGAAGTGGACAACTCGGTCAGACCGAAAGTTCAAATAATGTGAACGTTGGGGTTTTTGGTGGGACCGAAAATACCATCTCGGTTAGTCCGATTTGATCAAAGACAGGAGCTTGCCAGTTTCGGTGGGACCGAAAATGTCATCTCGGTTATTCCGATATGATGACAAACGGTTACAGAAGCTTGGTAGCCCATGTTTCGGTGAGACCGATCTCAAACTCGGAATGACCAATTTTTCTAGGGTTTGGCTTATGGCTGAGGTGGTTCATCTCGGTGTGACTGAGTTTGGAAAATCGATTGGTCCGAGATTACTTATGAGTGTGTATTGTAGTGAAAGTTGCTGATAGTTGAAGGAGATATATCACTAAGCACTTGAGCAACCAGATCATCAACACAACCTCATCCCCTTTTAATAGTATTGGCTTTTCCTATGGACTCAATGTGATCTTGGATCACTAAACCAAAAATGGAGTCTTGAGCTTTTGCCAATGCTTGCCTTAGCATTTTGAGGGGTCCACTTCTTCAGTCATTGCCATACCCATATCACTGAACTTCTCTGAAATGATTCTCAAGTAACTATTAGTTCAATGATATATATGTTGTTATTAATTGCCAAAACCACCCGGGGATTAGTTGCACTTTCAAAAACTAAAAAGAAAACTAAAAAGGAAAACTAAAAGCAAAACGCTCCAAGCATAGCACATAACACATGAAGTGATAAAAATATAGTGGAACGAAAGACGAACTGATAATGTTGATGGAGAAGGGGATGCACGGGGGCATCCCCAAGCTTAGACGCTTGAGTCTCCTTGAATATTTCTTGGGGGTGCATGGGGGCATCCCCGAGCTTGAGCGCTTGACACTCCTGAATCTTTTTTTATCATCTTCCCTCGCACACTTGAAAACTCCCTTCATACATAACTCATCATAATCTGATTAGCGAGGTTAGTACCCTTAATAAAATAATTATACCTTGCTGGAAATAAATATATTCTTGAAGTTCTACTGTTTCTCAAGATTGCCAAAAGGTTTTTGCAAAGAAAAAGCAAGTTCTTGATTTGCAAAGTGAAGGAAAGGCAAAACAGGACAGAATCTGTGAAAAACAGAACAGCAGGTAGTAATTGATCTGTTCGGGATACTTCTGCAACTCAAATCAAAAAACTCAGAACAGACGCACGAAAGAAAATTATATAGAGAACGCTGTCGAAAAAATTCAGACCAGAAAGATGATCTGGTGATTTTATACGAATTTTTCTATCCAAGGACAGAATCTGTTTCCTGGACAGCACCTCACAACTTTTGAACTTTCTAGCAATCAGAGGCTATACTTGGCACAAATATGAAAAGCAAAGATACAATGATGATGCTACAGCAGTAAACAACATCAAGACACAACAAAAGCAAAAAATTTATTCATGTGGGCTGCCTCCCAAAAGCGCTTTCTTTTATGCCTTTAAGCTAGGCATTATGCATATAGATCAAGTTTTATCAAGAGTAAAAGAATAGCTAGCCCGTACAACGGACTCAAAAGGTAACTTGATCTTCTTTCGAGGTAAGTGTTCCATCCCTTTCTTGAGAGGAAACTGAAATTTTATATTACCCTCTTTCATGTCAATGATAGCACCAACGGTGCGCAAAAAGGGACGTCCCAAAATAATTGGACATGAAGGATCACATTTAATATCCATAATAGTAAAATCAACAGGAACATAATTATCATTGACAACAATAAGAACATCGTCGATCCTCCCCAAAGGTTTCTTTATGGACGAATCAACGAGACGAACACCAAAAGAACAAGAATCATAAGGTTTCAATTTAAGCATATCATATATTCTTTTGGGCATAACAGAGGTACTAGCACCAACATCACATAATGCATGACAAGAGAAGTCATTCAAATTAATTTTTATCATAGGATCCCAACCATCTTCTAGCTTTCTAGGTATGGAGGCTTCTACTCTAAGTTTCTCCTCCCTAGCTTTGATGAGAGCATTAGTGATATGCTCTGTGAAGGCAAGGTTAAGCGTGCTAGTGCGGGGGTCTCTAGACATCTTGTGAAGGAAATCAATAACTTCGATAAGAGTGCAATTATCAAAATCAAGGTCACGAGCATCAAGTAAAGTGGTAGTGGTGTCCTTTAGGTTCACTTGTTTGGTAGCTTCTATAGTCATAGCATCACCATTAATAGGTCCATTGGGACCAGGAGTACATTGGGTGCTAAGAGTTTGAACATCCTCAACAACTTGGATAGTAGCAACAGTGCGGTGGGTAGGAAGGCTCTTAATTCTATCCTCTTCCTCCCTTTCTCTAGCCCATCTTTCTTTAAGTTTAGCCATCATCCTAATGTTTTCATTAATTTGCACTTGAATAGCATTTATAGGAGTGACTTCCCTCTCCTCAAGAGGAGAAGTTTTAATTTTTAGCAATTTTACCTCATTGGCTAAGTGGTCTACCTTAAATGAAAGATCATCTAGTTTATGTAGTTTTTCTTCTACACTCTTATTAAAGGCTTTTTGGGTAGTGATGAAATCTTTAAGCATGATCTCTAGTTCAGTATTGGAGTTCTTGGTACTAGGATAAGCATTATTGTTCCCATAAGAGTTAGAGGGGAACGGTCTAGGATTGCTACCAAAATTACTCCTATAAGCATTGTTGTTAAAATTGTTTCTAGAGATAAAGTTCACATCTACTTGTTCTTGAGCAATCAAAGAATTTAAAGGAACATCACGAGGATCAACAGTAGATTGCTTCGAAAGTAGAGACATGATCAAGTCAACTTTTTCATTAAGGGAGGAAATCTCCTCGACAGAGTTTACCTTCCTACCTGTTGGAGCGCGTTCGGTGTGCCATTGGGAATAGTTGGTCATCATCTCATCGAGAAGCTTCGTGGCAGCACCAAGTGTAGTTGACATAAAAGTTCCTCCCGCGGCCGAATCTAACAAGTTCCGCGAGGTAAAGTTCAAGCCTGCATAAAAAGTTTGGATAACCATCCAAGTAGTCAAACCATGAGTAGGGCAGTTCTTGATAAGAGATTTCATACGTTCCCAAGCTTGGGCAACATGTTCATTATCCAATTGTTTAAAATTCATTATGTTACTTCTAAGTTGGATAATTTTAGCAGGTGGATAGTATTTTCCAATAAAAGCATCTTTGCACTTGTCCCATGAATCTATGCTATTTCTAGGCAAAGACTGAAACCAAATTTTAGCTCCTCCTCTCAAGGAGAAAGGAAAAAGCTTAAGCTTAACAATATTACCATCTATTTCGTGGTACTTTTGCATATCACAAAGTTCAACAAAGTTGTTCAAGTGTAAAGCAGCATCATCTCCAGCACCGGAGAATTGTTCTTTCATGACTAAGTTCAGTAGAGCAGGTTTAATTTCATATGAAGGTGCTGAAGTGGCGGGTGTAGTGATAGGTGTGCTGATAAAGTCATCGTTGTTGTGACTAGTGAAGTCACACAACTTGGTGTTCTCGGTGGAACCCATAGTAGCAAGCAAGCAAGATAACTATTTTTGTGATTTTCGATAAAAGGTACTGAAAGCAAAAACTGAAAGGTAAACTAACAAGACTAAAAAGCAAAGGTAAATGATAGCGTGCAACTACCCTATCCTGAAGAGTGGACTCCCCGGCAACGGCGCCAGAAAATACTCCTTGATGGGCCTCTAACCCCTCGTTGGTTACCCCAAGTGGAAGGTGAAAGATGCAGTGTTGTGGAAGTGTTTTCCCTTAGCAAAGATGCCAAGGATCGAATCCCCAGAGACCACTAGGTTCAACAAGTAGGTGTCAACTGCTAACGGCGCGGATTAGCAATCAACGTGGACCTGCACACAGATACAAATAACTTTGCTCCCAACGAGTACAGAGAGGTTGTCAATCCCTCCGGCCTTGTAGTTCACAAAGGGTTAAAAGCAGATGATAGTAGTGATAGATAGTGTTTGCAATAGTAAATAATAACGAAAAGTAAATAGCGGATGTGATCAATGATAGTAATAAGGACCGGAGTCTCATGATGTTCACTAGTGATGTCTCTCTCCCAAAAGACGATAAAACAGCTATGTGAGGTAAACAAATTACAGCTGGGCAATTGACAGGACCACGAACGCAAACCAATGCTGACTACATTGCAAGAAAGGTTGAGGTTCAAAGCATGGGCGGTTCGCCAAAGTAAGTAGACCGACATCCATCAATGCCTACTATTAATCATCCACCTTGAGATATCTATCCAGAACATCTCGCTGGTATTAAGTTGCGAGTCCCACCCATAGTGTAAACTCAATGCAACAGACAACTGCATTAAAAGAACTTTGCGTAAAGTAAACAATCCTTGCACCCGCGGGCACAAGCACCATTGTTTTCCCCCTTGTGGCAACAGCACATCCCCTAGACTCATGTTTCTGTCACTCAAGCTAGTCATCGAGGGGCATGAACCCACAATCGAGCATAACGTTCCCTCTTGGAGTCACTACGTATTACTTGGCCAAAGTAATAAATGACAACGGAGAACATGCAAGAATTACTTATGAACATAAATATAAAAGAGGTGAATCAAATATATTACTCAAGATCAATCTGAACATAATCTCATAATCCATCGGATCCCAGCAAACTCAACATAGCAACAGCATAAGGATTACATATGTGCCTCGATCATGTAGGGCAGCTCACGAGGACTAATTAGTGAAGCACAAGAACGGGAGGAGAACATTACATAGCTACTGGTCATGGACTCATGGTCCAAGGGAGACTACTCACGAGTCATCCGGGAGGCGTCCATGGTGGTGGAGAAGCTCCCGGTGGTGATCCTCCCCTCCGGCAGGGTGCTGGGAAGAGTTCTCCTGGTGCTCCCGATCTTGGAAGCGGCGGCGGCGGCGGAACAGAGATGGGATCGCGAAAAGAGTTCCTGTTCTGAGGGTTTCGGAGGACGCTTTAAATATATGCCAAAGGGGGGCATCGGGGGGCCCAGGCGCCCCCCCGGTGCGGCCCAGGGGGGGCGCGCCGCCAGGGTGCCTGGAGCCCTGGTGCCCCCCCCCCCCGGCTGCCCTTCGGACGCCCGGTAGTTTCCGAAACGCTGATTTTATATATAATTTTTCTAGATTTTTTTCTGGCAGTTCTCGTAACGTGAAAACCTGAAATACAAAAACAGCCGAAAACAGAAACTGGCACTGGGGTGCACTGGATTAGTAAGTTAGTCCAAATATGATCAAAAGTGTCTGGAAGTGTATGAATATCATAGCAATATCACCCAAAAGTGGCATGGAGCAAGCAGAAATTATAGATACGTTTTGGACGTATCACTTGCTGGCTCCACCAAAAGTTACCAAGGAGTGTATTTAGCTCCGTGTCGGTGTACAAAAAGAGGGGTACACTTTTTGCACCCCTATAAGTGTGCACGGGCAGTCTGAGCCACGGGCACCACCACACCAAGAACAGCAGGGGAGGTGAGCCAAGGTAAGACCGAAGCTCGATGGAACTGGAGCAACGCCAAGAACAAGACCACAAAGAGCAAAGGGACGAAGCGGCTTCCCCCGGCAAGATCCTTGCCGGGAGCCAGTTTCAGCAGCCCTGGCAAGATCCTTGCCGGGGCCGGCTCTGGCAGCCCCGGCAAGACCCTTGCCGCGGCAGCTCGCCCCACGCCTACGGAGCGGATCACCCTTGAGTCCACTGCCCCCATGGGGCAAGGATTCGGGAGATATCCCCGTGGTGGCATGCAGATCTTTGAGAAGACATTCAAGGACAGATACACGCACTAAGAGGACGACGACCCTTGGCGGGATCCCAGCTAAGGAGGACCACAAGGCCTCTGGCAAGCACCTTGCCGGGGATGACAGCAGGCGCCGCGGCAAGACCCTTGCTGGGGGCCCCGGCAAGGCCCTTGCCGAGGACACCCGCAGGGCCACCGTCAAGCCCGCGCCAACTAAGCTTCCACCGCCCCATGCAGCTGCCGACCCAACCAGCTGGGCAGGCACCTGCGTGGCAACATGCAGATCTTCGTGGAGACCCGCCGTTGCGCCACCTCAGCTGCTTGCCTGCCTACATGGCACCTCAGGCACCACTGGCCAGGGCGCGTGTCAACACAAGGAGGAGCGGTGACGGACAAGACGGACGTCTCCTCTCGTCCCCGATAAAGCGAGGACACCTAAGCTAAGCGCATTAAATGTGCCTTGTCCTGTAATGTGAGGGATAACCTCGCATCACTGTACCCTTTCCACCTCCTGTGTGCCACTGTGGCAACCCCTTTTTCCTATAAAAGGAGGCCCGAGGCGACCAGGAGAAGGATTCGCCTTTTTAGAACTCCTCACGACTCGGCTTTTGGAGCTCCTCACTAGCTGAAGAACACAAACATATAATCCACCAAAGCCGGAGTAGGGTTTTACGCATCTTTGCGGCCCGAACCTGGGTAAAGGAACCGTGTGCTGACTGTTAGATCCGCTCTTCTCTCAACCCCACGCCCCGCAACCGTAGTAGGGATTCTTGTGATCCCATAGGTGTCGATCCAAATACACCACATCTTTGGCGCGCCAGGTAGGGGGCTGCGCAGTTGTGAGAATCGGCTTTAGCGGTTAGTTCGGCGCTCCTCCATCATCATGGCGCCCAAGAAGAAGATGACGGTGGCGGTTGGCCAGTCGGAAGCCGGACAGCCCGTCCCGACGCGGGCGAGCAGCGGACCGGTCGCGGAAAGGACCCGGGGCGCTGCTCGCGAACACCAACGCCGTCCCAGCAGCCGGAGTTTGGGAGGTGGCGATGTTTGTGCGCCTGGTAACGGGGCGCACACCGCCAGTTCCAAAGATGGAGCCAGGCCCTCCGCGGGTGGCGCGGGGCCTTCCAAGGTCGCTGCCGCATCACCCGAAGGCGACGCAAGGGCCTCCAGGACTCCCACGCCGGTGCCGACAGCGCGCTCCTCTCAAGCAGCGCGCGACGAACGGCGTCGTCACCCCGAAGATCCCGGGCGTCGCCATTGGAAGAGACCCGAGCGCCACTCCCGGGACGTAGAAGACCTGCCCGCCCGCCGAAGCACTGGTGGAGACGGTATGCGACCGCGGGATCATGATGGGGCTCCTCCTGACACGGTCAGGGGTCGAAGCGCGTCGCGGTCCGTGCAGGTTTCGCTACCGTTGACCCCAGCCGAGGCCCTGGCGCGCGTAGTTGCTCCTCGACTTTCCTCCCGTTACGGGGAAACTCGATGAATGGAGAGCCACCATCCGAAGCCTTGTCGCAGTCGCCAACAAGGATGAACCAAATCCAGCGGAGCTCCTCGGTCGACGCTCCGATGGAGTCCCACTCACCGGCGGCGAGAGGGCCGGCAGCGCCGTGGCTACGGCGCATTCGCCTCCCCCTCGCCCGGTGCCGCGTGCGTCGACTCGTCGGGACGTCGCGGGCGACGCCATTTCCATAGCGTCGTCCGACCCACGGACCCACGGCGACCAGCGTCAAGTTCTTCAGGAGCGAGCTCATGAAGACGCTCGAACCACCATCGAGCGCCGGCGCGGAGCGCGCCACCAGTCAGACAGACGAGCGGGGCCTGCCGTGGACCGCCCAGCACCGGAGAGCCCTAGGGGTCTACCTTACGAGGTAGGTTGTCCGGCTTTTACCCGTGAGCTGCAGCAGTTCCAGTGGCCCTCTCACTGCACCTTCAAGCCTGACGTTGGCGAGAAGTACAACGGCAAGACCCACCCGTCGGAGTTCCTCAGCATCTACACCATCGCGATGCAAGCTGCTGGGGCCCGCGACGATAAGGTGCTTGCGAATTACTTTTCGTTGGCTCTTAAACCTAACGCCATGTCGTGGTTGATGCACTTGCCAGTAGACTCTATTTCCTCCTGGTCCGACTTGTGCCATGAGTTTGTTGGCGCCTTTACTGGAGGTCACCAAGCCCATGGCCAAGCGAGTGACCTGCACGTCATACCCCAGAAGGAAGACGAGAGTCTGCGCAAGTACATACAAAGGTTCAGCCGGGTGCAGTACAACATCCCTAACATCCACCCTGCCGCCATCATCAGCGTGTTCCATCAGAACGTGCGTAATCGCAAGATGCGTGAAGAACTGGCGATGACCAAGGTGAAAGATGTGGCGAAACTCTATGTTCTTGCTGACAGATGTGCCCGGGCTGAAGAGGGAAGGAAGTACCCCGGCGAAGACGCCGGTGCGGAAACCGACTCTTCAGATGAGGATATTGCCGCCCGGCGAAGAAGGGCCGGCATCGCAACAGGAAGCGCAAGGGTAAAGCCGTGCTTGCCGTCGAGGGATCTGATGACACCGGCTCCGCCAAGAAAACCAGGGCGGGTGACCCCGGCAAGGAAATTGCCGGGTGTGTCGCCTGCCGGGCCTTGGCGGCTGCCGAGAAGCCAAGGAACTCCGGCAAGCGATACTGCAAGATCCATCGCACCAAGGGCCATGATCTCCAGGACTGCCGACAAGTTGAGCTCCTTGCTGAAAAGCAGAGGGCTGAATATGAGAGGCGGGACAAGGAGAAGGGCTAGGATGGTGCTGAAGGGTCCGGCAAGAAGCGTGACGGCCAAGCAGGCCGTCGCGGCAAGGATAAACAGCAGGAGAGGCCCGCCCGGGGCCGTGACGGAAGGCCTGAAGACGACGATCACGAGGAGGACGACGAGTCCGGCGACCAAGAATTTCAGAAAGCTACGGAGGCAATGTGCGTCGACGGCGGTGCCTCGCTACATACTTCTCACCGCCAACTTAAACAGTGGGCGCGTGAGCTTACAGCGGCGGAGCCGTCGTCTGGTGCCCAAAAGTCGCTGAAATGGTCCAGCACACCTATCATCTTTGACATTGAGGATCACCCTATCGCACTACTGCGGTCGGGTGCTTGCCATTGTTGGTTTCACCAACAATACGCGACCTCAAGGTGACAAAGATGCTAGTCGATGGCGGGGCCGGTCTGAACCTACTCTCGCCCACCGTGATCGAGAAGCTGCAAGTTCCTGATGGAGACCTCGAAGAGACGGGCACGTTTCAGGGGGTCAACCCGGGGAGAAGCCAACCGAAGGGGAAGGTCACGCCGCCCGTGACTTTTGGAAGTGATCTGAACTATAGGACGGAGAGGATTGTGTTCGATGTTGCCAAGATCCCCTTGCCTTACAACGGGATCCTTGGCCGCCCAGCGCTGGCCAAGTTCATGGCAGCGTCACACTACGCCTACAACACCCTGAAGATGCCAGGACCTGTGACGATCATCACAATCCCCTCCGATAAGAAAGATGTGCTGATCTGCACTGACCAACTGTACCAACAAGTGGTTGCAGCAGCTGCCGCTACGAGGGCACTTGCTCCTGCCACTGGAGCCCCGGGAGGGAAGAAGAGGAAGACCGGTGAGACCTCAGACACCCACTCCGGCAAGCGCACCTCTTCGGAGTGCTGTGCTCCCGTCGAGGACGTGCCAGAGAGCTCCACCGGAAAGAAGAAGGCCGGTGAGACCTCGGACACCCACTCCGGCAAGCGCACCTCTTCGGAGTGTCGCGCTCCCGTCGAGGACGTGCCAGAGAGCACCACCGGCAGGAACAAGAGGTCCGGGGCCACGCCGCCGGGAACCAAGAAGGTTTCCGTCAAGGAGGACGGCACAGGAGGGGCTTTCACCATAAGCTCCTCCCTTGACAACAAATAGGAAGACGCGCTCGTCACCTTCCTGCGGGCGAATGTCGACGTGTTTGCATGGCAAGCATCCGACATCCCCGGCGTTCCCAGGGAGGTGATTGAGCACCACCTTGTTGTCTGTCCCCATGTGAAAGTGCAACTAATCCCCGGGTGGTTTTGGTAATTAATAACAACATATATATCATTGAACTAATAGTTACTTGAGAATCATTTCAGAGAAGTTCGATGATATGGGTATGGAAATGTTTGAAGAAGTGGACCCCTCAAAATGCTAAGGCAAGCATTGGCAAAAGCTCAAGACTCCATTCTTGGTTTAGTGATCAAAGATCACATTGAGTCCATAGGAAAAGCCAATACTATTAAAAGGGGATGAGGTTGTGTTGATGATCTGGTTGCTCAAGTGCTTAGTGATATATCTCCTTTAACTATCAGCAACTTTCACTTCTAAACACACTCATAAGTAATCTCGGACAAACCGATTCTTCCAACTCAGTCCCACCGAGATGAACCACCTCAGCTATATTCCAAACCCTAGAAATTTCGGTCTATCCGATTTTGAGTTCGGTCTCACCGAAACTGAGCTGCCAACCTTCTGTAACCATTTGTCATCATTTCGGAATATCCGAGTTGTTGATTTCGGTCCCACCGAAAATGGCAAGCTCCTATCTTTGACTCATATCGGACATACCGAGATGGTATTTTTGGTCCCACCGAAAACCCCAACGTTCACTATATTTGAACTTTCGGTCTGACCGAGTTTTCACTTCGGTCTCACCGAGATTGCTCAAATATGTGTGTAACGGTTGGATTTTGTGTGGAGGCTATATATACCCCTCCACCCCCTCTTCATTCGTGGAGAGAGCCATCAGAAAGTACTACCACTCCTACCTTACACTTTCTGAGAAGAGAACCACCTACCCTTGTGTTGAGATCAAGTTGCTCCATTCCTACCATATGAAACTTGATTTCTAACCTTCCCAAGTTGCTTTCCACTGAATCCTTTCTTCCACCACAGCCATATCAGTGAGGAGAGTTGAGTGTTGGGGAGATTATCATTTGAAGCACAAGAGCAAGGAGTTCATCATCATCAACAACATCTATTACCTTTTGGAGGGTGGTGCCTCCTAGATTGGTTAGGTGTCGCTTGGGAGCCTCCGTCATCGAGATGTGGAGTTGAACCAAGAAGTTTGTAAGGGCAAGGAGATCGCCTACTTCGTGAAGATCTACCCCGAGTAAGGCTAGTCCTCCGTGGGCGTAGGCCATGATGGAATAGACAAGGTTGCTTCTTCGTGGACCCTTCGTGGGTGGAGCCCTCCGTGGACTCGCGCAGCCGTTACCCTCCGTGGGTTGAAGTCTCCATCAACGTGGATGTACGATAGCACCACCTATCGGAACCACGAGAAAAATCTCCGTGTCGCCAAATTGCGTTTGATCTTCTCCACCTCTCTTTACTACATGTGCAATTTACTTTCCGCTGCTTATACTCTAGAATTGCATGTGTAGGGTGATACTTGTCTTGATCATAATTGTGAAACTGCCAAAAACTGTTCATGATCAAAAGGCAGAATTTTTATATTTACAAGTAGTCTAATCACCCCCCCCCCTCTAGACATACTTTCGATCCTACAAGTGGTATCAGAGCTTTGGTCTCCATTGTTTTGGTTTCCATTGCATTGGACTCCATAAGCTTGGTTTCACAACCTAGGAGAGTATGGCGTCTAGTGAGGGTAATTATCGTAGAGGTCCTTACTTTGATGGTACAAATTTTGCTAGTTGGAAGCATAAAATGAAAATGCATATTCTTGGTCATAACCCAGCCGCATGGGGCATTATTTGTGTTGGTATGCAAGGTGAATTCTTCGAGGAAGGAAAAGTTCCGGATCGCGAAGCTACACCGGAAGAGTTGCGGATGTTGCAAAACAATGCTCAAGCTTGTGACATTCTCTTCAATGCCTTGTGTCCCGAGGAGTTCAACAAAATCAGCCGTCTTGAGAATGCTAAAGAGATTTGGGATACTTTGGTTGAAATGCACGAAGGTACTGAATCTGTGAAGGAATCAAAGCTAGATATTCTTCAAGGTCAACTTGCCAAGTTCAAGATGAAGGATGGTGAAGGAGTCGCTGAAATGTACTCTAGGCTTGCTCTCATCACAAATGAGATTGCCGGCTTAGGAAGCGAAGAAATGACCGACCGTTTCATCATCAAGAAGATTCTAAGAGCTTTGGATGGAAAATATGACACCGTGTGCACTTTGATCCAAATGATGCCAAACTACAAGACTCTCAAGCCAACTAAAGTCATTGGAAGAATTGTTGCTCATGAGATGACACTTAAGGATAAGGAAGAGCTTCACAACAAGTCAAGTGGTGCTTACAAAGCTACAAGTGATGCTCCCACTACCTCAAGTGACAAGTTAATTTCCAATGAAGAGATAAGCCTAATGGTTAAGAACTTCAACAAGTTCTACAAGAATAGAGGCAAAGAAAGAAGCTCAAAGTCTAGATCATATGATGAAAAGAGATCTTCTAGTCGTGATCGAAACTGCTACAATTGTGGAAGACCCGGACACTTCTCAAATGAGTGTACGGCTCCCCACAAGAGAAGAGAAGAATCTCCAAGAAGAAGAGCAAGAGATGAGTCACCTCGGAAAGAGAGAAGGAGTAGAGATGATCGTTATGAACGAAGACCCTCTCGGAGAAGCAAGGATTCGGAGAGGAAAGACAAGTCATCAAGGAGCTACACAAGAAGAAGACATCAAGCTCATGTTGGTGAATGGGTCTCCGGCTCCGACTCTGACAGTCAATCCGATGGAAGCTATCACTCCGACTCCGACTACAGTCAAGATGAAGGTGTTGCCGGACTTGCACTCGTATCCTCCAACTCCAACTCCTACGACTTATTTGATTCACCAAATGAGGGAATTGGAAGATGCTTCATGGCTAAAGGCCCCAAGGTAACACACCCTGAGTTCATTGACTTTGATAGTGATGAGGATGACTTACTTGGTGAAGATGAACTCTTGCATGATAAATCTAGTGAGCTTAGTAATGATGAAAATGCTAGTAGTCTTTATAGTCGAGAAGAGTCGAATGACAATGCTATGAAGGAGATTGAGCGTCTAACTAAAGAATTAAACACTCTTAAGTTAGCTCATGAAACTACTCAAGAAGATTATAGAGAGCTCCTAAGATCTCATGAGAAGCTACGCTTCGAGAAGCTCACTCTAGAGCAAGAACATGAGTTTCTAAAAGCGATCAATGACGATCTTCGAAAGAAGAGTTCTTCATATCTTGCCAAACGACTTCTCTTGTCTAATTTCTTGCCACCTATTAAGACTAAGCATGACAAGCATAAGAAAAATTCTTCCTCTAGTAGTAACAATAACAATGTTAAATCCAATGTTGTTACTTCTAGTAGTTCTCTTGATTCCACTAACAATGTTTCAAGCCAAGTTACACTTGAGCAAGAAAATAGCCTATTGAAGGAAATCATAGAGAAAGGTGTCTACAAGAGTCTTGCCGGAAGCAAGAACTTTGAGGAGATTGTTCGCAAACAAGGAAGACACCGGAAGAATCAAGGGATTGGTTTTGAGCGAAAGTTCAATGCCAAAGGTGTTGAGTGGGAAGAAGGTCAATACCCTACTCCACAGTTTGTTTCACAAAAGGAGAAGTATGATCCTACTTCTTCCAATGTGGAACAAGCTCAAGATGACCTTCCACCACAAGACCACAAGCTAAAGGCCAAGGACAAGCTTCAAGAGGAGATTGATGCATTCATTGAAGCACCTCAAGCCATGGTCAAGTGGGTTCCCAAGGACACGTCAAGTTCTACTTCGTCAAGCTCAACTACAACTCCAAGGATTCCCATCAAGATGATGTGGATCCCAAAGAAGAAGAACTAGAAGGTTCTTGAGGGTGACTCCGCCAACATACTTCACTCACATTCATTTTGGCAAGAACTTGTGCAATCAACTTTCACATCATGCACTAGTTCATGGAGTCACAAACCCTCTTGTTGGTAAGTCAAGGGACAAGGTAATCATTGCTTTCATGGACATCATCTTTTGTGTACTTCAATCTATGTCTATGGATATTCTTGTTTGTTCCTTGTGGGACTAACCCATGTAGGTATTGAAAGTGTCCTAATCCAAAGGATAGCTCCCAACTCTTGATGATCTACATCAACATTGAGCATCCACATCTTCAACATCTACATGAAGTCTTTTACGACAACCCAAGGTTAGTTTGACCCTTTAAAAGGGGTTCTCACATCTAGGGGGAGCTTTGCTCTAAAAATTGAGCTAAAGCATCTCCAAATGATGTGAACACATCAATGCTTTATGTAAAAGTGGTAACCCCACTTGTGCTTAAACGATGAGTATGACCTATGATCAAATGTTCTCATTTGGCTCCTAAGTCAATATACTCATATATATAGATGACCTAGTCATCGATAAATTGTGTGCTAGTAGCTAGAGTGTTGGTTGTGCATGTTTGACACATATTTCATTTGCTATCTTATTGTGTGAGCATGTTGAATGCATGATTTTATCCATTCAAGGACATCCATTTGTTGTTTTGATTGTTTTGATTTTTCTGGCCAAATGGATGGACAAGAATGCCTAAGCACCTTCCCTAGCTATCTATGCTTTCTTGTCTCAAATTCTATTCATGCTCATATCACAACTTTGAACAAGTCATTTTCGGACCCTCCGAGTGAGGAGCACTCGGAGCCACCGATCCGTCTAAGGCTGACTTCCAAAACCTTCTAAGTCATTTTCGGTCTGACCAACTTTTCCCACTCGGTCCAACCGAAACGCTTAGACTGATCTAGGTTTCATCTTGGTGAAACCGAGTTCAAAATCTCGGCGTGACCGATATGCGTAACTGCACAGCAGTTATACATTTCAGTGTCACCGAGTTTTTCAACTCGGTCCCACCGACAGCATGGGGATATATATACTGAGGGCAGCGCGTGATTACTTCTTCAAACCGTTTCGCCCCCAAGTCCCCTGCTGCCGTCGCCCTGGTCTTCGGATCGTCGCCGTCGTCGCCTGTGCGCTCTCGCCGCAGGTCTCCGCCGCCGTCAACGGTATTCTTCTCCGCACCGTTGCCGCCGTAGAGGGACTTCACCAAGTTAGGGTGAGTCTCGATCCCTCTCGTGCTCCCCATCTGATTCTTGCACGATTGGTTTGCCATGTATCTAGCCACGTTTGAAATATTCCTTAACATCAGATCAGATCGTTTTAGTTTCGAGCGAAATTCTTAGGTTTAGGTTTCCACGGAATACATCTCGGTGAAACCGATTTTGAAAACTCGGAATGACCGATTTGGCCTCTGGCCATTGCACTGCACCTTTCGGTCTAGCCGAGTCGTGCAAATCGGTGTGACCGATGTAGAGTCTTAGTGAAACCCTAGTGTTTCGGCAGGACCGAAACCCACTTCGGTCTGACCAAAAGTGGTGTGATAAGCCTCTGTATACACTTCGGATTCACCGAAACTGAAATTCGGTTTGACCGAAATGCATTCTGTGAAAACTCAAAACTAAGATTTGAACTCATTTTTTTTGCAAAAACCTCTGCAGTTGTGATAACTCTTCTACTCTGCCTATACCTTATCTTTTCACAGGTTGTCAGCCATGTCAGATGCCAGTGACAGCCAGAACAGGTCTGAGTCACCGTTTGCAGAGATTCCTGAGGCAGATACTAGTCCTGAGGCTCCCAGTGGTTTGCCTCCTGCAGCCACCAGGACCAGAAAGCAAAGAAATTCTGATGATGAGGACTCTGACTTCGTTGCTGAGGAAGTAACCTCCAAGCCCAAGAGAGAAGTTGTTGCCAAAGAGCACGAAGGGCAGCAGTCGAAGAAAGGCACCAGCAAGGTCAAGCAGTCAGCTGTTGCAAAGAAGCTAAACTTGGAAGAGCCAGCTCCAAGTAAAGTGAAGAAAACTTCCAAGAGGAAGAGGGTAGTATATGCTGAACCTCATGTTGATGCAGCAGTGGAAGAAGAAGAAGAAGATGCACCCCAGCCTCCTCCTCAGAAGGCTAAGTTCATGGGTGATGCTATTAGGGCTCAAGCCACTTCTAAGCCCAAGAAGCCTGCTCAAGCCAAGGCAGCTCCAGCCAAGCCCAAGAGGACAACCAGGAACATCCCAGCCTCTGAGAAGAACAAAGGTGATGTGCCACCGTCTGAGTCTGATGAAGAACATGTGTTGCTGAAGCTCCGTCCAAAGTTGCCACTCCACAACGATGCTCATCCTCAAGCTGAGGATATGAAGGCAAGGAAGGACAGAGGTCTCAGGCTATGGAGACAGTCTGATCCATATGCCGTGAGGAGAAGGACTGCTGTGGACCCCAGATTCCACACCAGAGAGCAGCAGGACTTCTATGAGACCGTGCTGATGGATAAGAAGCCTATTGTTGCAGACACCAGGTACGTTGACTGGAAGTACATTGACAGTGAAGAGCACCGAGACTTCTTTCCCCATGTGCATGAAAGCTTCACTGCATGTGGAGTTGATGAGTTCGTGGGTCAGAAGCTGACAGATTGGAACGACGAGATGATCATGCAGTTCTACGCCACAGCCCATTTTTATCCTGATGGGAAGATCACTTGGATGACTGAAGGTCAAAGGTTTTCTTCGTCTGTTGAAGAATGGGCAGAACTTCTGAATGCTCCAGTGCAGAGAGAGGACGACATTGATGTCTATGGAATTCCTAAGAAGAACCATGATTCCATGAAGAACATGTACAAGGAGATCCCCGCAGCTGATTTGGAAGGGTGGAAGCTTGGCTCAGTGTACTATCTCCAGGCAGGTCTGACCACCACAAACACTATTCTGAGGCATACATTGATGCCCAAGTCTGGAGACCACCGCATGATTCGAGGCTATTCTATCAACATGCTGCACATTCTTGATGAGAAGGCACCTTTTAAGGTGATGGACTTAATGGTAGAGACCATTAAGAGGACTGCAGCTGACCAGAAGAGGTCGTGTGGATTTGCCCCGCAGATTCAGATGCTCATCAATGCCAAGTTTGGCACGGGCAAATTCATGTTGGATAGGAAGCACTTGCCACTGCAGCCAGAGCATGAAGATAACATTGTTGTGATGGATGAGGAGGATCCAACTTCGGTTGAAGGTCAAGCCAAGATTGAAGCTGCGAAGAAAGCCAAAGCTGATAAAGAGGCAGCAGCAGCAGCAGCTAAACCAAAGAGCTTCGGAGAGCAGATCCTTGAAGCTACCCAGAGAATTGAACAACGCCTGGCCAGCATTGAACAATCTCAGGAAAGCCTAGAGAGGATTGTTGATGACAAGATCCACGCTCTGGACGTGAAGCTGACTGAGATTCAGGTGACCGTCAACAAGCTTGAGGCAGACATGGAGGAAGCAAGGCAGGACAGAGCAGAGCTCATGCAGGATGATCTAGTCCAGGACTCTCATCGCCAGACTGCTCAGGTTCCCAGAGGATCCCGATCAGCTGCTATCCCAGTGACTGACTCCAGGGCTACCACTTCAGCATCTCCTTCAGCTCCAGCCACAGCTCCAGCATCCACTCCTCCAGCGCAGACATCAGCAGAAGTCTTCGCCGATGCCGTCATTTCTACTCCGACATCTACCCAGACGGGAGCCGCCAGCAGAGCCCACAGTGACGCTTAGCTCTATGCTTTTTCGAACTTTTTGGTAACTTGTTGCCAAAGGGGGAGAAATTGTATAGATCATAGGGCTTCGAGAGAGAGAGTGCTCTTTCGTTCTTTTGCCGGTTTTCTTTGAGATACATTTGGTTCTTTTTGTTCTTGAAACTTTCAGTGTGCTTGCTACTACGTTTGATGCTACCTTAATGAGTGCTTAGTCATACTATGATTTAATGTGTGCTTAATGCTTATCATATGCTATTCCTTCTTGTATGATTATTTACTCATGTCTTGGTGATTGAGTGCATATTATTCATTCTTATCATTTTGTGCGCTCCACCAAGATGTATGTGACATGGAAGAGTGACCCATAATCCTAATCGATTGTGCATTTGCATTCAAACGCAAATTTTAAATAATGCACAAATTTAGGGGGAGCTCTTGTTTATCACATACTTCTCAAAGCGACGATATTACTCATTGATTATATCTTTTGTCGAAGCTTTGATCTATATGTTGTCATCAATTACCAAAAAGGGGGAGATTGAAAGTGCAACTAATCCCCGGGTGGTTTTGGTAATTAATAACAACATATATATCATTGAACTAATAGTTACTTGAGAATCATTTCAGAGAAGTTCGATGATATGGGTATGGAAATGTCTGAAGAAGTGGACCCCTCAAAATGCTAAGGCAAGCATTGGCAAAAGCTCAAGACTCCATTCTTGGTTTAGTGATCAAAGATCACATTGAGTCCATAGGAAAAGCCAATACTATTAAAAGGGGATGAGGTTGTGTTGATGATCTGGTTGCTCAAGTGCTTAGTGATATATCTCCTTTAACTATCAGCAACTTTCACTTCTAAACACACTCATAAGTAATCTCGGACAAACCGATTCTTCCAACTCAGTCCCACCGAGATGAACCACCTCAGCTATATTCCAAACCCTAGAAATTTCGGTCTATCCGATTTTGAGTTCGGTCTCACCGAAACTGAGCTGCCAACCTTCTGTAACCATTTGTCATCATTTCGGAATATCCGAGTTGTTGATTTCGGTCCCACCGAAAATGGCAAGCTCCTATCTTTGACACATATCGGACATACCGAGATGGTATTTTCGGTCCCACCGAAAACCCCAACGTTCACTATATTTGAACTTTCGGTCTGACCGAGTTTTCACTTCGGTCTCACCGAGATTGCTCAAATATGTGTGTAACGGTTGGATTTTGTGTGGAGGCTATATATACCCCTCCACCCCCTCTTCATTCGTGGAGAGAGCCATCAGAAAGTACTACCACTCCTACCTTACACTTTCTGAGAAGAGAACCACCTACCCTTGTGTTGAGATCAAGTTGCTCCATTCCTACCATATGAAACTTGATTTCTAACCTTCCCAAGTTGCTTTCCACTCAATCCTTTCTTCCACCACAGCCATATCAGTGAGGAGAGTTGAGTGTTGGGGAGATTATCATTTGAAGCACAAGAGCAAGGAGTTCATCATCATCAACAACATCTATTACCTTTTGGAGGGTGGTGCCTCCTAGATTGGTTAGGTGTCGCTTGGGAGCCTCCGTCATCGAGATGTGGAGTTGAACCAAGAAGTTTGTAAGGGCAAGGAGATCGCCTACTTCGTGAAGATCTACCCCGAGTAAGGCTAGTCCTCCGTGGGCGTAGGCCATGATGGAATAGACAAGGTTGCTTCTTCGTGGACCCTTCGTGGGTGGAGCCCTCCGTGGACTCGCGCAGCCGTTACCCTCCGTGGGTTGAAGTCTCCATCAACGTGGATGTACGATAGCACCACCTATCGGAACCACGAGAAAAATCTCCGTGTCGCCAAATTGCGTTTGATCTTCTCCACCTCTCTTTACTACATGTGCAATTTACTTTCCGCTGCTTATACTCTAGAATTGCATGTGTATGGTGATACTTGTCTTGATCATAATTGTGAAACTGCCAAAAACTGTTCATGATCAAAAGGCAGAATTTTTATATTTACAAGTAGTCTAATCACCCCCCCCCTCTAGACATACTTTCGATCCTACACCATGCGCGGCCCGTCAAGCAGAATGTCAGGAAGCAAGCTTTGGAACGGCAAGAGTTCATCACAGAGGAGATCCGGAAATTGGAAGCTGCGGGTTTGGTAAGAGGAGTGCTCCATCCAACGTGGTTGGCCAATCTAGTGGTAGTGCGCAAGGCAAATGGGAAGTGGAGGCTATGTATTGACTACACAGATATCAATAAAGCTTGTCCCAAGGACCCCTTCCCGTTGCCGCGCATCGACCAGATTGTTGACTCCACGGCTGGGTGTGACCTGCTATCATTCCTCGATGCCTACTCCGGCTACCACCAGATCTTCATGGCAAGAGAAGACGAAGAGAAGACATCATTCATCACCCCATGTGGTACGTACTGTTTTGTACGAATGCCTTTCGGGTTGAAGACTGCTGGCTCGACGTTTGCAAGGGCAGTCCAGATTGGTTTTGAACCCCAGCTCCATAGAAATATGGAGGCTTATATGGATGATATAGTGGTCAAAACCAAGAACATGGCAACCCTTATACCGGATTTACAAGAAACATTTGCCAACCTACGCAAGATCAACCTCAAGCTGAACCCTGAGAAGTGCGTCTTCGGCGTCCTGTCCGGCAAGCTTCTCAGGTTCTTTGTGTCGCAGCGTGGGATAGAGGCCAATCCGGACAAGATCAAAGCTATAGAGCATATTGAAGCACCCAAACGGGTCAAGGACATGCGTCGGCTTGCTGGCTGCGTTGCCACCATGAGCAGATTCATTTCCAAGTCTGCCGAGCGCGCCCTCCCTTTCTTCAAGATTTTGAAAAAGGCGGGGCTGATGGAGTGGACGGCAGAAGCTGAAGCAGCGTTACAAGATTTGAAGAGGTATCTTTCCTCCACGCCAATACTAGTTGCGCCTAGGCCACAACAACCGTTGCCGCTATACTTGGTGGCGACGAACCAGGTGGTCAGCGCCGCACTAGTGGCGCAGAGAGAAATTGATGACAGGGTCATAGCAGTGACAGAGCCTGGTGCCACTGGCGCAGAGACGACACGGTCGGTTGGAGTGCAGCCAAGGAAGAAAATGATGCAGCACCCGGTCTACTTTGTTAGCTCCCTCTTGCAGGGGCTAGATCAAGGTACTCTGGTGTCCAGAAATTGCTCTTCGGCCTTCTCATGGCCTCGAGGAAGCTGCATCACTACTTCCAGGCGCACGAGATCACTGTCGTCACTCGCCTCCCTCTACAACGGATATTGAACAATCCAGATGCAACGGGAAGGATTGTAGTGTGGGCACTGGAGCTGTCCAACTTTGGCCTCAAGTTTGAAAGTACCTCGACGATTCAGAGCCGAGTCCTGGCAGAGTTCGTCGCAGAATGGACCGCAACGCCTGATGAAGATGTCCAGGAAACTGCTCTCCCCGGCAAAGAGGCGAGTTGCAACTGGATCATGTACTTTGATGGAGCTTTCTCCTTGCAGGGCGCCGGGGTTGGCGTACTGCTGGTCGCGCCCACTGGAGAGCACCTCAAGTACGTGGTCCAGATGCACTTCCCCAGAGAGGTATCAACGAACAACACTGCTGAGTACGAGGGGCTGCTTGCTGGTCTTAGGATCGCGGCAGACCTCGGAATCAAGAATCTCATTGTCAGGGGCGACTCGCATCTTGTCATCAAACAAGTCAACAAGGATTACCAGAGCCCGTTGATGAAGGCCTACGTCGATGAAGTGAGAAAGTTGGAAGAGCGCTTTGATGGTATACAGGCGGAGCACGTTCCCCGAGCGGAGAATGACATCGCCGATTACCTGTCAAAGCGCGCTGCCCTCAAGCTACCTGTGGAACCAGGCACCTTTGTGCTTCAGCCTTCTCAGCCATCCGTTGATCCATCAACAGAGCAGAACAAGAGGACGAAATCAGGGCCCGGCAAGTACTTTCCCACCGAGCTCCCCGGAGCCGCCGGCAAGGATGTTGCCGGAGACACTGAGCCCGCCACAGGACGGCTAGCTCCGGCGGAGCATCAAGCTTTTGCCATCGAGACAGCCACTCCCTTAGCGGAGGAAATGCCTTTGGTCCTCGCCGTCGAGCCCCAGGCTCCAGCGTGGGCGCAGCATACCGTCCGATTCCTCCAGACTGGGGAACTTCCTGAGCAGCAGGAAGAAGCGGAGAAAGTAGCCCGTCGGTCTGCTATGTACCAGTTCGTCGATGACGTCCTGTACAGAAAGAGACCGAACGGCGTGAAATTGAAGTGCATCCCTCGAGAGGAAGGACTGGAGCTGTTGGCAGAGATACATGGAGGCATATGTGGATCCCACATAGGGTCAAGAGCCCTTGCCGGCAAGGCATTTCGGCAAGGCTTCTTCTAGCCCATTGCCCTCCAGGATGCGACGGCACTGGTCACCAGGTGTGAAGCATGCCGGTTCCATTCAAAGAAACTTCATCAACCAGCTCAAGCCCTTCAAACCATTCCTCTCTCTTGGCCCTTCTCGGTCTGGGGGCTCGACATACTGGGCCCTTTCCCCCGCGTTGTCGGGGGCTTTGAATACTTGTACGTTGCAATAGACAAGTTTACAAAGTGGCCAGAGGTGGAGGCAGTGAGGAAGGTCACAGCTCAGTCAGCCGTCAAGTTCTTCAAGGGACTAGTGTACCGTTTTGGTGTACCCAACAGGATCATCACCGACAACGGCACGCAGTTCACAAGCTGCACCTTCATGCAATATAACCAAGACCTCGGCAGCAAAGTCTGTTTCGCTTCCGTTGCTCACCCCCGAAGCAATGGTCAAACTGAGAGGGCAAACGCTGAAGTGCTGCGAGGGTTAAGGACAAAGACCTTTGACAGGCTGCACAAGAGCGGGAGGCGCTGGATTGATGAGTTGCCAGCGGTTCTTTGGTCGATCAGAACGACGCCAAATCGAGCCACCGGCCAGACACCCTTCGCCCTGATATACGGGGCGGAAGCAGTTCTCCCCACTGAACTCATATACGGGTCACCTCGAGTGCTCGCTTATGATGAGCTTGAGCAAGAGCAACTGCGGCAAGAGGACGCAACGCTCCTTGAGGAAGATCGTCTTCGGGCGGCTATGAGAGCAGCACGCTACCAGCAAGCCTTGCGTCGCTACCATAGCCGCAAGGTCCGTGCCCGAAGCTTTGAGGAAGGCGACCTTGTTCTCCGGCGCGTTCAATCGGCTAGGAATACGAACAAGTTGACGCCGAAGTGGGAAGGCCCTTATCGGGAAATACAAGTCACCAGGCCTGGCGCAGTCCGCCTGGAGACCGAAAATGCCATTCTTGTGAGCAATTCCTGGAACATTGAGCATCTTCGCAAGTTTTACCCATAAGGCGCGGCTTGTCGGGCCCCCCGGCAAGCCACCCTTTTGTACAAGCCTTGCCGGCAAGGCATGTAACCCTTTGTAGAAAGCCAGGCGCAGACCCTGAGCATAAATAAATGAAGCGCTGGCGCCCTAAGTTATAGCATGCATGCTGAGTCGAGTCTCGTCCTTGGTTAGGGCTGGTAGTGCTTAGCGGCGGCTAACCCCTAGCTTAGAGGTCGAGTTTGTGTCTCTTTGTCTTTCCCCTATCTCCTTTGGTTCACAGGACACACATACATCCTTGCCGAGGCCACTTGGGGAGAAGAAAGAGGAACAGATTAGCATCAAGGCCCCGGTAAGCCAGTGTTGCCGGGGGCTACAAGAGCAAAGATTCGCCCACGGCAAACCAGGGTTGCTGGGGGCTGCGGCTTCAGATAAGTTCTTCGTCCCCTATCATGAATTCCATTATGGACTGAGGTATGTGAAACCTCGTTCTTTTCCTTAAGCTATCGTGCTCCCATAACTCTAGGCCCGAGATCTCGTTCCTGGGACTAAGTTTGGTCGTAGTCGCGGCAGCGAAAAGGTGAGACAAGGAGCCTAAGACCACTTCATCCCTGCTTCCGCCAAGGGCGTGAGAAAGGTCGAGCGAAGTAGGGAGACGGCAAGGCCTGTTGCCGGGCAAGAAAATGTTTATCTTAGAGATATCAGGGATTTATTCCCTGTTGTGGGTTCTACCTGCGAACAAATGACCCGGCAAACATTCCTTTTTCATTAAAAACATTCCACTCAGGTACAGTCCATAGGGAATGAAAAACATGAACAAGGAGATTACAAGTTTTAAACTTAACAGATGCCCGAAGGCTTACAAACTAAAAAGAGATAAGATGCCCGTAATGCCTTTCTTGTCCCTCTCCTTAGGAGGTAGGTCAAGGAGGCGAGAAGGGCAAAAGGGGCGCCTAGGCGAGCTACGGGTGGCAGAAGACACCAAGAGGACATCTCGGTGGCCGCCCAAGGGCTGGATGGTGATGACGGCGATGGAGGCAGAGCTCGAAGACGAGGCGGCAGGACGTCAGTACGCGTCGAAGGCGTCGGTGCCCGCGTACTCCGACATGACAACCTTGCCGCCCGCCTTCTTCCTCTTCCTCTTCCGCAGCCTCCCTACGCCAGCCGCCAAGGAGGTGGCCCCGAGAAGTTCAAGGAGCCGGCGACGCGGATGATGGGGTCGCCGGTGCCACCAGGAGCGGCGCCCGACACCTAGTCGGACCCGTCATCCAGCCGTCCACCGCCCTCGTCGTCGTTGCCACTGTCCTCCTCGTCACCCTCGTTCGAGGAGGAGTCTTCGTCATCGGAGGAGCTCTCCACACAGCACCTCGCACGAGTCTCGAAGTGCCCGAAGACCTTGACGGAGAGATGGCCGTCCTCCATCAACTTGAAATGGAGGGTGAGCCCATCCGTCAGGCTGTGGATGCGGGCGAACGTCTTCCATCCTTGACGAAGATACATCACATGAGGGGCAGGGAAGTCGACGCGGACCCGCGTGCCACTGATCCCACAGCCCCTCATGTGCAGCCGCAGCGACTCCGGCGGATCCACCTCCATCTCCCGCGCAAATGGGGTCGGGAGACGAAGGCGACGGCGCGGCGGCCGCCGCAACCTGACGAAGAACTCGCAAGGGTCATCCCCAATATGGCCTTCCATTGGAGGAGGGGCTGCTGGCGGGGGCGAGGCCGGTGGGCCGCCCCGTCCTCCTCTTCCTCGAGCGCCCCGGCCCCGGCCCACGGCCTCGCCCCCTCCCTCTTCCCCTCGTGGACGGTTCTGCCACCGCAGGTGCAGGAGAAGGAGGGACGCATTGTCGAGCAGCGACCCTCGCCGCCACCATTGAAGAGCCGGGATTTCCTCTCTCCATGGTGAACAGAAGAGGGGAGCAGAAGCTGGAGGAGAAAGAAGATGGAGGAGTGCGGGGCGCCGTCCCTTCCCTCCCGCTCTTTATAAAGGGGCGGGGTTGGGGCTCGACCGCCCCGCTCGGCCAATCAAGACACAGAAGGCGAGGGAGCCGGGACCGACCCGCCGCCCCAACTAGCGATGGCTCGGTTTCCCGCCTCCACCGTTCGCCACCTCAAGCGCATGGAGGGCACGTGGCGGACGTGCAGAACCGAGGGGACGGGTGAGGCGACCTCTCCCCACCCCATGATCGTGGGGAGTGGACGCCTTGACGACTGCGCCTCGGTCCCATTCAGTAAATGGGCCGCGCCTCCACGCCTCCCCCCGTTTACGGGGAAGGCGCGAAGCCGCCTCCTTTCGCATTTACTGTGACGTGATGCATGCCTGTGGAAACCGCCACACGCATGTCGCCCACGTCACGCACGCCCCTCCACTCCGCGCCATGCGCGCGGGTCGTGGAAGGCGCAGCACGCGGAAAGTCTTACCACGGTGAGAACCGCCCCGCCTGCCTGCGCACCGTTCTGGGCCTAGCCCAACAACGCGTCGCGCTTATGTGTGGCCCAGGCCCGGGGGCTCCTGTCGGTGTACAAAAAGAGGGGTACACTTTTTGTACCCCTATAACTGTGCACGGGCAGTGTGAGCCACGGGCACCACCACACCAAGCACAGCAGGGGAGGTGAGCCAAGGTAAGACCGAAGCTCGATGGAACTGGAGCAACGCCAAGAACAAGACCACAAAGAGCAAAGGGACGAAGCGGCTTCCCCCGGCAAGATCCTTGCCGGGAGCCAGTTTCAGCAGCCCTGGCAAGATCCTTGCCGGGGCCGGCTCTGGCAGCCTCGGCAAGACCCTTGCCGCGGCAGCTCGCCCCACGCCTACGGAGCGGATCACCCTAGAGTCCACTACCCCCATGGGGCAATGATTCGGGAGATATCCCCGTGGTGGCATGCAGATGTTTGTGAAGACATTCAAGGACAGATACACACACTAAGATGACGACGATCCTTGGCGGAATCCCAGCCAAGGAGGACCACAAGGCCTCAGGCAAGCACCTTGCCGGGGATGACAGCAGGCGCCGCGGCAAGACCCTTGCCGGGGGCCCCGGCAAGGCCCTTGCCGAGGACACCCGCGGGGCCACTGTCAGGCCCGCGCCAACTGAGCTTCCACCGCCCCATGCAGCTGCCGACCCAACCAGCTGGGCAGGCACCTGCGTGGCAACATGCAGATCTTCGTGGAGACCCGCCGTTACGCCACCTCAGCTGCTTGCCTGCCTACATGGCACCTCGGGCATCGCTGGCCAGGGCGCGTGTCAACACAAGGAGGAGCGGCGACGGACAAGACGGACGTTTCCTCTCGTCCCCGAAAAAGCGAGGACACCTAAGCTAAGCGCATTAAATGCGCCTTGTCCTGTAATGTGAGGGATAACCTCGCATCACTGTACCCTTTCCACCTCCTGTGTGCCACTATGGCAACCCCTTCTTCCTATAATAGGAGGCCTGAGGCGACCAGGAGAAGGATTCGGTTTTTGAGAACTCCTCACGACTCAGCTTTTGGAGCTCCTCACTAGCTGAAGAACACAAACATATAATCCACCAAAGCAGGAGTAGGGTTTTACGCATCTTTGCGGCCCGAACCTGGGCAAAGGAACCGTGTGCTGACTGTTAGATCCGCTCTTCTCTCAACCCCGCGCCCCGCAACCGTAGTAGGGATTCTTGTGATCCCATAGGTGTCGATCCAAATACACCGACACTCCGCACAAAAGGTTTTAGTCAAATCAAAGCAAGACATAGCAAAGGTGGGAATGACTTGCCCCATAGCCTTTACTAGGACCTCCTTGCTCTCCTTTGCTAGAAGCCTTTCCTGCCATCCATACACTCACCCACACATGTTACGTTTGATGTAAGTGAAAGCTTTCTTCTTGGACCGCCCCACATGGACTGGAAGCCCGAGGTATTTCTTGTTCCAATCCTGATTATGTATTCCCAATACAGTTTTCACTGATGTCCTGTCATCATCACATGTGTTGGGGTTGAACATAATAGCCGACTTCTTCGTGTTTATGCATTGCCCAGAGCAAGTTTCATACAATTGTAGCATATCATTTAGCACTGTTGCTTCTTGCTGTTCAGCCCTGATTAGCAACATGGAGTCATCCGCAAACAATAGATGTGATACATATGGTGCCCTCAGGCATACCTTTACTCCATGTGTGATGCCTCGCTCTTCTGCATCTAACAACAGTGCCGACAAGCCTTCCGAACATATGTCAAATAGGTAGGGAGAGATGGGATCCCCCTGTCGAAGTCCTCGCTCTGGGCTGAATTGTTGCGTTAGCTGGCCATTAACTTTGATTTGGTATCGTACAGTCCAGACACATTTCATGACAAGGTCAGTCCATCTCAAACTAAACCCCAATTTGTGAAGCATGGCCTCCAAGAACCTCCACTCCACCCGGTCATACGGCTTACTCATATCTGCTTTGATGGCCACAACTCCACTCCTCCCTTTTCTCTTGTTCATCAGATAGTGAGAGACCTCATAGGTTGTGAGAACATTGTCTGTAATTAATCTCCCCGGCACAAAAGCACTCTGGTGCTCTGAGATCACCTCAGGTAGGATCAATTTAAGTCTATTGGCAATTACCTTTGATACTAGCTTGTATACGACATTGCACAAACTGATGGGACGGAGGTCCTTGATCCTTCTTGGGTTTTTTGATCTTGGGGATAAGCACCACCATAGTATCATTCCACCCTTGGGGATCTCTCCACCATTCAGTACCTTTAGAACTTCCTCCACAACTTGATCTCCCGTAAAATGTCAGTGGCTCTTGAAAACAATCGCCGGCATCCCATCTGGACTGGGTGCTTTGATATCGCCTATGTGATCAAGTGCAACTTTCACCTCCTCCCTGGTGTAATCGGCCTCCAAGACTGCGTTCATAGCATTTGAGACGCGAGGTTGCACCTTATCAATCAGCTCATTCAGCCGCTGAGGGTTGGACGATGTAAACAGATCCTGAAAAAAGGAACACACATAGTTAGTTAGGGCATCCCCTTCCTCCACCACCGTTCCATCTTCCCACCGGATCTCCTTAAGCCTGTTAGACCGCTTCCTTGTTGTTGCTACAGACTGCAAGTACTTGATATTTTTGTTCTCACCCCGCAGCCACCACATATGTGCCCTCTGCTTTAATTGTGTGTATTTCTTCTCTTTTAGCTCCTCTAGTTCTCCTCTCAGCCTGGCTTCCTCCATGATTTTTGCTTCAGAGACCGGCGCTTTCATGCATCTCTCCAGGTCGCCTCGGGCCTTCTTAATTCTTCCATCAAGTTCTCCCACTACTTCTCTACTCCACTTCCTCATATCCCTAGCTACCCTTTGCAAGCCACTACTGACATTTCTCCCCCCTTCCACACTGCTCTTCTCCCACGCAGTCTGTATAATCTCTTCACATCCCTCCTCCTACAATCAACGAGCTTCAAATCTGAAATTACAATCACTCCTCTTCCAATTTCGTTCCATACCATCAAGATGCACCATCACCGGTCTGTGATATGAGTGTCTTGGTTCACCGTTCACTACTATATGGTTTGGAAAAGCACCACACCATTCATTATTTGCAGTGGCCCGATCCAGCCTCTCACGGATATATGTCTGCAGCTCCCTGCTATGATTTCTCCAGGTATACATATCACACTCAAACCCTATATCCCTCAGCTCACACGCGGCCAGTACTTGCCGAAATTCATCCAGATAGTGTTGCGGATGGTCAGCTCCTCCTAGCTTCTCACTGCTTGTGAGGACTTCATTGAAGTCGCCGAGACATAGCCATGGGCGACCATTTTGGTGCTGTTGTTTTAAGATACGCAGCAGCTTCCACGTCTCCTTCTTCCTCTCCATAGCCGACTCCCCATAGACCCCCGTCAGACGCCAAATCATTCCATCCTCCCTTACTATATCCACATCCACATGTCTCCATCCGTATGATCTCAAGGAAACATCCAAACCCCTTCTCCAAAACAAGGCTACACCCCTCCCACTACTTTCATTCTTCTAAGCTACCATGTTGGCGAGCCCCAATGACCACCTAAACCTCCCCAACTTCTTCTCTTTCAACCGTGTTTCACATAGGAACAGAACATCGGGATCCTCCACTCTTCCTAGCTCAAGAAGAGAATGAACTGCTGGGCCATTCCCAAGCCCCCGGCAGTTCCAACTTATGATTTTCATTGCTCTCGGCGGGGCTGCTCCGATAGCCCGGCCGATTTGATTGAGTTTGCATGCACATCCGTTACAGTAGTGTTTGCCACCTCCATGTTGTGTACCACCGTCTGCCCATTCTCCCCCTCCCCACGTCCTTTCTTTGCAGTGTATCCTCCATCAACATCCATCTCCTCACCTCCTCTCTTCCCAGCCTAACCTCCAGACTCTCCTGTTTACCTAAATTCTCTGGGCGATTCAAACGCTTAAACATATTGCTGCTCTTCACTATCACCACAGACTCCGCCGCCCCTCCTCCTTCAACCCGCACTCCACCACCCACCTGTCTGTTTCCGTGTACCACAACCTCCGTTTCCGCACTCATTGCATTGTTAGCTTCCACCCCCTCCTCGCCGTCTGCACTATTTTGGTCTATTGCCATTTTGTTCTGCTCTTGTTCCTTCTGCACAATCGGGGGATCTGAAAATTGGATACTTTTTGCTACCTTACTTCCTACCCCCTCCCCCCCCCCGGCCAAGATTTTGAGAGGGCTAGATACTTCCTTCTCTTCCCCGCCCTTTCCTTTATCACTACTCTTTGATGCCAGATCTTCCTTCCTCCATGAAGCTGCATTACTGTCTGAGCCCCTCGACCCCTTGCCCCAGCCATAGTTTCTTCTCCTCTCCTGAATGCTATCGCTTCCACTGAAGCTCCTGCTGCCCTGTCCTTTACCATGATCAACAACATCTAGCCTCCTATGGTTTGTCTCCTCCGCTCTCAGCCATGGCCCATACTGCGGCGTTTCTCCCCTTGGAGGTTTAATCCTACAATCCTTCTCTCTGTGCCCGATCACACCGCATGTATAGCAGAAATCGGTTATATACTCATATTCAAACCGACACCATAGCAATCCCTTCTTCTTCTTCTTCTGGCCCTCCTCTCCTCCTTCCACCTCAACCCCCTCCCCTCCCTTTTCCTCCTCCTTCTTGTCCCGATTCAGCACGAAACCTCTCATTAGGGGTTCTTGTATATTCAGTCTGACCTTAACCCGCAGATATTTACCTATAGATTTACCATCGGGCCTGACGTCCACATCAACAAGCTCATGAAAATTAGCACCAATCCGTTCTCTTGTAGCCTTGTTCATTTGGCCCAGAGGGAGTCCGAACACCCGGATCCACATAGGGATCAATTTGAAATCATATCCGGCCACCGTCTTGTCCGGATCAAATTCCTCCATTACCAACAACTCTTTGTCAAACCACCACGGACCCTCCTCCAAAGCTCTCCTCCATCCAGACGCTTGCCGGAACGTGAATAGAAAGATATTTGTCTCTAGCTCCTTGCACTCTAGCCCTTTGATCGGGCACCAGATCCGTCCCAAGGTTTGTCCGATCACCCCCGCATGCACTGGCTTCTCCGAGAATAGTTTCCCTACAGCCTGAAGATCATCGGCCCCCCGTTCATAGGCTTTCCCCTTCTCTGCTGCCCCGATTTTCATCCCCTCCTCTCCGCCGCAGATAGCTTCAGTCCCCTCATCAACCCCTCAACATCCTCCATCTCCTCCCATCCTCCTTGCGACTACACTAGGAAACCCTAGGGACTGATCGTGGTATACGACCGCGATCCCTAGCTCGCGGAAGGCCTTTGGTGGATGGGATGGTTTGTGGTGGTGTGGTGGCGCTGGCTCGATCCACGGTGGGGCTGCACGGTGTCGAGAAACTACGGCCAGGAGCCCTAGCACGATCGGGATCGCCCTGGAATCGCCTGTCCGTGATTTACGCTAACCGCCACCGCTAGGGGGTGGACCCTACACATTTCGAGGAAACAGTTTGGTCCAATCCGGTATCACGATGACTTGGTACCTACACGACCGGGAATACTAGAGGTAAAATGACATTCATCGCGATGAGAAACGATGAACTTGATGAAACGGTAAACAAGATACTTCATGCTTTATTTGTTAACCATAACACACACTGTTCCTGGAAAAGAATTAGGGGATAATTTTAGTTCTCCCGATCTCTACACCAACTAGAGATGAATAAACATCTTAAATATGAGTACTATGATTTAATCCTTCATGGATAGAACAATGTGCGCACGTTTTATCGACTGGTCATAGTGGGGAGTATCATATAATAGTATCATGCATATGATACTAGTGTATGATACTACATCTATAGTGCATAATATCATAGATTAGCATCATGGGTCGTCTTATAGTGCATAATATCATAGATTAGCATCATGGGTCGTCTTATAGTGCATAATATCATAGATTAGCATCATGGGTCGTCTTATTTATTGCCATGCAAGACACATAGTAGCATGTAGGGGTATAAACCGAATATTCGGTTTCTACCATTTGGTTTTTATTCAAATTCAGTTTGTAAAACTAGAAATCGAAATTGACAACTAAAAAAAGCTAACCAAAAAATCGGTTAACCGCTGGTTCGGTCCGGTTTTTGGTTTATACCGGACTAACCTTGATTTCACATATTGTGTGCAGAGCACTCTGTTATATAGCCGCGAGTCTCCGCCTTATCTCATTAGCTAGGCGAGGTGGGACTAATTTAGCTGGTCGGACGCGAGAAAGCCTCCACACACACATGCTCAGCCCGCGGTCACAGAAATAACGTCCAAGTTGTGTGCTGGTCGCACATGGGCTAGTGGGCCGTTGAATGTGGCCTTGAGCATGGACGAAAGTGGGTGGTTGACTACGGGAGAATTGGTGAACCACGTTCGTTCGACCGAGGGCAGAGTTCCACGTCTGTATGCGCACGTCTTCGCTACAGTTCGGTTTTATTTTGATTAACCGGAATAAAAACCGAACCAACCGAACTGGGTTCAGTTTTTGGAAGTAAAAACTGAAATACTTTGTATTAATGATAAAAAACCGAAAATTCGGTTTTTTCGGTCTCGGTTTCGGTTCGGTGTTTGGTTCATCGGTTTTTATGCCCACCTCTAGTAGCATCACATTTATTATGTTACGGTATCTACCTACTAGTATCATATATTAGTAAGTATCACTCTATTTATTGGCATGCATGAGATATACTACTATCTCATACTCCCTCCGTCCCAAAATAAGTGTCTCAAGCTTAATACAACTTTGTACTAGAGCTAGTACAAAGTTGAGACAGTTATTTTGGGACGGAGGGAGTATGATACTAGTGTATGATACTACATCTATAATGCATAATATCATAGATTATGTTACGGTATCTACCTTCATCTATAGTGCATAGTATCATATATTAGTATTAAGTAGCACTCTATTTATTGTCATGCATGAGATATACTACTATAATATTTATTATGATATGGTATCATGATATGATACTCAACCATCTCTTTCTTCATTTAATTTTATGACACCTCATCAAAATTGTCTAGTTGGCATGCATGATACTAGCTATGATACTACTATTACGACCAGCCTTAGGCTGGTCATAGTGAGAGTAACATAGGTAGTACTACCTCCTTTTCGGTTTATAAGGCTTGCACGTATCTCTAGATTGACAAATAGACCAATATAATACAATTTATATATCACAAAAAATATATCATTAGAAACTTCAAGTCGTGTACTTTCTAATGGTATAATTTTTAGATTATACAACTTATCTTATGTTGGTCAAATTATAGATATAGGGATACACGCAAACCTTATAAACCGGAAAGAAGGTAGTAATATAGATGTCACATAAGAAAAAATGTTGATGTGACAAGTAGTTAATGAGGAGAGAGGCAAATAAAGTAACCTAATAAGTTACCATCACATAACGCTTTCCAATGCAAAATGAGTCTACAAAACAATAAATAAATATGTGTATGTTACTACAAATATGACACTTCCCACTATAACGGTAGTAACATAGAGTAATAACATATGCATGTTACTAGTCTAGTTACTCCCTCCGTCCGGGTTTATTAGGCCTCTTAGCATCACAAGCATGTCCCTTTTTATAAGGCCTCGCTTTGGAAAGGTGCATGCATGCAACCATTTCATTGGTTACATTGAAAGTCATTGTTGTTGGTGCCATGACAGGGAAATTAATATACTTCATAAGTGTTTTTTCATTGGTTGCATACATGTGAAAGAATTAATGTTCCGTAATCCATCATCCCGTGACCAACTCCTTAGTCACTTTGAGCTCATTATGATGATGTCTTACCGAGAGGGCCCAGAGGTACCTCTCCGTCATACGGAGTGACAATATCCCAGTCTCGGTTCGTACCAACTCAACAGACACTTTCGGAGATACCCGTTGCGTACCTTTATAGCCACCCAGTTACGCTGTGACGTTTGGCACACCCAAAGTATTCCTCTGGTATCCGGGAGTTGCACAACCTCATGGTCTAAGGAATAAATACTTGACACCGGAAAAGCTTAAGCACTACGAACTAAACGATCTCGTGCTAGGCTCAGGATTGGGTCTTGTCCATCACATCATTCTCCTAATGATGTGATCCCGTTATCAATGACATCCAATGTCCATGGTCAGGAAACCATGACCATCTGTTGATCAACGAGCTAGTAACTAGAGGCTTACCAGGGACATATTGTGGTCTATGTATTCACACATGTATCGCTGTTTCCGTACAATACAATTCAAGCATGAATAACAGACAATTATCATGAACAAGGAAATATAATAATAATACTTTTATTATTGCCTCTAGGGCATATTTCCAACAGTCTCCCACTTGCACTAGAGTCAATAATCTAGTTACATTGTGATGAATCAAACACCCATAGAGTTCTGGTGTTGATCATGTTTTGCCCGTGGAAGAGGTTTAGTCAACGGGTCTGCGACATTCAGATCCGTATGCACTTTACAAATATCTATGTCTCCATCTTGAACATAATTCCGGATGGAGTTGAAACGCCGCTTGATGTGCTTGGTCTTCTTGTGAAACCTGGGCTCCTTGGTAATGGCAATAGCTCCAGTGTTGTCACAGAAGAGAGTCATCGGGCTTGACGCGCTTGGAATGACTCCTAGGTCAGTGATGAACTCCTTCATCCAGACTCCTTCTTGCGCTGCTTCGCAAGCAGCTATGTACTCCGCTTCACATGTAGAATGCGCCACGACGCTCTGCTTGCAACTGCACCAGCTGACTGCTCCACCATTCAAAATATACACGTATCTGGTTTGTGACTTAGAGTCATCCAGATCTGTGTCGAAGCTAGCATCGACGTAACCCTTTACGACGAGCTCTTCGTCACCTCCATAGACGAGAAACATATCCTTAGTCCTCTTCAGGTACTTTAGGATGTTCTTGACCGCTGTCCAGTGTTCCATACCGGGATCACTTTGGTACCTCCCTACCAAACTTATGGCAAGGTTCACATCAGGTCTGGTACACAGCATGGCATACATGATAGAACCTATGGCTGAAGCATAGGGAATGACACTCATCTTTTCTCTATCTTCTGCCGTGGTCGGGGACTGAGCCTTGCTCAATCTCATACCTTGCAAAACAGGCAAGAGCCCCTTCTTGGACTGATCCATATTGAACTTCTTCAATATCTTGTCAAGGTATGTGCTTTGTGAAAGACCAATGAGGCGTCTTGATCTATCTCTATAGATTTTTATGCCTAATATGTAAGCAGCTTCTCCAAGGTCCTTCATTGAAAAACTCTTATTCAAATAGGCCTTTATGCTCTCCAAGAATTCTATATCATTTCCCATCAGCAATATGTCATCCACATATAGTATGAGAAATGCTACAGAGCTCCCACTCACTTTCTTGTAGATATAGGCTTCTCCTCAAGTCTGTATAAAGCCAAACACTTTGATCACATCATTAAAGCGAATATTCCAACTCCGAGATGTTTGCACCAGCCCGTAAATCGAGCGCTGGAGCTTGCATACCTTGTTAGCATTTTCTGGATCGACAAAACCTTCCGGCTGCATCATATACAGCTCTTCCTTGAGGAAGCCATTAAGGAATGCCGTTTTGACGTCCATTTGCCATATCTCATAATCATAGAATGCGGCAATTGCTAACATGATTCTGACTGACTTCAGCATCGCTACGGGAGAGAAAGTCTCGTCGTAGTCAATCCCTTGAACTTGTCGATAACCCTTAGCGACAAGCCGAGCCTTATAGATGGTCACATTACCATCCGCGTCTGTCTTCTTCTTAAATATCCATTTATTTTCTATGGCATGCCTATCATCAGGCAAGTCCACCAAAGTCCATACTTTGTTTTCATACATGGATTCTATCTCGGATTTCATGGCTCCAAGCCATTTATTGGAATCCGGGCCCGCCATCGCTTCTTCATAGTTCGAAGGTTCACCGTTGTCTAACAACATGATTTCCATGACAGGGTTGCCGTACCACTCTGGTGCGGAACGTGTCCTTGTGGACCTTCGAAGTTCAGTAGTAACTTGATCTGTATCTTCATGATCATCATCATTAACTTCCTCCCTTGTCGGTGCAGGCACCTCAGGATCAATTTCCTGTGCTGCACTACTTTCCGGTTCGGGAGGGGTGACTGTCACCTCATCAAGTTCTACTTTCCTCCCACTCACTTCTTTCGAGAGAAACTCTTTCTCCAGAAAGGATCCATTCTTGGCAACAAAGACTTTGCCTTCGGATCTGTGGTAGAAGGTGTACCCAATCGTTTCCTTTGGGTATCCTATGAAGACGCATTTTTCCGATCTGGGTTCGAGCTTTTCAGGTTGAAGTTTCTTGACATAAGCATCGCAACCCCAAACTTTTAGAAACGACAACTTAGGTTTCTTGCCAAACCAAAGTTCATACGGTGTTGTCTCAACGGATTTCGACGGAGCCCTATTTAAAGTGAATGCGGCAGTCTCTAAAGCATAACCCCAAAAAGATAGCGGTAAGTCGGTGAGAGACATCATAGATCGCACCATGTCCAACTGGGTACGATTTCGATGTTCGGACACACCGTTACGCTGAGGTGTTCCACGCGGTGTCAATTGTGAAACAATTCCACAGTTCCTAAGGTGCGTGCCAAATTCATGACTTAAATATTCACCCCCACGATCCGATCGCAAGAACTTTATTTTTCTGTCACGTTGATTCTCAACCTCATTCTGAAATTCCTTGAACTTTTCAAAGGTCTCAGACTTGTGTTTCATCAAGTAGATATACCCATATCTACTCAAGTCATCTGTGAGGGTGAGAACATAACGATAGCCTCCGCGAGCCTCAACACTCATTGGACCGCACACATCGGTATGTATGATTTCCAATAAGTTGGTTGCTCGCTCCATTGTTCCGGAGAACGGAGTTTTGGTCATCTTGCCCAAGAGGCATGGTTCGCACGTGTCAAATGATTCATAATCAAGAGACTCCAGAAGTCCATCAGCATGAAGCTTCTTCATACGTTTGACACCAATATGACCAAGGCAGCAGTGCCACAAGTATGTGGGACTATCATTGTCAACTTTACATCTTTTGGCATTCACACTATGAACATGTGTATCATCACGATCGAGATTCATAAAAAATAAACCATTGACCAGTGGGGCATGACCATAAAACATATCTCTCAAATAAATAGAACAACCATTATTCTCGGATTAAAATGAGTAGCCATCTCGCATCAAACGAGATCCAGATACAATGTTCATGCTCAAAGCTGGTACTAAATAACAATTATTAAGGTTTAAAACTAATCCCGAGGGTAGATGTAGAGGCAGCGTGCCGACGGCGATCACATCGACCTTGGAACCATTCCCGACGCGCATCGTCACCTCGTCCTTCGCCAGTCTCCGCTTATTCCGCAGCTCCTGCTTTGAGTTACAAATATGAGCAACTGCACCGGTATCAAATACCCAGGAGCTACTACGAGCGTTGGTAAGGTACACATCAATAACATGTATATCACATATACCTTTGACGTTGCCGGCCTTCTTGTCCGCTAAGTATTTGGGGCAGTTCCGCTTCCAGTGACCCGTTCCCTTGCAATAAAAGCACTCTGTCTCAGGCTTGGGTCCATACTTTGGCTTCTTCCCGGCAACTGGTTTACCGGGCGCGGCAACTCCCTTGCCGTCCTTCTTGAAGTTCTTCTTACCCTTGCCCTTCTTGAACTTAGTGGTTTTATTGACCATCAACACTTGATGCTCTTTCTTGATCTCCACCTCCGCTGATTTCAGCATTGAATACACCTCGGGAATGGACTTCTCCATCCCCTGCATATTGAAGTTCAACACGAAGCTCTTGTAGCTAGGTGGGAGCGACTGGAGGATTCTGTCAACGACCGCTTCGTCCGGGAGATTCATTCCCAACTGAGACAAGCGGTTGTGCAACCCAGAAATCTTGAGGATGTGCTCACTGACAGAACTATTTTCCTCCATCTTACAGCTGTAGAATGCGTTGGAGACATCATATCTCTCAACTCGGGCATGAGCCTGGAAAACCATTTTCAGCTCTTGGAACATCTCATATGCCCCATGGTGCTCAAAACGCTTTTGGAGCCCCGATTCTAAGCTGTAGAGCATGCCGCACTGAACCAGGGAGTAATCATCACAACGCGACTGCCAAGCGTTCATAACATCTTAGTTTGCCGGGGCGGGAGCATCACCTAGCGGTGCTTCTAGGACATAAGTTTTCTTGGCAGCTATGAGGATGATCCTCAGGTTACGGACCCAGTCCGTATAGTTGCTACCATCGTCTTTCAGCTTGGATTTCTCTAGGAACGCGTTGAAGTTGAGGGTGACATGAGCGTGGGCCATTTGATCTACAAGACATATTGTAAAGAATTTAGACTAAGTTCATGATAATTAAGTTCATCTTAATCAAATTTTAATGAACTCCCACTCAGATTGACATCTCTCCAGTCTTCTAAGTGATACATGATCCGAATCGACTAGCCCGTGTCCGATCATCACGTGAGACGGACTAGTCATCAACGGTGAACATCTTCATGTTGATCGTATCTTCTATACTACTCATGTTCGACCTTTCGGTCTTCCGTGTTCCGAGGCCATGTTTGTACATGCTAGGCTCGTCAAGTAAACCCTAAGTGTATTGCGTGTGTAAATCTGGCTTACACCCGTTGTATGCGAACGTTAGAGCCTATCACACCCGATCATCACGTGGTGCTTCGGAACAACGATCCTTAGCAACGGTGCACAGTTAGGGGGAACACAATTCTTGAAATTTTAGTGAGAGATCATCTTATTTACTACCGTCGTTCTAAGTAAACAAGATGCATAAACATGATAAACATCACATGTAATCAAATAAAGTGACATGATATGGCCAATATCATCTTGCTCCTTCGATCTCCATCTTCGGGGCACCATGATCATCCTTGTCACCGGCTCGACACCATGATCTCCATCATCATGATCTCCATCATTGTGTCTTCATGAAGTCGTCACGCCAAATATTACTTCTACTACTATGGCTAACGTTTAGCAATAAAGTAAAGTAATTACATGGCGTTATTCAGTGACACGCAGGTCATACAATAATTAAGACAACTCCTATGGCTCCTGCCGGTTGTCAATTTCATCGACATGCAAGTCGTGATTTCCTATTACAAGAACATGATCAATCTCATACATCACATATATCATTCATCACATCTTCTTGGCCATACCACATCACATAGCACATGCTGCAAGAACAAGTTAGACGACCTCTAATTGTTGTTGCAAGTTTTTACGTGGCTTCTATAGGTTTTCTAGCAAGAACATTTCTTACCTACGCCAAAACCACAACGTGATTTATCAATTTCTATTTACCCTTCATAAGGACCCTGTTCATCGAATCCGATCCAACTAAAGTGGGAGAGACAGACACCCGCCAGCCACCTTATGCATCTAGTGCATGTCTGTCGGTGGAACCAGTCTCACGTAAGCGTACGTGTAAGGTCGGTCCGGGCCGCTTCATCCCACAATGCCGCCGAATCAAGATTGGACTAGTAACGGCAAGAAAATTGAGCAAACTCAACGCCCACAACTTGTTTGTGATCTACTCGTGCAAGATGCTACGCAAAGACCTAGCTCTGATGCCACTGTTGGGGAACGTAGCAGAATTCAAAAAATTTCCTACGCTTCACCAAGATCAATCTAAGGAGTCATCTAGCAACGAGCATAATGGAGTGCATCTACATACCCTTTGTAGATCACGAGCGGAAGCGTTCGAAGGAACGTGGATGAAGTAGCCGTACTCTTCGCGTTCCTCGTCACCGATGATCCCAGCGCCGAATGGACGGCACCTCCGCGTTCAACACACGTACGGTACAGCGACGTCTCCTCCTTCTTGATCCAGCAAGGGGGGAGAAGAGGTTGACGGAGATCCAGCAGCACGACGGCGTGGTGGTGGATGCAACAGGAAAACCTGCAGGGCTTCGCCGGCGCCCTGCGTGAGGAGTAGGAAATGTGACGGGAGGGGGGAGAGGTGCCAGAGGCTTGGGTGCGGCTGCCCTCTCCCCCCCCCACTATATATAGGGGCCAGGGGGGCGCCGGCCCTAGGGAGATCAGATCTCCAAGGGGGCGGCGGCCAGGGGGGTAGACTTGCCCCCCAAGGCATAGGGGGCGCCCCCTCCACCTAGGGTTTCAACCCTAGGCGCATGGAGGGGGGACCATGTGGTGCGCCAGCCCACCAGGGGCTGGCCCCTTCCCCCTTGCGGCCTAGGGGACCCACCGGGATGGGTGGCCCCACCCGGTGGACCACCGGGACCCCTCCGGTGATCCCGGGACACTCCCGGTGACCCCCGGAGTTCACCCGATGGCCGAAACTGGACTTCCTATATATCATTCTTTACCTCCGGACCATTCCGGAACTCCTCGTGACGTCCGAGATCTCATCCGGGACTCCGAACAACATTCGGGTTTCCATGTGCATGTATCTCTACAACCCTAGCGTCACCGAACCTTAAGTGTGTAGACCCTACGGGTTCGGGAGACACGCAGACATGACCGAGACGACTCTCCGGTCAATAACCAACAGCGGGATCTGGATACCCATGTTGGTTCCCACGTGTTCCTCGATGATATCATCGGATGAACCACTGTGTCAAGGATTCACTCAATCCCGTATGTTATTCCCTTTGTCCATCGGTACGGTACTTGCCCGAGATTCGATCGTCGGTATACCCGATACCTTGTTCAATCTCGTCATGGCAAGTCTCTTTACTCGTTCCGTAATCCATCATCCCGTGACCAACTCCTTAGTCACTTTGAGCTCATTATGATGATGTCTTACCGAAAGGGCCCAGAGGTACCTCTCCGTCATACGGAGTGACAATATCCCAGTCTCGGTTCGTACCAACTCAACAGGCACTTTCGGAGATACCCGTTGCATACCTTTATAGCCACTCAGTTACGTTGTGACGTTTGGCACACTCAAAGTATTCCTACGGTATCCGGGAGTTGCACAACCTCATGGTCTAAGGAATAAATACTTGACACCGGAAAAGCTTAAGCATTACGAACTAAACGATCTCGTGCTAGGCTCAGGATTGGGTCTTGTCCATCACATCATTCTCCTAATGATGTGATCCCGTTATCAATGACATCCAATGTCCATGGTCAGGAAACCGTGACCATCTGTTGATCAACGAGCTAGTAACTAGAGGCTTACCAGGGACATATTGTAGTCTATGTATTCACACATGTATCGCTGTTTCCGTACAATACAATTCAAGCATGAATAACAGACAATTATCATGAACAAGGAAATATAATAATAATACTTTTATTATTGCCTCTAGGGCATATTTCCAACATACTGTACCCGCATGGGCAGAGTATGGGCACACTTTTGTACCCATGGGTAGTACCCATACCCTACCCGTTAAGTCATGGGTAGGGTACGGGTATAGCCTTGTACCCGTGGGTATACCCATATCCTGTCCGCTTGTGAACTGATGTTAAGTTGTTGTCAAGTACTCCTAATCATTAACTTGCCGTGTGACTTGTCTACTCCTATTGACGTTTGAGTATGTTGCACTCATATACCTGTTATTGAGATGAGGTAATTGTTTTTTTTTTGTCAAATATGCTATCAATGAATGTAAAAATGTGAAAAACTCATGTACTATTTGTTCTACCCGCCGAGTACCAAATGGGTACGGGTACCCATCGGGTATGGGTACGGGTAGAGTTTCAAACCCATGAGTACGGGTATAGGTAGAATTTTGTACCCACTGACTATGCGGGTATGGGTATGGTATTGCACTACCCTACCCATTGCCATCTTTAGTGGCGATGGAGCGGACGAGCTCGCATGCTCCTGCTTTCTGGACCAATGGTACAATGTCAC
>LR738710.1:859482748-859580965 GCA_902687465.1 Secale cereale | reverse complement strand
CAGTTATTGACGGAGGAAAATACGGCCGGGTATACGGAGGCGGAAAGGGTGGGATACGAGTGTGGGCCAGAAGGGACGTTGTGACGGAGCTGGCTGTCGCCGTGACGGCCGCATGGATGGCGCGCCATTGGGACAGACTAACGTGACGGATAAAGTGTGGCTTCGGAATTCTGCTTACACATCTGACAAGCTTAGGGAGTTGTTCAAGCTGATGAGGAGCAGCACTTACGCAGCGGTTCAGAGTGAGTAGCATCAGTCTCCCGGATGCCTTCATTTGCATGCAAACTAATGAAATGTTGTTTCCCTGAATATGGTGTTCATTTTCTTTTTCTCGTCCTTTGTAAACAAAACCAGAAGGTTCCCTGTTCGTTGCCACACATGCTAGATTCGTCCATGTGAACTAACAGCAGTTTATCCTTACTAAGGGCATCTCTAAAGCGGACCATCAAACCCCTGCCTGGACCGTACTATCTGAACCGCGGAAGTCATCTAACACGGTCCTGTATCAGTCCGTGACGTTGATAGGACGTACTTTCTCCCGCAAACCGAAGACAAACATGCTGGGGCTTTGCGGGAGTCCGGACCACTCCCACGTCAGCTTCGGACCGCCCTGGCCAACCAAAAATCCTTCCTCCATCTCGTGTGCGCTTCCCGTCTGAAATGGTCAGCAACGCTCCAGAGTGTCGGCGCCCGCATTCATGCTTGCGACCGCTCACTGACGCCGGCATTGAAGCGACGCGCCGGCCGATAGAGCGTCACCCATGCCGCTTTCTGGTCCAGGTAACCGGTGCACATTCAAATGACACGACAGCCGCACGTTCATCCGTCTGCCGCCCACATTGGTGGCACACGGTTACCGAGGCGTCTCCTCCGGGGTCACCAGTCCGTTCCTCTGCCGCCCGTCATTGCTATATAAACCGTTGCCCCAGCCATAGCCGCAGTCATCTGTCTTCGATCCCTCTCCGCGCCACTCCCACCATGGATTTCTCCCCCGCCAAAGTTGTGGATGAGTTGACACCAGACCAGAAGAAGGAGATGGCCTCCATTGCTACCGGCTGGCTAGCCGAAGGATGACGACGTCCCAATGGAGGACGCAGCTGACGACGAGCCGGCGCCACCCTCCTCCTCCTTATCCGTGCCACCCTTGCCGACGCACTACACCATGACCATTGGCGAGACTTGTGCCCATTATGGTTCTATGCATCTAAAAATTTCAATAGTTTCTGAACAAGGGTGCTGCATTTCATTTTCATAATTCACAAGTACTCCATACATCAGTACGTTACAGCGTAATACAGGCAAAATGACAACTGTCATTATGAGAGAGTAGACTGATGGATACGAGAACAAAAAGAACTCACTCCTTTATTGGTAAAGACATAGTACACGCCAGTCCTCAAAAGAGTCACACATAGCCATAGCGAGCAAAACCACCACATGAGCCTGAAACTGGATGCAACAGGACTACGAAAGCATGTTCCCCAGGAGACGGGAGTGTTCCACTGCCTGTGGATGAGCGCCGATCAGGGGTCGCATGAGCAGCCACCGCCCGATGATGCAGCTCTTAAACTGCGCTCCCACTGGTCCACGGGTGCCGCTTCAGCATGGGGCACGTGGCGGGGGTTCTTCTCCCTCTTGTCACCCTTCAGCTGCTTCATGGCGTGCTTCAGCGCCGGGAGAAGAGCCTCCATGCACTCCGCAACGGCATTTGGGTTGCCGGGCATGTTGATGATCTGGAAAAAAAAACGTCTCAGAACCTACAAGTTTTGAAATTACGAAGGATTCTTGGGTTTCAGTCTGTACAAGCGTCGATCCTCTTATACCACATGCGGCCCGGGATAGCATCGCAAAAGGTGTCACCTGTAACAAACAGAACAGTGCAAGCACCGTCAGTACAGAACAACAGAATCTAAATCCAGCCAGGTTTATGATATTAAATGATTATTGAGGAAATTTGTTTTTGTGTAATATGCTGTGAATTGTGATCTCTGGAAATAGTCAGTACAGTGAGTTGAAATGTTAAACCTAAGAGGCAATATACGTTGTCATCACCTTCAAACTCTCCTGAATCATAACAAACGCAAGGCCAGGTGCTTCTTTCTCTATTACACATTTAGTTGCTTCTGGCGTAACATCTCTAGGTGTGAAGCCAGTGCCACCTGTGTTACGAGTGTGAGTAGGAAACAAGGGTTAAGAAATTCAAAAACTTGAGATCATGTCACCTAAGCGATTTCTTTAAAATAAAAATGTCACCTAAGGTCAAGATGAGGTTGACGCGGTCAATATCGCTCCACTTCACCAGAATCTCCTTAATTTTGTCCACTTCATCTGGAACTACAGCAGTAGCAACAACAACTGCTCCCCCTAATTTCTCTGATGAAGAGTTCACTACAGATACAGCTCTTGGGCCACTGCAAATGGGATGATAAGAGAAAAGACAACACAATGACATAAGTTACTTTTCATGGAAGCATGATTCACATCATGGAGAATAAACAGAAGATATGATTAATCTGCAATATTGAGGCTTAATCTGCAATTTTCAGGCCAAGAAAGGATAATAACTTTGTGAAATGTATAATCCTTACTGAAATGCATCACCATCTTATGTGAAGAATCATCAGTAAATTGGATCTTTCATTTTGCATCAAGAGTGACCCATTTGCAACTCAAAGCAAAGAGGTGTATCAGGATGCATGTACTTTGCAAAGGGTAAAATTTTTGAGGCCTAGGTACGATAATAAATTTGTGAAATGTGGAGTCCTTACTGAAACGCATCACCATCTTATGTGAATATGCGAAGAATAGACAGTAATTTGACTCTTCTATTTTGCATCAAGAGTGACCCATTTGCAACTCGAAGCAAAGAGGTGTATCAGGATGCATGTACTTTGCAAAGGGTAAAATTTTTTAGGCCTAGGTACGATAATAAATTTGTGAAATGTGGAGTCCTTACTGAAACGCATCACCATCTTATGTGAATATGCAAATAATAGACAGTAATTGACTCATTTCATTTTGCATCAAGAGTGACCCATTTGCAGCTCGAGGCGAAGAGGTGTATCAGGATGCATGTGCTTTGCAAGGAGTACCATACAGATTTATTCTTTCTAATGTCCTTTGATAGTGGGAACAAAATCACAAACAACAGAACTTAAGACTGAAGAAAAGGGTATTGCACTTAAGGAAATACCTCCTATCGGGGCCTGCTCCAGAAGAAACAGTGTCACTAACAGTCAGAATTGCTACTTTAACTTCAGCATTCTGAGAGGCTGCAAACTGTGGCGCATCCGCCGAAGCACTTTTTGCAGAAGAAACAAGATGAGATGATATGGGGCTGGAAGCAGCAGGCAGCTTATCCAGAGGAGGGCTAGTTATATCAGAAATAAGTATAGCTTGGACAGATGCTCCAGCTGCCAATATCTGCCCAGATGATTGCACTTCCAGCAAGGCATTTGCAGATTTCATACTTAGAAGGCGGCTACTAGCTTGTTGGCCAGTGCTCTCAGCCACATAACTGCCAAAAATAAATTAACAGACATTTACTTATGTGGTGTCAAATATAGTGTAATGAAACATCAGGCTGCCATGGTAAAAAAATAACTCTTACCCTGGTCTACCAGATCCATCGTCAGGCACCCATCTGATCACTGCACGATGAAACTCCTTACGATGTGGGTCTGCTCTTAGAGGATGTGATATACGCACATGCACTCTAAAAAAGTCTCATCAATGGAAAATGTAGAACAAATAATGAAAGGAAAACTAATAACAAGCACAAGGATAACTACCTCTCCAGATGAGGATTTGACCAACCAGAGACAAGACGTATTGCAGGAACAACAAAGAGATTGAAGCAAACCATACAACTCACTGGGTTCCCAGGCAAGCCAAAAGCAAGAGCTGTTTTGGATGGCTTTGTTGTGTCATTTGTTGTGATCTCAGCAAATGTCAATGGCTTCCCTGGTTTCATTCGGATCTGTATGCACATACAGCAAACGATTAAAATTATTGGAGAAAAAAATAAAAAATGGATAGATATAGCATGTCGAGTTTAAAAGGAATCTTTTGCAAACATAACTGCTTTCAATGGTTACCCAACAGCATACAGGAAAAGAATACAATAATAAGGCTGATGCTGCTTATCAACATCTTGGCACACAATACCCCAGAAGGATTTCTGGGTTACCTTTTCGAAGTGAATTTTACCCATCTTTGCCAAGCAAGGTTTGACAAGATCTCTATCACCCATGGAAACACCACCAGAAGTAAGGATTATATCAGCATCAGAACGTAGAGCTGCATCCATATGCTCCATAAGACTTTCTTCAGTATCTTTTGCAATGCCCAAGTCAACCACTTTACACTTCTGCTGAATAGCAGCAGCAAGTAGCATGGCCCGGTTAGAATCACGAATCTGAAATTTTAGTTTGAAGCAGAGAGGTCATGCATTTTGGTAAATATGGAATGCAAAGAAATGCGAAGGATGCAAACGTTGTGGAATAGTAGAAATAACCTGACCACGATTGAGAGTTGCAGTGGCTGGCTGAACTAACTCATCCCCTGTAGAAAATACAGCAATGGTTGGTCGACGGTATGCCTGCACATGCAAACACAGGATGCTGCATTAGAGCACTGTAAGTTTTACTCATATACTTGGTAAAATTAATCATAAGATGTTCACCTTGACAGTAGTTACTCCCACTGTTGCAAGTAGCCCAATTTCTGCAGGACCTATGTTCTCACCAGATTTCAGCACTATAGAATCTTTCTCTATGTCACATCCCTGGAAAATATACATTTAGATAAATAACGCACCGGTTACCAATAAAACTTCACCACAGATGATTGTGGTCCATCTTTATAGAGAGAGCACAAAGTTGTATTGCTAGACAAATGCCTAATTGTGCATACAACATTTCATTGATTTTTTATTGCATTGAGTGTTCTGTACGAATAGTGGTGGCAATTGATATACGTTTGTACCACAACTATCCCCTTACAAGATTATAAACAAGAATCTTGCTTCCAGTTTCCAAGACAAGATATGAAACAGTTATAATCCACTGAAATAGGACAGCCACGCAAGCTGAATTTGGATGCAGTTGATATGGCAGCAGCGCATGGACCATAGCTATGTATCAAATGCATAGCATCACAAATCTGAACCCATGGTTACCCTCCAAAACACAGGAGAGCTCATTACAATAGAGATGAAACAGTAATAGTGTCATCAAACATGTAAACCAAATTTAGGCGTAGCGGACTCGGATGCAGAGCATAGGCTATAGCAATCCATCAAGTTCATAGTCTCACAACCCGTGGTTAACCCCCATAAACCGAGAGAGAGCACATGAAACTAGCAAGCACTGACAAAAGTATCGAAAAATTGGCATACCACGCTGCGTATATCGTGCCCCTCAGCTACCCGCGCCGAGATCCTGACCCTCTTCGACCCATCCGGCGCGGCGGCGACCTGCTCCGTGTCCTCCACCTGCAGGACGGCATCCGCGCCGTCGGGAATCGGCCCTGCCCAACACAGGAAAAAACAGCCGCATCGTCAGCTCACCGGAAAACGAACGCAGCACCGGAGAGAGGTAGGTGGAGCGTAGCAGTACGCCGCCGCCGCACCTCCGGTCGTGACGTACGCGACGGTGCCTGGTGTCACGACCACGCCGAGCGCGTCGTCGCCGGCCCTGGCCTCCGCGATGACCGGGTACTCCCCGGGCCCGTCGGCGGCCACCACGGCGTACCCGTCCTGCAGGAGGCGGCCGTTATTCGCCTCAGATGGAGAAGGAGGGGTCGGTTGACTCGACTGGGACTGACCTTGACGGAGGCGCGGAAGGGGGGCAGAGGGTCGGGCGCGCGGACGTCCTCCGCGAGGACGAGGCCGAGCGCGTCGAGCAGCGGCACGGCCAACGGGGCGGCGCGGCAGGCCGCCGCGGCGGACAGCACCGCCGCCAGCGCCTCCTCCACCTGCAGCATTTTTCCCCCCTCCCTCTCGGCTCTCTCCGGTTGCTCTGCCTCGACTGGTGGCGGCGGCTGGGCTTGGCTGGGCTGAGCTGAGCTGAGGTGGGGGCCTCTCTAACTATCGACCAGACAGACAGCCACGCAGCCCACGCTCCCGGCGACGTGCCACGTGTGGCGTGACGATAGCGTTTACTTTGAGTTGGCGGTGCCGTGCTGGACAGACGTGCCAGGCCGGCTTCCAGCTCGCGCTTGAATATTCACCCGTCAAAATCATGTCCGTCTAGGAATGCACTAGTAGGATCTCCTTTAGCTCAAAAACAATAGTCGGTGAATCTTCTCCTTTTCTTTTTAGAATTTTTTTTTTTGAAACACGGTGCCTTAGGGGCTGATTCATTAAAAAAGGTTGAAGAGAGTTGCCTAGTTAATTAACGAAAAATCGGGCGAAAACCGTCACAACATGCCCGCAAAAACAATGCACATAGGGCGACCTGGCAACCCACACAAGAACGCACACACGCCATCGAGGAGAAAAGCACCGTCGAGGTTGTAATCCGGTGTCATCGTCATCTCTCCTCCGCGAGGGCGTCTCCGACTCCACCTTCAACGACCACCCATGAAGCCCTCACCGCTCAAGCACGGAGGCCTGTGTCGGTCGATGCCAAACAGTCCACCACATGTGCCAACGACCAAGCAGCTCCGACTCTGTCGACGAACATTGCAGGGGAAAAGCATTGGGCCTGCATGGAGCCGGCACCGGAACCGATCACCCGTAGGTGGATCTTCGTAAAAACAGAGGAAAATACCATGGGGGCATGTGGAGCTAGGTCTTGTGGTGGGATCGCCGACGGTGTGCAAATGCTTCCTCGTCCGTTCGACTGGAAATCGGAGAAACACTATTATTGACGTTGAATTTCAGAATAGAGGTTCCACATGATGTCGAGCTCGGAAAGGGGACTATGGGGAATGGACCTGGGTTCTTCCATCGAGGCTCTCTGGATTGGATTCGACGTCTGCGAGCCCAAGGTGGCGAGGTCGAGGGGCAAAATGTTTATTACCGAGGGGCCGGAGGGTGGCGAAAGGTTGGTGGTTTTCGAGAGGTTTGTGTTGCATGAGTCTATTCTCACATGTTATAAGCTTGTTTGTGCCCGAGGATCCAATTCGAGTCCGAGGTGCACGTGCTCCCATGCATAAAAAATGATTTTGGAAATGTCAAAAAATCCTAACAAAAAATTGATGTGTTCATAGTCACATCTAAATAGTAAATACTGCATGTAAATTTTTAGCTTAGAAGGTTAAGCATTTTGGTCAGCGAAAAAAAACAAATTAAACACCAGATGTCACCTCAAATGCTACACCCACATACTTGCGACACTAACACGAACATCGACAAAACGAAACACTTTATTTTTTTTCACCAACGAAACGCTGCTACTCCATTTCACAGGAAAATTGCCAAGCATACTTGCGACACTAACATGAACATCGAGAAAAAAATCAGATATTTTTTTCAAAAAATTAACGTTTTTACTGTTCATGCGGGAGCAAATGCACCCGGGAGCCAAAACGTCCTCCCCTATTTGTGCCTTACTACATACTCCCTTCGTACTAAAATAAGTGACTCAACTTTGTACTAACTTTAGTACAAAGTTAGTATAAAGTTGAGTCACTTATTTTGGGACCGAGGGAGTACTCACCAAAAACATGATGTGATGACTCTCTGCATCTGTTGCAAAACGTTGTGTTCATGTTGCAAGGTTGATTTTGTGTTGGTGTAAACACTAATTTACAGGCTTTGTATGTTCGTTGATTTTCTTCGTGCTTTTGTTGCGGTCAATAGAGGTGTGTTGCATACACAAAAACATGTTTTATGTAAGGTTTTCACATACCGAGAGAAGAAATGTTGCCACACTGTTGCAAACATAAACAATAATGATGTATGTGGTTCTTTTATTGCGACGGTCGAACAAACTATAAACATCTTTAGTTAGGCTAGACAATGGGAAACGTTGCCTATCGGGCACACCATTTCTCCCCTTCAAATCAGCATGTTAGAGTACTTAAGCCCACTTACATGACATTTTTGAATATGTGGATGAGAAGAGAGTCAACGGGGCACCACCCAACGACCCAATCAATACTCAGACAATGAGGGGCTGCACATGGCTCGGTTGGTGCTTCAATGAACTACGCTACACATGTAGAGTTGCTTCTGTTATAAGTGAAAAGTGATTTTCTCTGAAACGTCGGTTACAATTAAAGAGGAAGAGAGGAAAGGATGCTCTTTGGTTGTAATGGAGAGTATCATATACTAGTATCATATGCATGATACTAATATATGATACTAAGTCCGTAATGCATAGTATCATATGAGGGTATCATAGAGGACTATATTTATTGCCATGCATGACACAAAGTAGCACATCATTTAATATGATACGGTATCATGATATGATACTCAAGACTCTCTTTCTTCATTTAATTCCATGCCACCTCATCAAAATGGCTTAGTTGTCATGCATGATACTACCGATGATACTCAAAATGGCTTAGTTGGCATGCATGATACTACCTATGATACTCCCATTACGGGCAGCCTAATGGGAGTATCATCAGTAGTATCATGCATGCCAACTAAGCCATTTTGATGAGGTGGCATGGAATTAAATGAAGAAATAGAGTCTTGAGTATCATATCATGATACCGTATCATATTAAATGATATGCTACTTTGTGTCTTGCATGGCAATAAATGTAGCCATCTATGATACCAACATATGTACGGACATAGTAACATATAGTAGTATCATATGCATGATACTAGTATATGATACTCTCCATTACAACCAGCCTTACGGGCAACCTTACTAAAGGACGTGATTCTACGAAAGGTGCATCTTCGGTGTATGGACACAAGTGTTAATTACGGTTGTTTATTAGGTTGGTAATTAAAAACAATTAAAACTAGTCCTAACAACTTCAAACCCAAGCAAACTCTTCTTTGATTCAGTCTTTGACTCTGGTTGAGATGTAAGCATGTGTGTAAGGAAAAATTATGTTGGTCAAGACAATTGTAGCTCCGTTGTATGTTCTCATGTGCACAACATTCCTCAGTCATGACTTTTCTTCATGTTTCCCTTGAGCATCAATTCCCGTGCTAGATAGATAACCACATTTCGTTGCTTAAAAACAAAAACAAAAACAAAAACAAAAACAAAAGACAACCACATTTTACAAGCGGAAAATGCTAGAAAAGGGACGACCGTTTTTGTTTGTTGTCATGTTGCGTGTGTCCAGTCAAACGTCAAAAGCACATAAATAGGTGTTTTTTGACTTATATAAGCGGAAATCCAAAAGTCAAAGTTAAGCTTGACCAAACACTATGTGAGGTGGCATGACCGTGGACCTCTTGCTCGCGTTATTTCCCTGATATGCCTTCCAATCAACCAATCGATCGAACCGAGAGAAACTAGAGAGAAGTGAGATCAAAATGGCCCAGAAAAAATTGACTGGTGGGTCCACAATGTAGTATGCAATACAGTGCCAGCTCGTTGAACATTCTAGAAGCTCAGCTCGCCGGGTGATGCTTTCATCCATGAGACACAACGGGGCTAATTTCAATTGCGCTTGGGTTCTCTCTCCTCCTCCTCCTCGTTTATCTACGCGGGATTAGCGCATGCGGTAAAGTGTGAAAAGGATAGTGGTACATGAAGGAGGAGTGAGCAAGATAACCCCATGCGTGCATGTGCCACCACAGCTAGGGTTTTGAGAGAGGCTGACTTTCGTTCCCCTTATGAAAGTTGTGGCGACGACAATTATCTAGACTAGACAACACATCAGTTGATCGTATGCCATGAGAAGAACTTACTCAAGGAGTGGAAGTGAGGATAAAGGAGAAAACAAATTGTTCGGGTCCTCGTGACACTCTCACGAGGGCAACGCTGGAGGCACAAAAATCCTAGTTGTCGGGACCTTCCTCCTCCCTTCCGCCGCCATGCATGAAGGGCGCCACCAGGTGAAGCCCACGCGACCAATGACGATGATGGGGGTCTTCTTTTCGCGGTCGCATATGCTCCTAGGGGCGTCGGTAGTGGGGATTCCGTTGGTGTAGTGGTATATTCGGCTAGCACGGCGGTGTGCCCCCGCTGACTAGTGCAGTATGCCCAGGCATGGAGCTCAACAACTGCTCCCATGGCAGGCAGGAGGGAGGGGATTCGGCTTGCGTAGGGTGTTGTCCTTCTCGACGATAATGGTGGGATGGTGCGAGGGGCCTTAATGGTCGGCGAAGTAGGTGCCGTTGGGGTTCCTAGGGCAAGGGGGTTCGAGGGCTTCGCCCTCTGTTGAAGAAAGGCGAGATCTGGCTCCATGGAGGTCTGCTGCCCAAGTGATGTAGTGTGGGCAGTCGGCCCACGGGCGCTAGTGAGCCCCATCCCTAGCTTTGATTCATTATTGTAGTGGTTGGGTCTAGGTGAGGTCTGGTCCTCGGGGTCAAGGGTTTCCTAAGTGTGTGGGCTGACGTTGGTGATGTCCGGTCATGGCCATTGTAGAGGTGATGCATGACGGTCGATTCCTGCACTGTTTGTGCCAAGGTGCTTTCTTCGCATGGAAGGAGGCCTTGACGGTGACCTTGTGCCTATTGTGACGAGTCAGTTTTGGATGACGAGGCAGCCTCTCCGGCGAGGAACGTGGCAGGGGTGGTGTCCTCTCTTGCTAGTTGTGTCGATAGAAAGGCAAATTTTAACATGCTCCCTCTTACCCCTTATTTTTACATATGAGGTAAGAAGGTAAGAGTTAATCCGACCACTAATTAATGTGATCAACGGCTCAGATCTACTACATACTCTTACCTCTCATGTGAAAAGAGGGGGTAAGAGGGACCATGCTAAAACTGCTCCGATAGAAAGGGGTGGGGTGTCGGGTGATCATGGTATTGTTGTTGCTCCGACGATGGCGAATCCCCAATCTTGGTCTGTGGCGACATGCCTTACTTTGTGGTGAGCATGCAGCCTTTGTACTATGGGTGGGATTCCGAGCGAAAGCACCTCGCTCTGCCGAGGCCTATGGGTGTCGGGGTTTTGGTGCGACATATGCCAAAGGATGGCTTATCATGCATGGGGACAATAGAATGTCGCCGGGCCCTGGAAGCGGGATAAGGCGATACTTAGGACGCCTACGAATCTTACCTAGGTTAGGGGCTCTCCGTTGAGATAACACCCCTAGTCCTGCTCTGCGGGGGCTCCGCGTCATGACTAATGTCAATATGGTACCTACAAGGTTGCTCCTTGAGTTGTGTCGTCTAGAGGAAGAAGAAGGGCAAGGCTAGCTCTTTGTCTTCTCTCTAGGGAATGCGGGGTGTCGCTAGGGTTTCTCCCTATCTGTCTATCTCTCTCTTTGTGTCTCTCTTCTTCTTCTTAGGATCCAACCCCTCCACATGGAGGACCCTGGGGGGTTTATATAGGCCTACCCCCAGGGGTACAATAGTAATCTAGGCGGAATGCCCCCCAGCTGTCAGCGTCTTTGGGTGCCGACCTTCCCGCCTGTTTGCTGGGGTCCGCCGTCTACGGACCCTCATGATTGCTTTTTACTGTGGGCGCTCTTCTGCTAACGGCAGCATCGTTAGGAGGGGAGTGGCTACAGTGTCGCCGCCTCCTGCCGCACGCTGCCACCACGTCCTGTCTTGTCATCTTGATGGGGTTCAGACTCCTAGGGCACGGTTAGCCGCCTGCTACCAGGCGGCCCGTCCCCCAGGCCGCCTGCCAGGGGCCGCTTGCTTCTTGTTCACCCACTGACAGGTGGGGCCGGCCGCCTGCTGGCTCTGCCGCCTGTGGGTAGTGGGATCATGGCTTTCTCTGACCGGGGCTAGGTCACTAGCAACATGGCTACAGTGATACGTCGCTTAAGGAGCGTCCGTAAGATACGCCCTCACTGTAGCCACGCCCTTATAGATTCTTTAAGGACATGCTCAACTGTAGCCATGCCTTAGCCTTGTCGTGGTTCCACAACACGCGTCCCGAGGGGGAGGCGTGGGGCCGTCTTCTAGATGCTGGCCATGAGTCTGCCGCCTGTCCAGGCCCCCGCCGCCTGCTGGCAGCCCGCTCCTGGGCGTTGCTGCCCCAGAAGGCGGTCCGATGAGCAGGCGGCCGAGGGGTGACAGGCGGCCCCCAATTGTCTTGAAATATCATGGGTGGTCGATGAGGACACCCGTGATCAATATCTCCGACAATGGGTATCTCTACACTCTTGGGGCGCTTTTTTGTGGCCCCCCCTCCCTGTGCGATGCTCCAGGTGAAAACCTTAATCCATCAATTTGGTCTCGGCGGCGGCAACACGTGGTCTCATTAGCCGCTTGGGGATGCCGTGGTGGAGCTCGGGTATGTTATGGTGGTCTCATCAGGCAATCTTGGATCCTGGCTCGAAGGTTCTTTGGCTCTGGCATGGGGTGGTCTTGTTCGCCTCCTATCTTTTGCACGTCTCCTCGTTGCTACCGTTCTTGGTCCTCCCTGCTAGCAAGTAGGATCAATGCACCACGACCCAGGGCGAGATGGCAGTGGGCATTCTTCGGCGCCATTTTGATGTGTGCAGTGCAGCGATGTCCGGTATTTTCCCAAGGAGGCGTGGTTTCGTTCTAGGCCGATGATCTCGCTTCTTGTGGGGTGCGACTACTCTAGTACTCTTGCTCGGCTTCCAATTGGTGGCGTCCAGTGGTATTTCTGCTTTACATGTCGTTGCTCTTTATTGTCGGTTTTATCTTTGATATGTTTTATAGGAGGGTTTCTCGTCACCTTGTATCGTTTGACCGTGTGGCATATTAAAAACAGAGCGAAATACTCCCAATTTCCACAAAAGTCCCTGGATACACGTTTTTAGAGGCGTAGGCCTTTTTTGGTTCATAGGATAGGATTATCATAGGAATAGGAAATTTGTAGGAAATGAGATGACATGTATCTCAAATCCTATGAGTAGGAATAGGAAAAGAGATGTCATTTGGTTCACACCAAAGGAATTTTTCCATTGAGTCTAGGCTCATTTTTATTTCCCTATGAAATGTGAATGATAGAAACCAATCTTATGTAGGAATAGGAATCCATTCCTATGAACCAAAGGGCTCTAAAGGAAAAAATTCTATAAGAATACTATCCTATAGAATTCCTACGAAATTCCTCCAAACCTTCAAGGCATTTCCATAGCCTTTCCGAGATACATTGCCATGCAACATCCATCCTCTCATGACTTGATCTTCATGTCATGCATGCTTTTTGCTTGATCGATGAGCCGCATGCTAGTTGGGCCTTGCCCTAATCATTGCTACATGACGCGCTAGTATCGTTGCATATCCTGCTACACTGGCAGAGGCATACATTTGCATACATCATGATAGTTTCATTTTCTTTATGTTGAGTACTTTTGTAAAGTGTGAAAGATCTTCTATACCTCTTGTAATACATAGAGTGTTGCCCCTAAAGTGAGGAAAAGATCCCAAAGAGGACAAATCAAAAGATCCCAAAGAGGACAAAATCAAAAGATCCCAAAGAGGACAAATGAGAGATAAATAGAAAGAGCCATTGAGGCCACAAAAAATAAAAAAAATAAAAAAAAAGAGAAAAAGAAATAAAAAAAGAGAAGGGGGCACACTACTATTTCTTTTTGAGAGATCCACACTCGTACTCCATCTTATACCTTGTGCTCCATAGAGATTATCATTCATGCATATAGCTATGTGTGGACCTTTACACTATAGAACTTGGCTTGTATATTCCAATGATGAGCCTCCTCAAAAGAGCTCTAGGTCTTCTTGAGCAAGCAAGTTGGATGCACCCCCACTAGTTCCATTGGAGAGCTTACCTTAGCTCATATGTGCATCCGTTGCATGGCAATCCCTACTCCTCACATCATATCTATCATTTGGCTTTCTCTCGCCGATGATTGTCCTCATTGATGTGAGCCTTTCACACCTTTTTTGTCTTCCCCCTATATCATTTTTCTCTCTTTGCCATCCTAAGTGTCGACTTTCTTGCTTACGCTCATCCATTGCATGAGTGCTCAAAATATCGAAAGGGAGTGGATCATTTTGACTTGTACCTGGCTGACGATCTGGGGATGAGTCAAGATAGGATTCCAAAGAAGACCAAGTGTGAAACTTTAGTAGATTAAGTTCTCAACAATACAAAAACTATGTTTTACTCTCTCATATATCCCTATCCCCTTTCTTGCACGCAAACACCATTTGGAGACATTCGAGTCACGGACAGCGAGAGCTCTTGCACCTTTATGTTCTTTTGTTACTTGTTACAATGCTAATATAGACTCTTGCTTGTTATGACTTGAATTGGATTACATGCCTTGATTGCTTTACTTAAAAGTTCTTATATGGTTGATAGCATGTCACCACAGAAATTATGCTTGTTATCATTTACCTACTCGAGGACGAGCAGGAATTAAGCTTGGGGATGTTGATACGTCAAAAACGTATCTATAATTTCTGCTTGCTCCATGCCTCTTTTGTGTGATATTGCTATGATATTTATGCACTTCCATACACTTTTGATCATATTTGGACTAACCTATTAACTCAGTGCACCAGAGTGCCAGTTCCTGTTTTCTGCTGTTTTTCTATTTCAGGTTTCCCCCATATTAAAAGTGCCCTAAAAATTCCGGGAAAAATACAGGAAAAATCAGCGTATCGGGAGCTTCCGGAAAAACCAAGGCAGGGCCAGAGGGGAGCCTGGGGTGGCCCAGGCGGCCACCCGGCGCGGCCCCACCCCTGGCCGCGCCAGGTGGGCGCCTGGGGCCCCACCTCCGCCTCTGGTGACCCCCTTTTGCGTATATATTGCTCGCGTCCCGAAACCCTCGAGGACGGAACCCTTTTTCGTGATCTCATCTCTTTTCCGCCGCCGTCGCGCTTCCAAGATCGGGAGCACCAGGAGAACTCTTCCCGGCACCCTGCCGGAGGGGAGAACCACCACCGGGAGCTTCTCCACCACCATGGACGCCTCCCGGATGAGTTGTGAGTAGTCTCCCTTGGACCATGGGTCCATGACCAGTAGCTATGTGATGTTCTCCTCCCCTCTTTGTTCTTCATCGATTAGACCTCGTGAGCTGCCCTACATGATCGAGGCACATATGTAATCTTTATGCTGTTGCTCTGCTGAGTTTGCTGGGATCCGATGGATTATGAGATTATGTTCAGATTGTGTGTGAGTAATATATTTGATTCACCTCTTTTATATTTATGTTCTTGAGTAATTCTTGCATGTTCTCCGTTGCTGTTTATTGCTTTGGCCGAGTAGTAGGTAGTAACTCCAAGAGGGAACGTTATGCTTGATTGTGGGTTCATGCCCCTCGATGACTAGCTTGAGTGACAGAAACATGAGTCTAGGGGATGTGCTGTTGCCACAAGGGGGAAAACAACGGTGCTTGTACTTGCGGGTGCAAGGATTGTTTACTTTACGCAAAGTTCTTTTAATGCAGTTGTCCGTTGCTTTGAGTTTACACTTTGGGTGGGACTCGCAACTTAATACCAGCGAGATGTTTTGGATAGATATCTCAAGGTGGATGATTAGTAGTAGATGCAGATGGATTTCGGTCTACTTGCCTTGGCGTACCGCCCATGCTTTTGAGCCTCTACCTTTCTTTACAGCATAGTTAGCATTGGTTTGCGCACATAATCCTGTCAATTGCCCAGCTGTAATTTGTTTACCTCGCTTAGCTGTTTTATCGTCTTTTGGGAGAGAGACATCACTAGTGAACATCATGGGACCCCGGTCCATATTACCATCACTGATCACACCCGCTATTTACTTCCTGTTCTTATTTCCTAGTTGCAGTCATACCTATCACTATAATCTCTTGCGTTTGATCCTTTGTAAACGACAAGGCCGGAGGGATTGACAACCTCTCTGTACTCGTTGGGATCAAAGTTATTTGTATCTGTGTGCAGGTCCTGTCAAGCAAAAGTTTCTGGCGCTATCGACACCATCTTGTCGACCCTCGGAGTCTCACGGGATTCGATCCTTGGTATCTTTGCCAAGGAAAATTTGTCGCTACGCTACATCTCAAACCTTCCACTTGGGGTAACCAACGAGGGGCAAGAAGCCATCACCCCCGAGCCCCTCCTCTCTTCACCAACAGCATCCTCCCTCTCTCAATCACCTCCCTGAGCCACTCGCCTCTCTCCAGACCCGCCCGAGCTCGAGATCGAGCTCGAGCTCCGCCGCGGCGGCTCCCCGTCGCCAGCCCAGTACAGGCCGCCCTAGCCCTCCCTCTCGCTCGATCTAGCACCACAGCCAGTCACTGATGCGTTTCCCTCTCTTTCCCCTCTTTGCAGCCGCCGGAATCGACCGGAGCAGCAACCTCCCGACGCTCCTCCGCCGCAAGTCCTCGCCGCCGGCGAACCAGGCCCCTCCGGCGAGCCGCACCACCACCACTGGAACGGCGACTCTCCGCTGAGCCCGTTCCTGCCCGTAGCTTGCCCCGCCGTGCACCGTATCGCCGCCGGTGAGCTCGCCGTCTCTCTGGCCGCAAGGTTGAAGATGACAGGCGGGCCCCGCCTGTCATCCTCACCTCTCTCTCTCCCCTCTCTGACGCTGATCGCCGGGCCCCGCCCGTCAGGTTTAAAAAACCCTGGCGCGCGCTGGCGCCGTGCGGTGGGCTGATTTCGCCCTGGGCCGTTGCACTGTGGCCGTTCTGGCCCAGTGGCACAGAGCCTTTTTCTTTTTCCTTTTCTGTGGATTTTCAAATAATTCCACAGAATTAAATATATATCCAAATGAATTAATTCCAGCTCCTAAAAACTTGTAAAAATCCAACCTATTTAATGATGTCACTTTCACACATGTCCATGGATCTTTTCTGTTCTGTTCAAATTTAAATTCATATTTGAACATTAAAACTTCTATTCAAATATTCATGGACCCCATACTGCCACTCCAAAACTCAAACTAAGAATTTTTGCCATCTTGGTTTTCCCTCTAGTATTTAACAAAAATAAGTTGACATTTTTCTGAGCACTTTGATTTTTCTGTTTTTATTGTGATCTTATTTTCCCGTTGTTATTTTGCGAAGATTAGATACCGTATTTGATGAGATTGCTGAAGAAGAAGGTGGGGAAGGATTTGAAGACTTTGAAGACCAAGCCAATCCAGGCAATCAGCCCTTTGACCATGATACACTTATGTTCTTCGGAACCCGATTGTTTCCGAATGCACGATGATAAGAGTTACGGTGGTAACCTAGTTTTAAACCACCACATGATGCATGTTTCACTCATGATCTTGCTATGTGCTAGATGAAATGCAAATGATTAGTAGTGATGCTTAGTGATGCATGTGTGCCTTGTAACCTTCGTGGTTGCATTCTTTTCATAAACCCCATCGGGTGCCCCTAATGCCCGAGGGTGATATTGAGTTGGGTCATCACTTGAGGAAGAAGTGATGTGCCGGTAAAGATCTTGTGCATGGGTGAAATGATGGATTAGATTTATGTGTGACTACCGTCCCAACCAAATATGTGCAACCACTCTACCCCTTATGGGACGGGGCGTTATTGATTACTTAGGCCGATACTAGCATGGTGCCCGCATTACTAGTGACGGGTAGACTTGAGGTCTTTCCCGGGACGGGGTCGTGCTTGGATAGACGACCATGACTGTTTTCACAAGGCACCGGACACACGTTGGTCCCTTCGTGTACGTGAGACATTGAAAATAGGGCAAGTCCCATGATCTATTGTTTGTACTCAAGGGCTGTGCACCAACGAGTGGACTCTATGTTAGTGTCGTCTAAGGAAAGATAATGACCGGGTGCTTCCCCCGAGTACTTGAGGTACTGCGGGATCGTGGGTGACACGAAAGCTTCCCGGATCTTGTGGGTAAAGTGCGCAACCTCTGCAGAGTGTAAAACTATTCGAATAGCCGTGTCCACGGTCATGGACAGTTGGGTGGTGCTACTTAAACTATGTCCAGAATTTTACTACATCGGAGTAAGTATGTGTGTGTGTTGAGTCAAGGTGGTGACTTGACTCGTTGAGTTGAATCCTATTCATGTTGATATCGGTAACCTGCCTTCGAGGTTACGTGAATTTATTGATGCATATACTTGATGGTAGAATATTTATTCTAGCTCATTGCTAGATTGCTCATTGTTGTACAATTGCATTGTTACTTTAAACCAAAATCATGGGTTGCTTGCGAGTACATTCAAAGTACTCATTGGCTTGCCACTGGTTATTTAATTGGCCAGGCATGGAGGAACAGGAATATGAAGAAGAGTTCTATGGAGACGAACATGCGAACTAGGACGCTATCCCAGTCAGAATGCCTGTAGGGTTAAGGCAGATGGCATGGGTTCTACATATCATCGAAGACTTCCGCTATTCGAGTTATTTGCTATTCAGCCCTTGAGGCTTTATCTATGTAAGACTTGGCCATAATGGCCTTAATTTGTGTAAGACGGTATGTATGGATGTAAGACTCTTGTTATTCAGCTTCTGTGTGTTCAGTGAGCATTCATCTCTGGGGTCACTATACACGTGCATTCGGTGATCTCGACTCTTAAGTCGGGGTTCCCACAGAGCTGGTATCAGAGCCATCTTGACTGTAGGAAGCCTTAGTTAGCATGGGCGTTAGTTAGATGAGACCCCTTTCCAAAAACCTTCTGAACCTCTCTTCTTTTCAAAACCTTACCAACCTGAGATATCATCAGCTTATTAACCTCTCCTATTCCACCTTTGTAGATGGCTGCTGTACCCGAAGAGCACCTGACCACTGGGTTTCCCTTGCTTCTCGAGGATAGCCTCCGGGAGTGCCAGTTCCACCGAGCACCCATCCTCACCTACCTTGAGCATTGGGTTAGCGACACTGAGGTGGAGTACCATGTGGAAGTGATCGTGAAGGCAAACGATCCTCCCACAAGTTGGTTCTTTGAGGGACCCCAGATGGCAACACTACCTCTCGCTGTCGAGGCTGCTGCACTCAAGGCACTAACCCGTCTCCGCGAGCTTCTTCCGGAGATGGCAGCCAAGATGACAACCCGCTTCTTGCCGTACCGGAAAGAAGGTGAAGATGAAAGCAGCGCACTAGCCCCTCCATTGAAGGAAGGACTCTCGCTTCGATTCTAGACCTACTTCAGTCTATGTGCCGACAGCTTGGCACAAAATTTGGCCTCGGAATCAGCGAAGCTCCGAAAAGAACTTCACAAGACCAAGTCTCTTCTTCGTCGAGCACAAGAGAAGACAGATAGGATCAAGAAGGAAGGTGCGCCTCCAGGACAATCTGCTATTGCGTACCGAGGCGGAAGGCCCTCAGGAGATGTATCTTCCAAGGATGAAGAACCACCTCGGCGACGCCGTATGACGGCAAGGGAATATCGCAAGCTTTTCTCGGCACCACCGACGAAGCACCATCGTATCCAACTCCTCCACTCCCCCACACCCTCAAGTGACAAGGGGGCCCAGACAGATGAAGACAAGGAGGAAGACCCAGAAGAGCCAGAATACGCGACCGAGCATTCCGCCGCTTAGGCATTATTCGCTACTCGGATATGCCAGTTCGTGACCTCTACGGTAGGATAGGTCGTGTAACCCCTATGCGCAGTCGAGTCCTTTTATGGTTCATATGAAACAATCTAGTGTTGCTTTTGTTGTGTTTGGATGCATGTCGTATTCTTCCTTCGGGAATATGTAAACGACTACATTAACCATTTGAATTTTAATGAATGTGTTTGGCCCTTTCGGCCCTTGCATGATTGATTAGTGTCACACCCACCCCCTTACTAGGCACCCATCTATATTGCTTTCCCTCTTCCAAGTCATGAGACCTTTTTACCGCTCCAACAGGATGCCTGTTGTAGCTCGTACTGGTACCTCTACCCAGCAGCCTGAAGCCGGAGCATCCACTCAGTCAGAGGCCGGCCACGACCAAACCAACGACCAAGCTCCACCACCACCACCTCCTCCGAACATGGACATGGCTCAGCTTCTCCAAGCTTTCCGAGAGGAACGCCAAGCCAACACCGCAGCCCTTCAGTTGATTGCTCAAGCTGTCACCAACAATCGCCAGCCGGCGGGAATGGCAATGGATGTTCCACGTTGGCAGAGTTCAAGAAGCATGCACGGCCAACTTTCATCGAGACTGCTGAACCCCTGGATGCAGACGACTGGGTCCGCGCCATTGAGGACTTGCTGGAACTAGTCGGATGCACCGAGGACCGCGAGAAGGTGGCTTATGCAGCCCACTGCCTCGGGGGGACTGCTAGAGCTTGGTGGGATGGATTCAAGGTCATGCATGCTGGACAAGACATCACTTGGGACAACTTCAAGGAAGAATTCCGCAAAGCCCACATTCCTTCCGGAATCATGGCTATAAAAAAGCGTGATTTCCGAGCCCTGAAGCAAGGAAGTGGCACTGTCAAGGAGTACATGCAGAAGTTCAGTGTTCTGTCAAGGTATGCCCCTGAAGATGTCAGCACTGATGCTGCAAAAAGGGAGCGCTTCATGGAAGGCCTCAATTAGACTTTGCAATACTCGCTTGTCGTGTGCGACTGCCCAACCTTCCCTGACCTGGTGAACAAAGCACTAATGCTTGAAGACAAGCGGCGTGCTCTGGAAGACACTTGCAAGCGCAAGATGGTCAGTAAAGGAAGTTCCAGCAACCAGAAACCTCGCCCGTGGCAGTCAGCCCCGGTCAGGCCAACCTATCAGCAACCAAGAGCTCCTGCACCTCGCACCAACTATCAGCCTCAGCAGTATGCCAACCCAAGGCCAGCTTTCAACCCCAATAACAGTGGTGGCAACAAGATCAATAATCCAAACCAAGTCACTTGCTTTGGATGTGGTCAGTCAGGACACATCTCAAGGGTGTGCCCCAACAAGAAGCCTGATGCCCCGCGCCCCAATGCACAGAACCCAGGACAAGGCCGCGGGATGCCACCAAGGAACCCAGCTCCTCGCAACCCGCCTAACCATGGGAAGGGGCGTGTGAACCACGTCACTGATGAAGAAGCCCAGGAAGACCCGGACGTCGTGCTGGGTACGTTCCTTGTCAACTCAGCACCTGCAACTATCTTGTTTGATTCCAGAGCCACGCATTCATTTGTCACTCAAAGATTTGCATTAAAAAGTGGCATGACCCCTACACCCCTGAATAACCCCATGGTGGTACAAACCCCCGGAGCAGAGATGAGAGCCAAGATAGGCTGTAAAGGAGTCAGTATTACCATTAACGGTGTAGACTTCCTGGCAGACCTTATCATCCTAAGATCGCAAGGCTTGGATGTGATCTTAGGGATGGATTGGCTCAGTAAGCACCAAGGCTTATTAGATTGTGCCAATCGGACTGTCACTGTGACCAATGACCAAGGAGTCGAAGTTAAGTTTGCTTCCAACTCCTCTTCCGCTCAAGCCATTCAAGTCAACTGTCTATCTGAAGTCGGGCTAGAGCAAGTACCGGTGGTATGCGAGTATCCCGATGTCTTTCCGGATGAGCTACCGGGAATGCCCCCTGACCGTGACATTGAGTTCATCATCGAGCTCGTGCCCGGAGCAGGACCCATCTATAAGAAGCCTTATAGAATGGGGACGGAAGAATTAGCTGAGTTGAAGAAGCAACTGGAAGAGCAGTTGAGGAAGGGATTTATCCACCCAAGTGCCTCCCCTTGGGGATCACCTGTTCTGTTTGTGGCAAAGAGGGACGGCACCATCCGCTTATGCATTGACTATCGCTCCCTCAATGAAGTTACAATCAAGAACAAGTATCCACTTCCCAAGATTGAAGATCTGTTTGATCAGCTCAGCGGAGCCAATGTATTCTCCAAGATCGACCTCAGATCTGGGTGCTACCAACTGAAGATCAGACCCCAAGATATTCCGAAGACGGCATTCGTAACCCGATATGGCCTGTACGAGTGCACGGTCATGTCCTTTGGGTTAACCAATGCCCCAGCTTACTTCATGTACCTCATGAATAAAGTCTTCATGGAATATTTGGACAATTTTTTGTTGTCTTCATCGATGACATTCTTGTCTTCTCGAAGACGGAGGAAGAACACGAGCAACATTTGAGGATGGTCCTAGACAAGCTTCGGGAGCACCAACCATACGCCAAATTCAGCAAGTGTGAGTTTTGGCTGCATAAAGTTGGATTCTTAGGTCATGTCTTGACCGAAGAAGGACTGTCAGTTGATCCCGCGAAGATTGAAGCTGTGACCCAATGGCAATCTCCAACGATCGTCAAGGAAGTCAGAAGCTTCCTCGGACTTGCGGGCTATTACCGCAAATTCGTGGAAGGATTCTCTAGCATTGCCCGGCCAATGACTCAGCTCCTCAAAAAGGACAAGAAGTTCGAGTGGACGCCAAAATGCGAAGAGAGCTTCCAAGAGCTCAAGAAGAGATTGACCACCGCCCCAGTTCTGGCAACACCTGATATTCACAAGGAGTTCGTGATATATTGTGATGCCTCTCGAACCGGATTGGGAAGCGTTCTGATGCAAGAAGGCCGAGTCGTAGCATACCTATCCAGGCAGCTACAACCTCATGAAGAGAACTACGCTACTCACGATCTTGAGTTAGCGGCAGTGGTTCATGCCTTGAAGACATGGCAGCATTACCTCCTAGGGAAACGTTGTGAGATATACACAGACCACAAAAGTCTGAAGTACATTTTCACCCAAAAGGAATTGAACATGAGGCAGCGTAGATGGTTGGAACTCATCAAAGACTACGACCTCAGTGTTCAATATCACCCCGGGAAGGCTAACGTGGTGGCCGATGCCTTAAGCTGGAAGGCTTGCTCCTTGAATGCCATAATTCAAAAGAGGCAGTCAACCCTGTTTAAGGAGTTCGAACAATTCAGTTTGGAATTGGTCACCCCTGGATTTCTGGATCATTTGGAGGTCAAACCAACCCTGACGGATGAAGTCAAGAAGGCGCAAGGCGGGCACGCGAGCATTGAAGGCATCAAGAAGAAGATGAAGCTAGGCAAGGCCCCAGGATTCTCCGAGGACGAGCACGGGATTGTTTGGTACAAAGGCCGCATCTGCGTACCAAACAAGATGGAGCTGAAGAACCTGATCCTACAAGAAGCCCACGACACTCCGTATTCCATCCACCCTGGAGGAACCAAGATGTATCAAGACTTGAAGGAAAGATTCTGGTGGCACGGGATGAAAAGAGAGATTGCAACCTATGTTGCAAAGTGTGATGTGTGCCAAAGGGTCAAGGCTGATTATCAGCGACCCGCTGGATTGCTCCAACCACTCAAGGTTCCTGAGTGGAAGTGGGATAAAGTCGGAATGGACTTCATCAGTGGATTACCAAGGTCGAATAGAGGACATGACTCCATCTGGTTCATAGTCGACCATTTGACCAAGGTGGCCCATTTCATTCCTGTCAAGACCACTTATGATGGCAACCGGCTGGCAGCTCTCTACATCGATAGAATCGTAAGCCTTCACGGCGTTCCCAAGGAGATTGTGTCAGATCGAGGAACCCAGTTCACCTCAAGGTTCTGGAAGAAGTTCCAAGAAGCCTTGGGAACCAAGTTGTCTTTCAGCACGGCTTTCCACCCACAGACCGGAGGTCAGACAGAACGAGTAAATCAATTCTCGAAGACATGCTCCGAGCCTGTGTCTTGGCGTATGGAGCCAAGTGGGAAGATTGCCTCCCTTTTGCCGAGTTCTCCTATAACAACAGTTATCAGTCGAGCCTTCAGATGGCACCATTTGAGGTGTTGTACGGACGCAGATGTCGCACACCCCTCAACTGGTCAGAGACTGGAGAAGGGCTAGTCTTTGGACCGGATATTCTCCGTGAAGCAGAAGAGCAAGTCCAACTAGTCAGAGAACGTTTGAAGGTAGCCAAGTCAAGGCAGAAGAGCTATGCTGACACTCACCGTCGGGACATGACTTTTCATGTCGGGGACCATGTATACCTGCGGGTAACTCCTCTAAAGGGAACCAAGCGTTTCCACGTCAAGGGGAAGCTCGCACCGAGGTTCATTGGACCCTTTGAGATCACTGCACGACGAGGAGAAGTGGCTTACCAGTTGGAACTACCACCTGAGCTATCCGATGTGCACAACGTATTCCACGTGTCACAACTTCGGAAATGTCTCCAAGTTCCGAACAAGCCTGATCTCTACAAGGATGTTGATCACCAAGCCATTAATCTCCAGCCTGATTTGACCTACCGCGAGAAGCCCATTCGCATTCTGGACGAAGCAGAACGACGGACGCGGAGCCGCACCATCAAGTACTTCAAGGTCCAGTGGAGCAACCACACGGAAGCAGAAGCAACCTGGGAACGTGAAGACTATCTTAGATCCGAGTATCCCGATCTCTTTTAAGACCTAGTTTAGGAATCTCGGGGACGAGATTCTTGTAAGGGGGGTAGGTCTGTCACACCCTGCATTTTGTAACATGTCATTTGCATCAATGAAGCATGAAAATTTGGACCAGCAAATTTTTTTGGCCTCATTTGGCTTTTATTTGGAATTGAGTTTTTCTTCCTATGTTTTTCATGTACTCATTAAAGTCAACTACTACCTCTTGTAGAATTCATCTCCTTACCCAAAACTTCTGCCCAATGATCATACCAAGTGAATATAGCAGTATAGTATTTTCTTATAAAATTAATTTGGCCAAAATGTATTTTCAAAATTTAGTATTCCAAAACCCCCTGAATTGAGGTTTGCACTGCAAGTGCTTGATTTAGGGTGAGAAAGTTATTTCAAAAAGTATATTTGAGACCTAGTAGTCATAGGACTCCCAGAAACCACAAAAGTATAATTTTAAAAGTTATTTTACTATTTTATTTAAAAGCTTTTTCTTAAGGCCAGAAATGGTCTTTAATAGGGAAAAAATTATTTTAGTATTTCGAAAATATTTGCCAAAATTCAAGGAGACTCATAGGACATATATTGTCCATATATAAGAGTTTCAACCCTTGGTCATGTTCAAAATAATGGGCTAATCCCTCAGAAACCCTTTCTGGATATTTCAAGCTTTTGAAATATTTACAAAGGAAATATTCTCTAAAAATTCCAGGGAAATTCTATCATGTCATATATGACATATTTGATGATCTTGCCAAGCCCCGTGCCTTGGGAAGCAAGATAACATCCTCAAAACCCTTCAAAACCATTCTGTCCATATCTGAAGTTTGAGCAACTTTACATTGCCAAACTTATCCAAATGCTCTCAAACTTGGTGCACATGCTAGAATGGTCTAATAAGGCATCTAGACCAAATGGCACCAGCTTTGGAGTAAGGTAACTTGATCAGAATACCCCAAAGCCATTTCTGTTCAAATTCAAATTTGAACAACTTTACATTACCAACTTTTTACCTGGAGCTTCAAACTTTGTGGGCATGATCATAACCCCAAATGATGAAACTACACCAAGTGTTGCATCAAGGGGAGATGATTAGCTTGACTTAAACATGATGAAGCCATTTCTGTTGATTTCTAGGGTTCACCAAAGTTACATTGGCTAGTTTCTTCAAATGAGCCCAAATTTGGTGAAACACCCTATTTCCATATGAAATTCAATCCTGTTAAGTGTCATGGTTAGTGAAGATCATTTGCTTGCCCAAAACTTGATCAAACACCTTCTGCTATTTTACCAAAACCATCATCTTGACCTCTTTTACTATTTACTTTTGCTTCAACTTTCTACCACAGCCTCACCTAGTTACATTCTACCCCCAGTAACTTCCCCAGGACCAGAGCTCAATGATTGAGGAGTGAAAACCCCAGTTCACCTTGCTGGACAGCCCAATTCTACCCATCTACCAGCTTCCCTCCTCCCTCACTGATCACCCAGAGCATCCAAGGCCATAGCTGGTTTATTTACTTCGTGCTGGACCCCCCAGACACGGCGGACATGCCCAATAAGCCAACGACATGCCGTGGCATGCAGAAGTCGCGTTCCAGAGCGCGCTACAGTGCGCACCCGCACTATAGCCTCGCCCAATCCCTCGCCTCCGACCACCTCGTGCTCCCCTCTCGCGCCAACCGATGCGCCTCGGCGTCCGCGACTTCCCCCGGCGCTGTCCCCCTCCTCCTTCGCCCTCCAGTGGACGCCCTCACACGCGCACCGGCCGCCCGCAAGCTCCACTCGTCGGCCTCGCACGCGCGCAGCTCCAGAAGCATCCCCCGCTCCCCCTCTTCCTTCCCTCTGCCCTGGAACTCGTCCAACAACATCGCAGACGTTTCCCCAGCGCCTCCCGTGCACTGTGGCGACGAGCAGAGGCTCGCTGGCGCACAGGTCCACGGGACCTCGCCATTCTCCTATAAATAGGGCCCCCGAGCCCCTCCTCTCTTCACCAACAGCATCCTCCCTCTCTCAATCACCTCCCTGAGCCACTCGCCTCTCTCCAGACCCGCCCGAGCTCGAGATCGAGCTCGAGCTCCGCCGCGGCGGCTCCCCGTCGCCAGCCCAGTACAGTCCGCCCTAGCCCTCCCTCTCGCTCGATCTAGCACCACAGCGAGTCACTGATGCGTTTCCCTCTCTTTCCCCTCTCTGCAGCTGCCGGAATCGACCGGAGCAGCAACCTCCCGACGCTCCTCCGCCGCAAGTCCTCGCCGCATGTGAACCAGGCCCCTCCGGCGAGCCGCACCACCACCACTGGAACGGCGACTCTCCGCTGAACCCATTCCTGCCCGTAGCTTGCCCCGCCGTGCACCGTATCGCCACCGGTGAGCTCGCCGTCTCTCTAGCCGCAAGGTTGAAGATGACAGGCGGGCCCCGCCTGTCATCCTCACCTCTCTCTCTCTCTCTCCCCTCTCTGACGCTGGCCGCCGGGCCCCGCCCGTCAGGTTTAAAAAACCCTGGCGCGCGTTGGCGCCGTGCGGTGGGCTGATTTCGCCCTGGGCCGTTGCACTGTGGCCGTTCTGGCCCAGTGGCACAAAGCCTTTTTCTTTTTCCTTTTCTGTGGATTTTCAAATAATTCCACAGAATTAAATATATATCCAAATGAATTAATTCCAGCTCCTAAAAACTTGTAAAAATCCAACCTATTTAATGATGTCACTTTCACACATGTCCATGGATCTTTTCTGTTCTGTTCAAATTTAAATTCATATTTGAACATTAAAACTTCTGTTCAAATATTCATGGACCCCATTCTGCCACTCCAAAACTCAAACTAAGAATTTTTGCCATCTTGGTTTTCCCTCTAGTATTTAACAAAAATAAGTTGACATTTTTCTGAGCGCTTTGATTTTTCTGTTTTTATTGTGATCTTATTTTCCCGTTGTTATTTTGCGACGATTAGATACCGTATTTGACGAGATTGCTGAAGAAGAAGGTGGGGAAGGATTTAAAGACTTTGAAGACCAAGCCAATCCAGGCAAGCAGCCCTTTGACCATGATACACTTATGTTCTTTGGAACCCGATTGTTTCCGAATGCATGATGATAAGAGTTACGGTGGTAACCTAGTTTTAAACCACCACATGATGCATGTTTCACTCATGATCTTGCTATGTGCTAGATGAAATGCAAATGATTAGTAGTGATGCTTAGTGATGCATGTGTGCCTTGTAACCTTCGTGGTTGCATTCTTTTCATAAACCCCATCGGGTGCCCCTAATGCCCGAGGGTGATATTGAGTTGGGTCATCACTTGAGGAAGAAGTGATGTGCCGGTAAAGATCTTGTGCATGGGTGAAATGATGGATTAGATTTATGTGTGACTACCGTCCCAACCAAATATGTGCAACCACTCTACCCCTTATGGGACGGGGCGTTATTGATTACTTAGGCCGATACTAGCATGGTGCTCGCATTACTAGTGACGGGGAGACTTGAGGTCTTTCCCGGGACGGGGTCGTGCTTGGATAGACGACCATGACTGTTTTCACAAGGCACCGGACACACCGTTGGTCCCTTCGTGTACGCGAGACATTGAAAATAGGGCAAGTCCCATGATCTATTGTTTGTACTCGAGGGCTGTGCACCAACGAGTGGACTCTATGTTAGTGTCGTCTAAGGAAAGATAATGACCGGGTGCTTCCCCCGAGTACTTGAGGTACTGCGGGATCGTGGTTGACACGAAAGCTTCCCGGATCTTGTGGGTAAAGTGCGCAACCTCTGCAGAGTGTAAAACTATTCGAATACCCGTGTCCACAGTCATGGACAGTTGGGTGGTGCTACTTAAACTATGTCTAGAATTTTACTACATCGGAGTAAGTATGTGTGTGTGTTGAGTCAAGGTGGTGACTTGACTCGTTGAGTTGAATCCTATTCATGTTGATATCGGTAACCTGCCTTCGAGGTTACGTGAATTTATTGATGCATATACTTGATGGTAGAATATTTATTCTAGCTCATTGCTAGATTGCTCATTGTTGTACAATTGCATTGTTACTTTAAACCAAAATCATGGGTTGCTTGCGAGTACATTCAAAGTACTCATTGGCTTGCCACTGGTTATTTAATTGGCCAGGCATGGAGGAACAGGAATATGAAGAAGAGTTCTATGGAGACGAACATGCGAACTAGGACGCTATCCCAGTCAGAATGTCCGTAGGGTTAAGGCAGATGGCATGGGTTCTACTTATCATCGAAGACTTCCGCTATTCGAGTTATTTGCTATTCAGCCCTTGAGGCTTTATCTATATAAGACTTGGCCATAATGGCCTTAATTTGTGTAAGACGGTATGTATGGATGTAAGACTCTTGTTATTCAGCTTCTGTGTGTTCAGTGAGCATTGATCTTTGGGATCACTGTACACGTGCATTCGGTGATCTCGACTCTTAAGTCGGGGTCCCCACATTTATATATGCACCGGAGGGACCTAGGGTTGTACATGGTAATCTTGCAGAGGAAGAAAATATTACACCTCGACTCTAAACTTGCCATTCTACACATATATGAGTCCTATCCGGATACAGGGGATAACCTTCAATGATAATCTTCACGGCCCACCAGTCCGGCCCATAACGAGTAATCCGACCACCCGATGACCCCTTAATCCAGGACTCCCTCAGTAGCTCCTGAACCAGTCTTCGATGACGATGAGTCCGGCTCGCGTACTGTCTTCGACATTGCAAGGTTGGTTCCTCCTTCCGAACATAATGAAGTGTTATTTCCTGCACAAAGGAACTATGTCTGGCTCTGCATGATTAGTACAACCCTTAGCCTCAAAGGCAATGTGTTGAAAAATGGACACTGTGTCTTTACTGACAACTTTTCAGCGAAGCGTCATGTTTGACCCTTTAATATTTCGAATCATTTTCTTGGCTTTGGTTTCACGTTTCAAGGCATAGCCCCATTGGCACGTCTTTTCGAAGCAGAGACCATGCCCGTTTATCGCGGGATCCTCGTCAATATGACATAGGTAACCCAGCCGTGCCTTACGCACGATCACGTCGGGAACCGGCGAGTTTTAAGGCTGGAGTGGGGGATGTTTGATATTTACCGTCTATAAAAGGACACAGATCCTTCCCCTTTCACCTCACGCTCTCCTCAAGCCATAGATTCCCAAATCTCTCTAGTTCCAGCGCCTACAGCTCTCAACTCCTCCACCACCGCCTTCTTCTCCAGCAATGGCTGGATCCAGCTCCAAGGACAAGTGGGAGGCTTCCACGGTCACGGAGAAGACCGTGAAGAATCTCCGGAGCGCGGGCTATCTTGCGGACGACATAGCGCACCGGATTCCTGATAGGAATCAGACAATCCCCGTCCCTGAGCCGGGTGAGAGGGTGGTATTCATTCCTCACTTTATTTGGGGGCTGGGGTTTCTGCTTCACCCCTTTGTCTGGGGCCTCCTATTCTTCTACGGGCTGGATTTCCATGATCTAGCCCCGAACTCTATCCTCCACATATTGCCTTTTACAGTCGTATGCGAGGCTTTCCTCCGCATCCCTCCACACTTTGGCTTATGGCTCAAGACCTTCAATCTGAAGCCGAAGGTGGTCGTCGTGCAACACTTGGACTGCGGGGGAGCTATGGTGAGAAAGCTCCCAAACGTCACCTGGCCCAAGGGGGCCTTTGTGGAGACCAACAAGATACATCCGCAGGAATGGTTCTACATCACCGAACCTCGTGATGCCAAGTGGGCAGCCGCACTCGAATTCAGATCTGGACCCCCGGAGAGGCTCACCTCATGTACCACCAAGGGCCTTGAATGGGGGTCTCACACGGAGGTGAAGACACTCCAAAACCGCATCCCCAAAAAGATGGCGAAGGGCACCCACCTCACTGACGTGATACAGGTGATGCTCTTCCACCGCACTCTTCCATGTCAACTCCGGGCCTCCCACCTATGGGAGTTCAATCCGGAGGGATCACGGACCTTGAAGCGCTTCTTCGGCACCACGCACGAAGATCTGGAAGTAGCTCTTCAAGGCCCAGAAGGAGTGGCCTAAAGAGACCGAGGACAAGGGCTACAACAGCGTGGCCTCGGCCTCAGAGGTGAACACGATTCTACCGAATACGTACCCTATCCATATTTCAATTATAACAGGAGTTAGAAATTTTACGTTCCATTCAGGCATGGACGAAGAAAGCGGAGCGGATCAACTGTCCGGCTCCGTTGCCCGAAAACCCAGCCACGCCCCAACTGACGGCGATGCTGGTTCCGATGTCGTACAAGGCACCGGAGAAGACGGCCAAGCAGAAGGGCAAGGAGGTCAAGAGCGACCCCCGCCCTAAGGGTCATGTGGCCACAGTGTTTGGAGAGACCGATGCCCACTCCTCCCAAGACAAAGAAGAAGAGGAGGAGGAGGAAGAGGAAGAGAGCGACTCCCGCATCAAGGCAAAGGGTAAGAAGAGGGCGGCTCCCATAAATGTGGGCCAGGGGGCGCCCAGGAAAAAAATTGAACATCCCGGACAACTCGGATTCAACATCCGAGCACAGTTTCCGACTACAGCCCAGGATCAAGCTCCTGCCCGAATCGTAAGTATTCGAATTGTTCGATGTTATGTTCGGTTTAATCAGCTACCATTGTCTAAGAAACTATATTCGTTTATTTTGCAGCCCTCCCCGCACATTCCCTGAGGCTTCACTATCATCGGGGAACTCTTTGCCAGCTGAGATGGTGGAGAGCGACACGCCGCCGCGGGCTCAATCGCCCGTCATAGGGGATACAGAAGTATCCTCCTTGCGGGCGTTCCCTGCACGAGCAGGTGGGAGTGGGGCGGACGAGAAGGCGCCCAAGGCCAACACCTCGGCCGCCGTCAACCAAGGGAGAGCAATCCCTATGGCGATCGACTACGGGGAGCCTGAGCAATCCAGGCTCCTGCCGAACACTATTCCGGAGGCCAGTACGGCTCCGGAATTGAAAAGTTAGCCCCCCTACGATAGGGGGAGGAGCGTCAGCTCCGACGGCGTCCTCCACTAATCCGGAGGCGCCGAACACGCTGGAGGAAGCACTGCAAGGTGCTTCCCTCGTGGTGGAACACCGTACCTGATGGGTGCAGTGATGGGAAAGATTTAGTCCACCAAGAATGGACTAAATGATGCCTTCAACAGCCTACTGACAGGCTTCGAGGTATGCAATTTAATATTCTTAAATGAACTTCATATTTTATTTGTATAAGGAAACAAACATGTATACGGACAGTAGCCCCTGATACTTTGTTTGGTTCAAAAAAGAATCAGACAAAGGATCCATACAATGTCATCTAAGACTGTGTTTATTTTTGAACATGCTTCCCTAGTGGTGGTATCCGCCCATGCCGCAGAGGTTTCCGAGCTCAATCGGAAGCTTGAATTAGCCGATGAGCAGCTCGACCGCGTCAACAAGCGGTTTGATGAAACACAAGGTATGTGGATTTTCAAATAATTATTATATCAAAATATAATGTGTTTTGATTGTAAGAGTATGAACTCATTATGCTATGTGATTATGTCACAGTTGGCGTTGCCGAGGTCGAGACCCTCAAGGGCGCACTTGCAGAGGCGAAGAAAGAGGCTGAGATAATCAAGGTGGCCGCTGACAAAGCGGCTGCCGATCTGGAGGCCGAACAGGCCTCCCACCGGAGACATGAGTCTCAGGTGTCCGAAGTCGAACAAGAACCGTGAGACCCTATTCGAAAGTGCGAGGAGCTGGAGCAGAAGACTTCGGATCAAGCATCCGAACTCAACAAGGCTGTCAATGCTGCCAAGGAGGCGCGGATCGAGTCACGCAGCGCGCGCGAGGAGATCAAACAGGTGCGGCAGATAGCTGCTGGTAAGGCCTTTCTTTTGCAGAGTATTTTTGAAGGTCAGAGGTATCTTGCGCTGAAGCGATTGTGGAGTTCTCCAGGCGCGTTTGTGGATCTTTCGAAGAGCATCGCCGCCGCCGCCCAATTCTTTCGAGCCCAGAAGGGGGACAACACGGAGAAGGTGTTCTGGTCGCAATTCCTTGCGCCAGAACATCCAGTACCTTTGGACAACCAGTTGAAGCAGCTGGTCGAGCCGCACAACATGGTGGGTACAGCCATGAAGGACTTGATAGTCCAACTATGGCCCGCTGAGCCAATCCCGAGTAGCTACTTTGGATTGGTGAGGCGGCTCATCGATGCAAGGCCGCGGGTCAACACTGTGAAGCGTTCGGCATGTATAGAAGGTGCACGGATGGCCTTTGCCCGCGTCAAGATGCATTGGGTGAAGATGAAGGCCGCTGAAGTGGCAACTGCTGGCCCGCCGGAGGGCAAGGATCATCGAAGGCCGGAAAGGTACTTCGATGATGTCCTAGAAGGAGCCCGCATTGTAGAGGGCCTGTGCTCAAAGGACATAATCTTTGAGTATTGTATATGGATTGTAAAGACTATGCTTATGAACCAATGTCTATATAATTTTGCGCTTTATGTTTCAAGCGACCTTTCCTCCTATGCGGCCATTTATAATGTCTGAAAGTTTCCAGTCATCAGCTTCAGCCCCCATGTAGATACTATAGGGGTGTTCGGTATTGCACGTGATCACTCTTTATCCAACGTCTTGGTTCGTAAAGGAGGTGTCTGCAGAGCAAACCAGGCAATCAGACTATGCGGCTTTATTGCTTTTACTTAGCCATAGGAGCTTTACTTGTGGGGCTAAGTACTAGCCCCTGGTGTGTGTACTTGAGGGGCCGGTTTATGTTTATCGAGATTACCTTTACTGAAGCCTAGCAGAGCATGGAGCGAGAGACTTTAGCCCAGGAGGTTTAGAGCCCAAGTGTTAAGGCCCATGATTTGTAAACCGCCATACTATGTGTAACTTGTGATGTAAGATAGGAAGGATAGAGACCGAACCGGACACGTTTATGAGCCGGCCTCGGGATTCTGTAAACTGGACCGGGCATCACCTCGTATATAAAGGGACGACCCGGCGACGGTTCAAGGCAGAGAACAATAGTTTTGAGACATAGGCAAAGCGGATTCGCTCCCTGGTCATCGAAACCCTAGCAATATTACACCAAACAAGACATAGGCTATTACCTTCATTGAAGGGGCCGAACTAGTATAAAATCCCTGTGTCCTTGTCCGCTTTAACCCCTTTAAGCTAACCCGTAGCGATGGCCTCACGACTAAGTCCTTTTGCTAGGACATCTGCCGTGACAAAACCACGACAGTTGGCGCCCACCGTGGGGCTATCGCATGATGGTTTCGAGTTCTTGAAGGGCAGCTTTGGAGGATTCAAGGGCTATGCAGTGGGCCGGATGACCAAGAGTCGTCGCGGCAAGATCTACATCGACGATGCAGGCTGGGGCCCCGAGGCCGATTCAATCGAATATGGGTACCGGGTCCCCTTTGGCGGCATCCACATCTTCATCGGCAAGATCGGCGAACCGGGCCCTGAGCCGGACATCTTCCCCAACATCATCGAGCTGGCTCAGCGTGCGAGACCTGCCCGTATTCAGCCCGCCATGAAGCACGTCTTCGTTGGAGCAGTTCATGAAGTGCAAGCTGAGGACGGATCGGACTCTGGCGGTGAGACTGTTGTCTATTCCGGTGACGAATCGTCATCTGGAGAGATAGAATCTCTATACCTGTTGCAGGATGGCCGTTCTAAGGGTTGTTCCGATGGTGATAGTATTCCGGACACCCTTGATCCGCCGAACCGGGTCGCCGTCTTCATGGCCGGATCACAACCTATGTAGCAGTCATCAACTACAGCGGCGTTAACATCAGACACAGCGGGAGCTAGGGCTGGAGGTCCTGATCCGTCGCCGGCCGAAACTTTGTCCGCCTTGGTCGATACTTTGACAGCACTGTTAACAGCAGAGGTGGCCCAGGCCAATAAGGAGCAATAGGATGTGGAAGTCTCTCAGGTGAAAAGCCGGATAGATCAAGCCAAGTTGGACCTAGCTGCTGAGAAAACCAGGATGGCTGCGAAGCAGGCTGAGCTTGGTGCTCAAGCTTATCGACTCATGTTGGATCAGACCGCTTCACATGAGGTAATGAGGAGAAGGCAGCGATCTCGCCTGCCACCGGTTTACGAAGCAAGGAACCTTTTTAGCACGCCAGGAGCAGGGACCAGTAACCAGCCGGAGGTAAACCGGGGAGGACCGCCGGGCACAGGAGCGTCAGCCCACTCGCAGGCTTCGGAGCCAACCCGCCAAGTTGTCCCATCACAACATATACCCATCCCTCTCAGTCACTACTCTAATCCGCTGGATAACATAGTTGCCACCGCTTCACGACTGGCCACCCTTCCCATCGAAAGAATGTCCCCCGTAGCGGTGGAGGCACGACGGGCCAGGGAGTTTTTGGAGACGGCGCTAACTCAACAACAAGCTTATTCTCACAGCCGTGAGAGGATTCATTCAACCCCTCGCCCAAGATGGAGTTATACTAGGCACCTGGATGAACCGACCGTGTCAAGCAGCGCGCGAAGACGTAACCCGCCGCGGAGGGATGATCCGGCAGGGGGAGATGCGAGTGCTCAAGACATGGTGGATCAGGGCAGGCAATGCCGGGAGGCCGAGTTAGCAGCACAGTACGAAGGCCGTCAACCAACGCTGGTTCGTCCGTCTACCTCAGTTGAACCGGGGGTTACGTCCAGCTCCTTGGGAGTGCCTTGTCTTTCTCCCGCTTTACGCAATGTAAAACTGCCCAAGGATTTCAAAGGACCACGCAAGGTGCCCAACTACACTGCGGGTCTATCCCCTGAGACATGGGTCGAAAGCTATGAGATGGCAATGGAGATGCTGGATGTGGATGATGCAGCGTGCGCTAAGTATTTCACAATGATGTTGGAGGGCACAGCTCGCACTTGGCTGAAAGGCTTGCCACCCAATTCCGTCAGATCATGGGCCGAATTGCGCCGCCAATTTATTAATAACTTCAAAGACACGTGCAAACAGCCAATGTCCGTCGTCGATTTAGCTGCATGTGTTCAAGGAGAGCACGAATCAACAAGTCATTGGGTGCGTTGAGTGTCGGAGATCCTACATTCCTCCAACAGCATCAACCCAAGCACATCAGTGGTAACCTTGGAAGGCAATTGCCGGTTTGAACCTTTGAAGTTGAAGTTGGGACGGCTCAAACGTAATTGTGATGACATGGGGATGCTCATGGGCGCCTTGGTGAAGTATGCGGATTCAGATAGTGCCAAATACCCAGATTCTGATGAGGATAAGTCAGGGAAGGCGAAGAAGAATGGTAAAGCGCCACAGCCCAACCCGGCGAATCAAGGATACAACGGTAAGCGTAAAGCGGATAGTAATTCAGATTTTGTGGCCAACACCAATTCTCAGGAGAACGGCCAGCGCCGCAAGGGTAGACCGCCCCCACGAAATGGGAGGCCGCCTATTAATCTGGAACGCCATATGAACATACCTTGCCCAAGGCACGGTACAGCAGAAAAGCCAGCTACACACCTCTGGAAGAACTGTTTCATTATGCAGGAAATCATGAACCGGTCTCAGTATGATCATGGACCATCCGGCGGATCAAGCCCCGGTTTTCACGGGCCGGGTTATCAAGGCGGTGGATCCGGTTCAGGGTTCCAAGGTAATAACAGCAACCACAACGAGCACAATCATCATAGCCAACAGCACGGCCAGGGCGGTTATAACAATCAGGGAAGTCAACAGCGCCAACAACAGCCGCAGTCCGGATATCAGAATAATCCGAAGCGGTTGAGCAGTGGGCAGTATCATGTCTTCACCACGAGCTTATGTAAACGTGATCAGAAAATTTACAAGAGGGCAGTGCATTCTGTTGAACCGGGGGTGCCGCGTTACCTGCGTTGGTCAGAACAACCCATTGTGTGGAGCCGAGAGGATCATCCGCCCCGGGTTGACAATCCGGGTCAGCTGGCTCTAGTTGTGGCACCTCAGGTGGGTGGCTACAAGTTTACCAAGGTGCCTATGGACGGAGGCAGCAACATCAACATTCTATACTATGAGAATTTCCGGCGCATGGGGCTGACAGATAAGAAGTTTCGGCAATCCAACATAATTTTTCATGGGGTGGTGCTCGGTAAATCGGCATATCCAGTTGATAAGATAGACTTGGAGGTCACATTTGGAGATGAGCATGATTCCAGGTCGGAGACTTTGGCCTTTGAAGTGGTAAAGATCAAGAGCCCGTATCACGCCCTGTTCGGGCAGCCGGTTTACGCTTAGTTCATGGAGAGGTCGTGTTATGTTTATCTACAGCTCAAGATGTCGGGCCATAAGGGAACCATCACGGTCCATGGGAGTCGCAAGATTGCGTTGGAGTGCGAGGAAGGTGATGCAGCTTATGCTGAGGCGGTTTGTGCAACTGAGGAACCGAAGTTTTATAAAGATAATGTTGATCCGGCAGATATGTCTCCGCTGAAAAAGCCAACCACAGAGCATGATCCGGCCTTGAAATTCAAATCAGCTGAAGAGATCAAACATGTTGACTTTATTCCTGGCGATTCACCCAAGCAGTTCACCATCAGTGCTAACTTGGATCCAAAATAGGAAAGCGCGCTCATCGAGTTCATCCGTGAGAATCGGGACATTTTTGCATGGAAACCTTCTGACATGCGAGGTGTACCGAGGGAACTCGCTAAGCACACTCTCAACATTGATCCTAAGTTTAAGCCGGTTAAGCAATTTCTGCGCCGCTTCAATGAAGAAAGGCACAAGGCTATCGGTGAAGAAGTGGCTAGGCTCTTGGCGGCAGGCTTTATAATTGAGGTGTTTCATCCAGAGTGGTTGGCTAATCCAGTGCTGGTGCTTAAGAAAAATGGCACTTGGCGAATGTGTGTTGATTACACAGATCTGAACAAAACTTGCCCAGCTGATCCCTTCGCCCTCCCCCGTATTGATCAGATCATTGATGCTACGGCAGGTTGTGAACGACTAAGTTTTTTGGACGCATATTCAGGTTATCATCAGATCAAATTGGAAGTTAAGGACCAGGCAAAGACGGCCTTTATAACTCTCTTTGGAGCCTTCTTCTATGTATCTATGCCATTTGGGCTTAAGAGTGCCCAGGCGACCTATCAGCGTTGTGTGCAGAACTGCCTCATGGACAGATTGGGCGGAATGTTCATGCGTATGTGGATGACATTGTGGTGAAATCCAGGAAGGAGGAGACATTAATAACAGACTTGAAAGAAACCTTTGATAATCTCTGGATTTACAAAATGATGCTTAATCCGGATAAGTGTGTTTTTGGTGTTCCGGCAGGCAAGCTCCTGGGATTCTTGGTATCAAGCAGGGGAATCAAAGCTAATCCGCGGAAGATCAAGGCGATTACATCCTTGGCTAAACCGGCATGCATCAACGATGTCCAACGCTTGGCGGGCTGCATTGCGGCGCTCAGCCGGTTTATCAGCCGTTTGGGAGAGAAGGCCATCCCGCTTTATCAAATGATGAAAAAGACAGACTGTTTCGTCTGGAGTGATGCTGCTGATACTGCGTTTGAAGACTTGAAGAAGCAATTGGAAGAGCCGCCGGTCCTTGCTGCCCCAGTTGATAATGAGCCGCTGTTGTTATATGTGGCTGCTAATGCCCGTGCAGTGAGCATCGCCATTGTAGTAGATCGCAAGGAGGCAGGCAAGGAGTATCCGGTTCAACGGCCGGTTTACTACATCAGTGAGGTGCTCATTGAATCAAAACAGAGATACCCGCATTGACAGAAATTGGTGTATGGAGTCTTCATGGCAAATCGGAAGCTAAAGCAGTACTTTCAAGGCCATCCAATCACCGTGGTCAGTTCAGCTCCGTTGGGTGATATAATCCAGAACAGAGAGGCTACTGGTCGGGTTGCAAAGTTGGACATTGAGCTTAGCCCGCATGGATTGGAGTATGTGCCCCGTACCGTGATAAAATCCCAAGCATTGGTGGACTTCATCAATGATTGGACAGAGTTGCAAGCACCAGAGGAGAAGCCGGATCACACATATTGGACTATTCACTTTGATGGATCCAGGCAATTGGAGGGCTTGGGAGCTAGAGTCGTATTAACTCCCCCATGAGGTGATAATTTCTGTTATGTCCTCCGTTTAATGTTCCCTTGTACTAACAATGCAGCTGAATATGAAGCTCTCCTTCATGGTCTGCCGATGGCTAAGGAGATGAACTTAAGCTGGGTTAAATGCTTTGGCGATTCAGACCTGGTGGCTCAACATGTGTCTGGTAAGTGGGGTTCTAAAGATCCACTTATGGCAGCATATTGACGAGAGGTAGACACTGTTGCTGGACACTTTAAGGGTTATCAAGTGGACCATATAGACCGGCGGAAGAATGAAGCGACTGATGCATTAAGCCGGCTGGGTTCTCAACATAAATCGGTGCCACCCAATACCTTCCTGGATGTATTACATAATCCTTCGATAAAGTTACTTTCAGAAGAGGACTTGGCCATTCCTGATCCGGAGGCTCAATTGGTGGCGGCGCTTCATGTTATTCCGGATTGGACGCTCCCCTACCTGGCGCACATGAACCGAGGTGAGTTACCAGAGGATGAAGTCTTGGCTAGACAGATAGTCCGGTGATCCAAGTCAATGACTATTGTCAATGGAGAACTACATCATCGCAGCATCTCTGGGGCGTTTCAGCGGTGTGTGTCGCCGGATGAAGGTTGTGATATTCTTAAAGAGATCCATGAAGGAGACTGTGGTCATCATGCTGGTTCAAAATCTTCGGTGGCTAAATCTTTTCGTCATGGGTTCTACTGGTTGACGGCTCATGCCGATGCAGAGGACTTTGTTGGGGAACGTAGTATTTTAAAATTTTCCTACGATCACGCAAGATCTATCTACCAGATGCATAGCAATGAGAGGGAAGAGTGTGTCTACGTACCCTCGTAGACCGGAAGCGGAAGCATCAAGTGACGCGGTTGATGTAGTCGAACTTCTTCGCGATTCAACCGATCAAGCACCGAACGTACGACACCTCCGCGTTCAGCACACGTTCAGCTTGATGACATCCCACGAGCTCTTGATCCAGTTGAGCTTCACAGGAGAGTTTCGTCAGCACGACGGCGTGGTGACGGATATGATGTATTCACCGGCGCAGGGCTTCGCCTAAGCACCGCGACGGTATGACCGAGGTGTGTTTCTGTGGAGGGGGGCACCGCACACGGCTGGAACATTTCCACTTGTGTGTCTTTGGGTGCCCCCCTGCCCCCGTATATAAAGGAGCAAGGGGGGAGGCCGGCCGGCCCTTGTTTGGTGCGGCTAGGGGTGCAATCCTACTAGGAATAGGATTGCAATCCTATTCCTAGTAGGAATCACCAAAGAAGGAAGAGAGGGAAAGGAAAAGAGGGAGAGGTGGCGCCCCCCAATCCTAGTCCAACTAGGAACCCTAGGTGGGGCGCCGGCCAGCCCTATGGGCTGCCTCTCTCTTTCCCTTAAGGCCCACTATGGACCATCCCCCCTCGTAGGGGGTTCCGGTAACCCCCTCCGGCAATCCCGTTAAATCCGAAACTTTTCCGGAACACTTCCGGTGTCCGAATATAGTCGTCCAATATATCAATCTTTATGTCTCGGACATTCCGAGACTCCTCGTCATGTCCGTGATCTCATCCGGGACTCCGAACTACCTTCGGTACATCAAAACTCATAAACTCATAATACCGATCGTCATCAAACGTTAAGCGTGCGGACCCTACGGGTTCGAGAACTATGTAGACATGACCGAGACTCATCTCCGGTCAATAACCAATAGCGGAACCTGGATGTTCATATTGGCTCCTACATATTCTACGAAGATCTTTTATCGGTCAGAACAGCATAACAACATACGTTGTTCCTTTTGTCATCGGTATGTTACTTGTCCGAGATTCGATCGTCGGTATCTCCATACCTAGTTCAATCTCGTTACCGGCAAGTCTCTTTACTCGTTCCGTAACACATCATCTCGTGACTAACTCATTAGTCTTTTGCTTGCAAGGCTTATTGTGATGTGTGTTACCGAGAGGGCCCAGAGATACCTCTCCGACACTCGGAGTGACAAATCCTAATCTTGATCTATGCCAACACCACGAATACTTTCGAAGACACCTGTAGAGCATCTTTATGATCACCCAGTTACGTTGTGACGTTTGATAGCACACAAGGTGTTCCTACGGTATTCGGGAGTTGCATAATCTCATAGTCATAGGAACATGTATAAGTCATGAATAAAGCAATAGCAGTAAAACTTAAACGATCATAGTGCTATGCTAACAGATGGGTCTTGTCCATCACATCATTCTCCTAATGATGTGATCCTGTTGATCAAATGACAACTCATGTCTATGGTTAGGAAACATAACCATCTTTGATCAATGAGCTAGTCTAGTAGAGGCATACTAGGGACATACTGTTTTGTCTATGTATTCACACATGTATCAAGTTTCCGGTTAATACAATTCTAGCATGAATAAAAGACATTTATCATGATATAAGGAAATACAAATAACATCTTTATTATTGCCTCTAGGGCATATTTCCTTCAGTCTCCCACTTGCACTAGAGTCAATAATCTAGCTCACATCGCCATGTGATTTAATACCGATAGTTCACATCGTTATGTGAATAACACCCATAGTTCACATCGCCATGTGACCATCACCCAAAGGGTTTACTAGAGTCAATAATCTTGTTCACATCGCTATGTGATTAATACCCAAGAGTAATAAGGTGTGATCATGTTTTGCTTGTGAGAGAAGTTTAGTCAACGGGTCTGTCACATTCAGATCCGTATGTATTTTGCAAATTTCTATGTCTACAATGCTCTGCATAGAGCTACTCTAGCTAATTGCTCCCACTTTCAATATGCATCCAGATTGATACTTAGAGTCATCTGGATTTAGTGTCAAAGCTTGCATCGGCATAACCCTTTACGACGAACTCTTTATCACCTCCATAATCGAGAAACATTTCCTTAGTCATCCAGTTACTAAGGATAATTTTGACCGCTGTACAGTGATCTACTCCTGGATCACTATTGTACCCCTTGACAAACTCATGGCAAGGTACACAACATGTTTGGTACACAGCATGGCATACTTTATAGAACCTATGGCTGAGGCATAGGGAATGACTTTCACTCTCTCTATATTTTTCTGCCGTGGTCTGGCTTTGAGTCTTACTCAACTTCACACCTTACAAGTCAGGCAAGAACTCCTTCTTTGACTGATCCATTTTGAACTACTTCAAAATCTTATCAAGGTATGTACTCATCGAAAGTCTTATCAAGCGTCTTGATCTATCTCTATAGATCTTGATGCCCAATATGTAAGCAGCTTCACCAAGGCCTTTTTGAAAAACTCCTTTCAAACACTCCTTTATGCTTTCCAGAAAATTCTACATCATTTCCGATCGACAATATGTCATTCACATATACTTATCAGAAAGGTTGTAGTGCTCCCACTCACTTCTTGTAAATACAGGCTTCACCGCAAGTCTGTATAAATCTATATGCTTTGATCAACTTATCAAAGCGTATATTCCAACTCCGAGATGCTTGCACTAGTCCATAGATGGATCGCTGGAGCTTGCACATTTTGTTAGCACCTTTAGGATTGACAAAACCTTCTGGTTGCATCATATACAAGTCTTCTTTAATAAATCCATTAAAGAATGCAGTTTTGTTATCCATTTGCCAGATTTCATAAAATGCGGCAATTACTAACATGATTCGGACAGACTTAAGCATCGCTACAGGTGAGAAAGTCTCATCGTAGTCAACTCCTTGAACTTGTCGAAAACCTTTCGCAACAAGTCGAGCTTTGTAAACAGTAACATTACCGTCTGCGTCGGTCTTCCTCTTGAAGATCCATTTATTTTCGATGGCCTGCCGATCATCGGGCAAGTCAACCAAAGTCCATACTTTGTTCTAATACATGGATCCCATCTCAGATTTCATGGTCTCAAGCCATTTTGCGGAATCTGGGCTCATCATCGCTTCCTCATAGTTCGTAGGTTCATCATGGTCTAGTAACATGATTTCCAGAACTGGGTTGCCGTACCACTCTGGTGCGGAACGTACTCTGGTTGATCTACGACGTTCAGCAGAAACTTGATCTGAAGTTTCATGATCATCATCATTAACTTCCTCACTGATTGGTGTAGGAATCACTGGAACAATTTTCTGTGATGTACTACTTTCCAATCCGGGAGAAGGTACAATTACCTCATCAAGTTCTACTTTCCTCCCACTCACTTCTTTCGAGAGAAACTCCTTCTCTAGAAAGGATCCACTCTTAGCAACAAAGACCTTGCCTTAGGATCTGTGATAGAAGGTGTACCCAACAGTTTCTTTTTGGGTATCCTATGAAGATTTACTTCTTCGATTTGGGTTCGAGCTTATCATGTTGAAACTTTTTCACATAAGCATCGCAGTCCCAAACTTAGGTTTCTCGTCAAACCACAGTTCATACGGTGTCATCTCCATGGATTTAGATGGTGCCCTATTTAACGTGAATGTAGCTGTCTCTAATGCATAACCCCAAAAGCGATAGTGGTAGATCGGTAAGAGACATCATCGATCGCACCATATCTAATAAAGTACGGTTATGACGTTCGGACACACCATTATACTGTGGTGTTCCAGGTGGCGTGAGTAGTGAAACTATTTCACATTGTTTTTACTGAAGTCCAAACTCGCTAACTCAAATATTTTACCTCTACGATCATATCGTAGAAACTCTTATTTTCTTGTTACGATGATTCTCCACTTCACTCTGGAATTCTTTGAACTTTTCAAATGTTTCAGACTTGTGCTTCATTAAGTAGATATACCCATATCTGCTCAAATCATCAGTGAAGGTCAGAAAATAACGATACCCGCCGCGAGCTTCAACACTCATTGTTCCACATACATCTGTATGTATGATCTCCAACAAATCTGTTGCTCGCTCCACAGTTCCGGAGAACGGAGTTTTAGTCATCTTGCCCATGAGGCATGGTTCGCAAGCACCAAGTGATTCATAATCAAGTGATTCCAAAAGTCCATTACTATGGAGTTTCTTCATGCGCTTTACACCAATATGACCTAAATGGCAGTGCCACAAATAAGTTGCACTATCATTATTAACCTTGCATCTTTTGGCTTCAATATTATGAATATGTGTATCACCACGATCGAGATCCAACAAACCATTTTCATTGGGTGTATGACCATAGAAGGTTTTATTCATGTAAACAGAACAACAATTATTCTCTAACTTACATGAATAACCGTATTGCAATAAACATGATCAAATCATATTCATGCTCAACACCAAATAACACTTATTTAGGTTCAACACTAATCCCGAAAGTATGTGGAGTGTGCGATGATGATCATATCAATCTTGGAACTACTTCCAATACACATCGTCACTTCATCCTTTAACTAGTTTCTGTTCATTATGCAACTCCCATTTCGAGTTACTACTCTTTAGCAACTGAACCAATATCGAATACCGAGGGGTTGCTATGAACACTAGTAAAATACTCATCTATAATCTGTATATCAAATATACCTTTGTTCACTTTGTGCATATCATCTACGCATAGACCTGGCTCATGATGCCATTGTTGGGGAACGTAGTATTTTACACTTTTCCTACGTTCACGCAAGATCTATCTACCAGATGCATAGCAACGAGAGGGAAGAGTGTGTCTACGTACCCTCGTAGACCGGAAGCGGAAGCGTCAAGTGACGCGGTTGATGTAGTCGAACTTCTTCGCGATTCAACCGATCAAGCACCGAACGTACGGCACCTCCGCGTTCAGCACACGTTCAGCTTGATGACGTCCCACGAGCTCTTGATCCAGTTGAGCTTCACAGGAGAGTTTCGTCAGCACGACGGCGTGGTGACGGATATGATGTATTCACCGGCGCAGGGCTTCGCCTAAGCACCGCGACGGTATGACCGAGGTGTGTTTCTGTGGAGGGGGGCACCGCACACGGCTGGAACAATTCCACTTGTGTGTCTTTGGGTGCCCCCCTGCCCCCGTATATAAAGGAGCAAGGGGGGAGGCCGGCCGGCCCTTGTTTGGTGCGGCTAGGGGTGCAATCCTACTAGGAATAGGATTGCAATCCTATTCCTAGTAGGAATCACCAAAGAAGGAAGAGAGGGAAAGGAAAAGAGGGAGAGGTGGCGCCCCCCAATCCTAGTCCAACTAGGAACCCTAGGTGGGGCGCCGGCCAGCCCTATGGGCTGCCTCTCTCTTTCCCTTAAGGCCCACTATGGACCATCCCCCCTCGTAGGGGGTTCTGGTAACCCCCTCCGGCAATCCCGTTAAATCCGAAACTTTTCCGGAACACTTCCGGTGTCCGAATATAGTCGTCCAATATATCAATCTTTATGTCTCGGACATTCCGAGACTCCTCGTCATGTCCGTGATCTCATCCGGGACTCCGAACTACCTTCGGTACATCAAAACTCATAAACTCATAATACCGATCGTCATCAAACGTTAAGCGTGCGGACCCTACGGGTTCGAGAACTATGTAGACATGACCGAGACTCATCTCCGATCAATAACCAATAGCGGAACCTGGATGTTCATATTGGCTCCTACATATTCTACGAAGATCTTTTATCGGTCAGAACCGCATAACAACATACGTTGTTCCTTTTGTCATCGGTATGTTACTTGTCCGAGATTCGATCGTCGGTATCTCCATACCTAGTTCAATCTCGTTACCGGCAAGTCTCTTTACTTGTTCCGTAACACATCATCTCGTGACTAACTCATTAGTCTTTTGCTTGCAAGGCTTATTGTGATGTGTGTTACCGAGAGGGCCCAGAGATACCTCTCCGACACTCGGAGTGACAAATCCTAATCTTGATCTATGCCAACACCACGAATACTTTCGAAGACACCTGTAGAGCATCTTTATGATCACCCAGTTACGTTGTGACGTTTGATAGCACACAAGGTGTTCCTACGGTATTCGGGAGTTGCATAATCTCATAGTCATAGGAACATGTATAAGTCATGAAGAAAGCAATAGCAGTAAAACTTAAACGATCATAGTGCTATGCTAACGGATGGGTCTTGTCCATCACATCATTCTCCTAATGATGTGATCCCGTTGATCAAATGACAACTCATGTCTATGGTTAGGAAACATAACCATCTTTGATCAATGAGCTAGTCTAGTAGATGCATACTAGGGACATACTGTTTTGTCTATGTATTCACACATGTATCAAGTTTCCGGTTAATACAATTCTAGCATGAATAAAAGACATTTATCATGATATAAGGAAATACAAATAACATCTTTATTATTGCCTCTAGGGCATATTTCCTTCAGACTTGGTCAGAGAATGTGACGCTTGCCAGAAATTCTCACGGCGCGCTCATATGCCGGCTCAGGAGTTAAGGATGATTCCAATTACTTGGCCGTTTGCGACTTGGGGGCTTGACATGGTCGGACCCTTCAAGATATCCCCAGATAAGAAGACCCACCTTTTGGTGGCGGTGAATAAGTTCACCAAATGGGTTGAGGCGGAACCAGTCAGCAAGTGTGACGCAGCAACGGCAGTTCAATTCATCAAAAAGGTGATATTCCGGTTTGGCTTTCCACACAACATTATAACTGATAATGGTACCAATCTATCCAAGGGGGCTATGGAAGAGTTCTGTCAACGAGAGCACATCTGCCTTGATGTATCATCAGTAGCTCACCCTCAATCTAATGGCCAAGCTCAAAGAGCCAATCAAGAGATCTTGAGAGGCATTAAACCCCGGCTTATGGTTCCTTTGCAGAGGACACCGGGTTGTTGGGTGGAGGAATTACCCTCTGTGTTATGAAGCATCAACACTACACCTAACAGGTCTACAGGTTACACGCCTATCTTCATGGTATATGGAGCTGAAGCGGTCCTCCCTAGCGATATCCGTCATGATTCGCCACGAGTGGCAGCTTACATCGAAGCTGATAATGAAAGGGCACGACAAGATGCATTAGACCGGCTAGATGAAGAACGGGACACGGCAGCAGCTCGATCAGCGATTTATCAGCAAGATCTGCGCCGGTACCACAGTCACCGGGTTAAAACCAGAACGTTTCAAGAAGGAGATCTGGTGCTCCGGCTCATCCAAGACCAGATAGACATGCACAAGTTATCCCCACCTTGGGAAGGACCCTTTGTGGTCAGCAAGAACCTGCACAACGGATCATACTACCTCGTCGACGTTCGAGAATGATACGTCCAAAACGTATCTATAATTTCTGCTTGCTCCATGCCACTTTTGGGTGATATTGCTATGTGTCGGGGGAAACTGTCCGCCACGAACACCTATGGGACCGGAGCCCCTTGTCTGTGCGGTACGAAGGCGGAGGGAGCACGAAGAGCAGATCGTAGCGAGCACGCGGGCAGTTTTACCCAGGTTCGGGCCGCGGTAGACGCGTAAAACCCTACTCCTGCTTAGTTGTATATTGAGTTGGAGTGTTCGGGAGCTTGAAGATGCAGCTACACCGAGCGTGAGAGTGATCTAGGTTCCGAACCCTCTCCACGTTGTGCATGGGCCTCCTTTTATAGTGCAAGGGGTCACCGACAGGTGTCAACGTAGGAGAAAGGGGTAAAAACGTAAAATAGGTGGTAGTTGTAACAGTGCGGGAACAGTGAAGCTACAGTGCAGAACAGTGGTCTATACCTACTTTGACAGTGGGGGACAAGGGCATTTAATGCCCGTCGCCGTCGACCCCAAAAGCTCCCGCCATTGCGTCTCCGTCTGCCACGGCGATGGATCCATCACCGTGGAGTGCCACCGTGTCCCCCAGGCTGCACAGCCATCCGCCACGCGTCCCTGGATAGGCCCCAGGGCGACGCGTGGGCCGATGAGCTGGAGCGCGGGCACACAGCGCAACCTTCCCGGCAAGCACCTTGCCGGGGTCTTGATCTTGCCGGGCCCGGGAGCTTGCCGCTCCCCGGGCCCTTGCCGGGGCGCATATAGCGCCGGGGCACGTCTTCTAGTCCTCCTGGCAAGCTCCTCTTGCCAGGGCCTTGTGCTAGTGGGGAGAACTTGAGCCTGGTACGGCCTTCCCGGCAAGCTCCACTTGCCGGGGTCTCGATCTTCTGTCTTGTATACTTTGTTTTTGAATGGTTTGATAAGGAGCAGGAAGGTCTCCGGCAAGCACGCGGTAAACCCTGCCGCGGGAAGCTGCAGCTGCCCGTGCACAAGTTGGGGTACTGAGGTACCCCTACCTTAGTACACCGACAGGAGCCCCCGGGCCTGGGCCACACACGGTGCCGAGCGCTGTTGGGCCAGGCCCAAAACAGTGCACGGGCACACGCGGCCCGTGGCGCGCCGAATCCACTTCCGTATCCGCCGCATCCGCTCCCAACGGCACGCGTCGATTGCGGCGCCGTGGGATGGGACGTGACCACGATCTCTTAATGGGAAGAGCGAAACGCCCCCCACTTCCCCATAAAAGCAGAGGAAGCAGGAGCGATTCCCCTCCTTCGCTTTCATTGCATCTTCTTCTTCCTCCAGAGATCCCTCTTGCGCTCCGCCTCCTCACCCCCGCCGCCGCCGTCTGCATCTCCGGCGTCGCTGAGCTCCTCGCCCCTCTTCTTCCGCCGCGTCCGCCATGGCCCCAAAGACCGACAAGGCGAAGGCGGAGAAGGCCAAGAAGTCGGAGCAAGCGGCGAAGCTCGCCGCGTATCGGAAGCGGAACCTCGTCTTCCCGCCGAAGCTCGGCGCGCGGGAGCTCTGGAACAAGTATTACTTGTTCTGGGCCAAGGAAACCAAGGCGCACCCCCGCACGCGAGCATATCCGGCCGCCGCCAAGGACAACTACCCCGGCGGGTACTACTTCTTCGCAGCTTTTTTTCACTGCGGTCTTTGTCCTCCTTTCTCTGATTTCTTCTGCGACATCATGCACACATACGGCTTCCATCTGCTTGACTTCACCCCCAACGCCATCCTCACCATGGCAGTTTTCGCACACATGTGCGAAAACTTCATAGGAATACACCCAAATGTAGCGCTTTTTAGGCACTTCTTCACCCCTAGAGCTGAGGCCGAGACCCCCCTCTCCGGAGGAATTTCTTGGGTTTTCCGTCTGAACAAGAAGGGGTCCTACTTGCCGGGGGAGCTCCGCGGCAAGTGGGAGGAATGGCGTGCGGAGTGGTGCTGGGTCGTCGAAGACCAGCCGCAAGCTTTCACCGCGCCGCGCACAACGCCCATCGTGCGCGGCAGGGACTGGAGCGAGCTAGACTCGGACGACATCAAGCTCGACATCGCGCTCGTCCGGATTCTTCGTCTTCGGGTGGCACAGCTGTCCGTTGCTGAGGTGGGCGCAGATTTCCTCCGCCGGCGCATCGCCCCTCTCCAAGACCGGAAGAGGCCGGCCTGGGAGTACGGCGGCCCGGCAGACATAATGAGGCTGCGCCCCGGGCTAAACTTCAACTTGACGACGCTGGAGCTGAAGGGGATGGTCCGGGAACTCTTCAAGTATGACCCGGCACACCCTGAGTGGTTCCGAGCTCCCCGGGGAGTGGTGCCGCTCTGCGTCAGCACAGTCCGGGATCGCCTCCTCGCCATGATGCCCGCATGCGATTCGCACGGCGTGGACCGCACGTGGATCGCGCCCAAGCCCATCGACGTCCTCAACTTCTACGACAACCTCGTGGAAGTGGCGAAGAACAAGAACGACATCAAGGAGCACACGCGGGACACCACCGAGCAGGAGCTTGCTTACATAGCTTCTCGGGCTGAAGAGGCCGCTGCAGCCGCAGCGGCAGGAGATTTTGGGTACACGCCTGAAGAGGCGGAGGCTGCGGATGCGTCCAGCCAGGCGGAGGAGGCGGAGATCCGCAGATTGCTGCAACTCCCCCCCGACGCGCTTGCCGGGGTCCCCTCCCTGAGGCACTCCGGGATCCATGGAATCGCGGCCGAGGCCGCGGCAATGGAGGGTGCCGCCGGAGGGAACAGAGGAGCCGCGAGGGGCGGAAACGTCAAGGGAAAAGGGGTCGCAGCGCAGGGCGCTGGGACCAGTGAGCCGGCCGGGGAAGAGGAGGAGGAGGAGGCCGAGGACTCCGGCGGATCTACGGAGCTCTACGCCGACGACCTCTCCTCGTCGGAGAGCTCCCCGCCCCCGGCAAGCCCAAGGCAGTCCCCACCGAAGCGTCTCCGCAAGACGGCGACGAGGGAGAGGGCGCAGGCGCCCCGGCAACAGCCAGCTCGCCGGGCAGCTCCCCGGGGGAGCCAAGCCGCGCCAAGGCCGGCCGGCGCACCGGCCACAGCAGAGGCAGCCCGCGCGCAAGCCACGACGGAGGCGCCTCGCAGGCCGGCGCCGAGCCGACAGGGATCTTCTCGGAGCGGAGCAACGGCTCCGCCCGCTCCTCGGGCGCCGGCTACCACTGGGGCTGGGTCTTCTCAGCCCCCAGCCCCAGGGACCACCAAGCACGCGAGGGAATCTTCATCTTCCGCTCCTCGCGCCGACGCGCCGACGGTGGAGTACGACTTCTCCGCCTTGAGCGAGGACGACGAGGAGGACCAGGAGTAAGAGCTTAAGATCTTACACCTTCTCGAGTTTTGTCTTGACTTTTGTTGATGCTGACTCTGTTTGTTGCTTTGATTTCAGGACCTTGGTCGAGCGCGCGGCGAAGAGGGCCAAGGCGTCCGCGGTCGAGGCCGCGGAAGACTCAGCAGCCGCGGCAACAGGAGGCGCGCCGGAGCCGAGCCTGCCGGACCCAAGTGCTGCTCCGAGGAGCAGCCCCCAGCGCAGCCCCCAGCGTAAGTCTGGGGTCCATCTCCCCGCTTGTCTGGACGCGCTTAGGGATTTTGTCTTCTTTTAACATCTTGATGTTTCTTGTCTTGTTTTGTGCAGAGGTGGAGCCACAGCGGGAAGAGCGCCCGGAGACTGTCGTCGAGGAGCCGCAGGCCCCGCCGTCCCCGCCAAGGCAGAATTCTCCGGCAAGGGAGAGTGTTCCGCCGTCCCCGCCAAGGCCGAACTCTCCGGCAAGGGAGAGTGCTCCGCCAAGGGCGGGTACTCCGCCAAGGCAGAGTACCCCGCCAAGGGCGAGCAGCCCGGCGAGGGCGGCCACTCCGCCAAGGCAGAGCTCCCCGGCGAGGGAGCCCGCCGTCGAGGACGTCCGCCAAGGTACGTCTTGTAATTTGTCTTCCTGGCTTCGTCTCTTTTTGGGTATTTGCTTGAATCTTGAACTTCTTTTTCTTCTTCTTCTGTTTAGATCTTCCTCCCCCTGAGCCCATGGAGACGGAGGTTATCAACCTCGAGGAGGAGGGTGCGCAGGGCGGCGGCGGCGACGCCCCTGTCGTCGAGGAGATGGCCGAGGCCGCCGAGCCGGCCGCGCAGGAGACTGCCCCGGCTGCGGACGCAGCGGCCGGGGAGGGGGACGGCGACCGCACCGCCGACCCGGAGGTGGCGGGAGCATCGGATGCTGCACCGGCCGCCGACCCCTCCGCCAGCAAGGAGCAGGGGTACTATCTTGAGGCCCCCAACGGCGTCTTCATCCAGATGCCTTGGGGGTCTTCATCGCGAGCTCCCGCGGAGGGCGAGGCGTTTGACGGAGAAGTCCTCGCCTCCGCGGGCTTAAAGATTGTCGAGGCGCCCGGCGGGAATGAAGGGCCCGAGGAGGAGAAGCTGCTCCACCAGCTCCTGGCCCTTTACCGGGCCAGGCAGGCGAAGCTCGCTTCCCGGGAAGCCCTTGCCGCCAAGGCCGCCAAGGAGATGGAGAAACGCGCGGCGGAGCTCAGCGCCGCCAACCAGGCGGCCCTCCGTGAGGTGGCGGAGGAGCGTGAGCGGCTCGCCGGCGAGTACCAGGAGTGGGTGCTCGAGAAGGCTGAAGCTGAGGAACAGCAGCGGCTCGCCGGGGTGGAGCTGTCCCGGCGAGAAGGAGAGCTCGCGCAGCGGAAGGTTGAGCTCGACTCCCATGAGGAGGACCTTGCCGCTCGCGAGGCGGCCCTTGGCGGAGAATTGAAGGAGGCGAAAGCCGCCGCGGTTGCCGCGGAAGACGCCAAGAAGGAGCTCTCCGTCAAGGTTGTGCAGCTGGAGAAGGCGCTGAAGGTGAGCGCGGAGAAGGTTGCCGCACTCATCACGGAGCGTGAGAAAGGCGCCCACACGAATTCAGAGCTCCAGGTGAGCCTTTCAAAAAGGGGCGACGAGTTGAAGGCCGCCAAGGACTCCATCGAGGACTTGGAGTTGAAGGTCACTACATTGAAGGACTCGCTCGACGCTGCCCGGGCTCGGGAGACCAAGCTGAAGGAGGAGCTCCGCAAGGAGCGGACCTTGGTGGACAGCGTCAACAAGGCATCCGAGCTCTTCCGCCAGACCATTGAGGTATGGACCGAAGACTTGGTTTCTTCTGCGTCCAACATTGACCAGGAGCTGCTGGCGTTGAAGGTTGAACATCTCATCTACTCGCCGGATCCGGATCTCCCGCACAGCGCCAAGCTCAGCCTCTTCTTCAGAGGGATCGCGCCGGCCCTGGCAGGTCTCCGGAACCAAATCCCCGCGCAGCTGGCCGAGGAGTCGCGCCTGATCTGCGCGGGAACTCTGGAGCGGGTGCTGACGAAGATCGTGTACCGCAACCCGGGAATCAATCTCACCAACGTTCTTCGCAGCTTGCCGGCTGATGCGAACACGGAGGCCCTGAAGGAGCAGGTCGCCCACATCATCGCCAAGGTGGCTAAGATCTCCAGGAAGGAGGGCGACCGCGTAGATTAGGCCTCCATTATCTTTATTTCTTCTTGCTGCTGCACATTATGTTATGAACTCATTAGTCCATTGCGACAAGTTATCCTTTGTAAGATATTTATCTCATTTTGATCAATCAGTGCAATGTTATCTTCCTTGTCTTAGTCCTTGACTTTGTATGTTTTTCACCCTACGCTCCCGGGGAGCTTGCCGGCGAGGGGCCCTTGCCGCGAGCGCTGAGTCCTGGACTCTGAGCAGCCTGCTGGCCAAGGTCTCACCGGCAAGCAACCTCGCCGCGGCTAGTCGCAACGCACTTAGCTTGTTGAGCGTACTCGGAAACGAAACAAGGGCGCGACACTTGTCGCAGCTCACTTAAATCGTTGAGCGAACTCGAAAACAAGATAAGGGTGCGACAAGCTACGGGTAGGTTCCTCCGCGCACAGGTTTTCCATACAAAGTGTGATTGTTCAAGGAAGACAACTAAAATTTAAAATTTGAACTGGTCAAATTCTAAAAACTTAGCTTTCATGTTTTGCTTGCTTTCCGGTAAGGCTTCTCTTTCTTGAACAGCACTTGGTTCCTCCTCCACCTCCTTCCCCCCCGGCAAACTTGTGCGCGAGGAACATTCCTTCTGCTTAAGAGACAAGGAAAAGGAAGAGGGAAACAAGTACATGGCCTTTCGGCGTTGTAATGCTTACCGGATGTGTGTATCGCACAAGTTGCCAAATAACACATGCAAATAGCAAAGAAAAGCATGCAAAAGGCAAATAGCGCAAAACACGGAAACTTTACTGATGCACGGGGTCTGCGCCCGACTTTGTACAAAGGGTTACATGCATCAGCGGCAAAGCTTGTACAAAAGGTGGTTGCCGGAACGGATCACGGCAACCGCGCCTTATGGGTGAAACTTGCAAAGATGCTCTATGTTCCAGGAATTGCTCACCGGTAAGCCTTATTCGGTCTCGAGGCGGACAGCGCCGGGCCTCGTGACTTGTCTCACCCGATAAGGGCCTTCCCACTTCGGCGTCAACTTGTTGGAATTCTTGGCGGACTGAACACGCCGAAGAACAAGGTCGCCTTCCTCGAGACTCCTGGCCTTGACCTTGCGGCTATGGTAGCGACGCAAGGCTTGCTGGTATCGAGCAGCTCGTACAGCAGCCTGGAGACGTCCCTCCTCGAGGAGCAATGCGTCATCTTGCCGCAGTTGCTCTTGCTCGAGCTCATCATAAGCGAGCACTCGAGGAGATCCGTATACGAGTTCCGTGGGGAGAACTGCCTCTGCTCCATAGACTAGAGCAAAGGGTGTCTGTCCGGTGGCTCGACTTGGTGTCGTTCTGATTGACCAAAGAGCCGCCGGTAGCTCCTCTATCCAATTTCTTCCGCACTTGCGCAGCCTGTCAAAGGTCCTTGTCTTGAGTCCGCGCAGCACTTCAGCATTGGCCCTCTCCGCTTGACCGTTGCTCCTCGGGTGAGCAACAGAAGCGAAACAGACCTTGGCGCCAAGGTCTTGGACGTACTGCATGAAGGTGCGACTAGTAAATTGAGTACCGTTGTCGGTGATGATCCTGTTAGGGATCCCGAAACGGCAAACAATCGACCTGAAGAACTTGACTGCTGTCCGTGCTGTCACCTTTCTCACTGCTTCCACTTCTGGCCACTTTGTGAACTTGTCGATTGCAACGTACAAGTACTCAAAGCCCCCGACAGCACGGGGGAAAGGGCCGAGGATATCGAGCCCCCAGACCGAGAAGGGCCAGGACAAAGGGATTGTTTGGAGAGCTTGAGCTGGCTTATGAATCTGCTTTGCATGGAACTGGCACGCTTCACACTTGGTTACTAGTGCAGTTGCATCTTGGAGGGCTTCTTGCCAAAAGAACCCTTGCCGGAAAGCTTTCCCGGCAAGTGCCCTTGCGCCAATGTGGTGGCCACATATGCCTCCATGGATTTCTGCCAACAGCTTCTGTCCATCTTCCCTGGAAATGCACTTCAACCTGACACCATTGAGTCTTCTTCTGTACAGCTCGTTATCAACGAACTGGTACATACTTGACTGCCTGGTTATCTTCTCTATTTCTTGAGGGTCGTCGGGAAGTTCTCCAGTTTGCAGAAAACGGACGATCTGCTGCGCCCATGCCGGAGCCTGAGGCTCGACGGCAAGGACTAAAGGCTCGAGGGCCGCTGCGGGAACCTCAGCTTCTACGGCAAGGACCTCTGGTTCTGCCGGAGCTGATGGTCCCCCGGCAAGCTCGCCGGGGCGAGGCTTGTCGGGAACACTTGCTTCAACTGTACAAGCCCGAGGACTTGCAGGAGCAAACTGTTCCTCAGCGTTCTGGTCGTTGGTCTTGGGGACCTTGGCGGCGGTTTCTGGAAGATCCGCCGGCAAGTAGTCGCTGGAGACCAACTTTCTCTTCTTGGACTGCCCAATTGATGGTGTAACGGATGGTTGAGTCATCTTGAGTAAGAAGGTCCCTGGTTCCACAGGTAACTTCATCGAAGCACACTTTGAAAGGCCATCTGCAATCTCATTCTGAGCTCTCGGGACGTGCTCCATTTGCAGACCTTCAAAGTGCTCTTCAAGCTTCCTCACTTCATCTACATAGGCTTCCATCAAAGGGCTCTGGTAACTCTTGTTGACTTGTCGGACCACCAACTGAGAGTCTCCCCGCACAATCAGCTTTCTGATCCCAAGTTCGGCCGCAATCCTGAGGCCGGCAAGCAAGCCTTCATACTCAGCAGTGTTGTTTGTCGCTTGCTCCCTGGGAAAGTGCATCTGGATAACATATTTGAGGTGCTCTCCGGTGGGTGCGATAAGTACCACACCGGCACCGGCGCCTTGCAGCGAGAAGGCACCATCAAAATACATTACCCATTCACTTGTCGCTTCTTGTACGGGTGCGCTTGTTTCTGGAACTTCCTCATCTGGCGTCGGGGTCCATTCAGCTATGAATTCTGCCAAAGCTCGGCTCTGTATGGTTGAAGTACTTTCAAACTTGAGTCCAAAGCTCGACAGCTCCAGTGCCCACTCAACGATCCTGCCTGTTGCTTCTGGGTTGTGCAATATCCTCTTCAGCGGAAAGCGAGTGACCACTGTTATCTCATGGGCTTGGAAGTAATGGCGCAGCTTTCTCGAGGCCATGAGGAGGCCGAAAAGCAATTTTTGCACACCAGAGTACCTTGATCTAGCCCCCTGGAGAAGGGAACTCACAAAATACACTGGGCGCTGCACCATTTTCTTCCGCACCTCATCCTGTTCCTGCACAGAGTTATCCTTGTCGGTGCCAGAGCTTGCCGGATCAGCCCCCTGCTTGTCGCTGGATTTGCTTGCCGGTGGTGCTGACCCCTCGTCGGACTCCCTCTCCGCTACTAACGCAGCACTAACCACCTGGTTGGTTGCCGCTAAGTATAGCAACAACTTTTCCTGTGGTCTAGGTGCGACAAGTATTGGAGTGGAGGATAGGTACCGTTTCAAATCCTGCAGCGCCGCCTCCGCTTCCGGAGTCCATTTCATGGGACCTGCCTTCTTCAAGATTTTGAAGAAAGGTAGGGCGCGTTCTGCAGATTTTGAAATGAACCTACTAAGGGCAGCCACACAACCTGCAAGCCTTCTGACATCCTTGACGCGCCTTGGGGCCTCGATCTGCTCAATGGCTTTAATCTTGTCGGGGTTAGCTTCAATCCCCCTCTGTGACACAAAGAACCCGAGAAGCTTGCCGGAGGGGACTCCAAAGACGCACTTCTCGGGGTTCAACTTAAGCTGTATCTTGCGCAGGTTCTGAAATGTCTCTTCCAAATCTTGGACTAGGGTATCCTTGCTCTTGCTCTTCACCACGATGTCATCCATGTAAGCTTCTACATTTCTGTGGATCTGTGGCTCAAAAGCAGTGTATACTACCCTTGCAAAGGTTGAGCCCGCATTCTTCAATCCAAAAGGCATGCGTATAAAGCAATAAGTGCCACATGGAGTGATAAATGCAGTCTTCTCTTCATCCTCTTTGGCCATGAAAATCTGATGATAGCCTGAGTATGCATCAAGAAAACAGAGTAGCTCACATCCGGCGGTGGAGTCAACGATCTGGTCAATGCGCGGCAAAGGGAATGGATCCTTGGGGCATGCTTTATTCACATCGGTGAAGTCTATACACAGTCTCCATTTCCCATTGGCCTTGCGCACGACGACCGGATTTGCCAACCACGTCGGATGGATCACACCTCTAACTAGGCCTGCTGCCTCTAGTTTCTTGATCTCTTCGTTGATGAATTCTTGGCGCTCCACGGCTTGCTTCCTCACTTTCTGCTTGATGGGCCGCGCATGAGGACAAACAGCAAGCTTGTGCTCAATCACCTTCCTGGGAACACCGGGGATGTCAGATGGCTGCCAGGCAAACACATCGACATTCGCCCGCAGGAAGGCAACGAGCGCGCTTTCCTATTTGCTGTCAAGGGTGGCACTGATGGTGAAGGTACCACCAGTGCCGTCCTCCTTGGCGGACACCTTCTTGGTTGCCGGAGGAGCGGCCATTCCTTTCTTACTCTTGCCGGTGGAGCTCGATGGAACGTCCTCGACGGCAGCGCAGCACTCCGAAGAGGTGCGGTTGCCGGAGTGGGTCCCAGAGCACTTGCCGGACTTGGTCTTCGACTTCTTCCCCCCGGGAGCTTCAGCGGCAAGAGTGTCCTTCTCGGTTGCAGCTGCTGCTTCCCGGTAGATCTTGTCGGCGCAGACAAGCGCATCCTTCTTGTCGCCATGGACAGTGATGATGCTTATCGGCCCCGGCATCTTGAGTACGTTGTAGGCGTGGTGGGAAGCTGCCATGAACTTGGCGAGGGCGGGACGGCCGAGTATTCCATTGTATGGCAACGGAATATCAGCAACGTCAAACGTGATGCGCTCAGTTCTGAAGTTGAGCTCCCCGCCAAAGGTCACCGGCAGAGTGATCTTTCCCTTGGGCTTGCTCCTTCCCGGGTTGATTCCTTGGAATGAACCGGTTTCTTCGAGCTCGCCATCTGGAATCTGGAGTTTCTTGATCACAGCAGAGGAGATCAAGTTCAGCCCGGCCCCGCCGTCAACCAACATTTTGGTGACCTTGAGGTTGCGGATGGTGGGTGAGACCAGCATCGGCAAGCACCCGACCACAGTGGTGCGGTCAGGGTGATCCTCAAGATCAAAAACGATGGGCGTGCTGGACCATTTGAGGAGCCTGCGCGACTCCACGGGCGGCTCCGCTGCATTCACCTCACGCACCCACTGTTTTAGTTGGCGGTGGGAGGTGTGCAGAGAGGCGCCACCGTCGACGCACAGGACCTCCGTGGCCTTCTGGAACTCCTGCTCGCTGTTATCCTCGTCCTCCATGTCTTCGTCGTCGTCTTCGTCCTTGTCGCGGCCCCGGGGAGGTCGATCTCCTTGCCGCTGCTTGGCCTTGCCGCGGCGTCCTCCCCGGCCGTTGAACGGCCGCTTCTTGCTGGGCTCTTCCCCGCCACCTTGGGCCTTCTCCTTGTCGCGCCTCTCGTACTCAGCCTTCTGCTGCTCGACGAGATACTCAACGCGCTTGCAGTTGGAGAGATCGTGACCCTTGGTGCGGTGGATCTTACAGTACTGCTTGTCAGAGCCGTCCGGCTTGTCGGCTGCCGCTACAGGGGCAGGCTCCTTGCCGGAGCCGCCAGCCTGCGTTTGCTTGGCGGGAGCCTCCTTGCCGGACTTCTCGACGGCAAGCACCTCTTTCTTGCCCTTCTTCCTGTTGTTCCGCCGCCGGCTCTTCTTTGCCGGGGCGGCGTCGTCGCTGTCGCTGCCTTCTGCGCCAGCATCCTCCCCGGGGAGCTTCCTCCCCTCTTCTGCGCGTGCGCACTTGTCAGCCAGAGCGTAGAGCTCGCTGACGTTCCGGATTTTGGTCATCGCCATTTCTTCACGCATGTGGCGGTTACGCATGTTCTGATGGAACGCGCTGATAACCGCGGCTGGGTGGACGTCAGGGATGTTGTGTTGCACACGGCTGAAGCGTTGGATGTACTTGCGCAGGGTTTCGCCTTCCTTCTGGGCCAGAATGTGGAGATCGCTCTCCTGGCCGTGGGGTTTGTGGCCGCCGGTGAAGGCGCCAACAAACTGGTGGCAAAGGTCGGCCCAAGAAGAGATGGAACCTTCCGGCAAGTGCATGAGCCACGAACGGACGTTCGGCTTCAGCACGAGCGGGAAGTAATTGGCCAAGATCTTCTCGTCGCGCCCCCCGGCAGCTTGTACTGCGATGGTGTAGACGCTGAGAAACTCCGAGGGGTGCGTCTTGCCGTCGTACTTCTCCGGTACGTCGGGCTTAAAATTCTTCATGCTGGGCCACTGGACGCGCCGCAGCTCGCGAGTAAACGCAGGGCAACCTGCCGCGTACGGCAAGTCGCCTGGTTCACCGGGCGCGCACGCGTCGACAGCGTCCTCAGCCCTCCGGTCTGATTGTCGCCGAGCTTCTCGGCGGCGCTCGATTCTGGTTCGAGCGTCTTCTTGTTGCCGGTCGTCGAGGACCCGGCGCTGGTCCCGACGAGCCCGCGGGTCCGACGAGGCAGTGGAGCCATCGTCAGCGTTGTTCCGGCGGGGCGGCGTCTTCTGCTTCCGCTGCGGGGAGTGCGCGCTTGTCGCACCCCCGGCAGTCTTGTCGCCGTCGGCCTTCGTCTTCTCAGCTTGCCGCAGCCGCGAGGTTGCCGGCTGCTGTGGAGAGTCATTGTTGGCGAAGGCTATCAGGCTCTGGATGGTGGCCCTCCAGTCTTCGGCCTTGTCTGCCGCTGGAGGGAAGTCGAGGAGCAATTGCGCTCTTGCGAGCGCTTCTGCCGGAGTGGAGGGGAACGCGGGTGAGCGGTGCGAGGAACGGGATACGCTCGGACTTCTAACGACGTTAGAAGGAGCGGGGTCCCGCGCCGGCGCCTTCGCTTTGCTTGTGCCCGGACGGGGGTCCGGGGCGTCCCGCGAGCCTCTGGGTTGGCCTTGGTCCAACAAGCGGATACCACCTCCTGTGGTATGGCGCTGTTGGGTCGTCGCGTGCTGAGATGGACGCGGCGCGTCCACGGAGACCGAGGTTCGGTCGTCCGTCCTATTCTTGGATCTGGTGGCGCCGTGAGTGTCCTCGCCGGCAACCACCCTTCCGACGGCGTCTCCCCCGCCCACCGTTGGCTCCGGTGGCGGCGGGTGAGACGCAGACGGGCCTCCGACCTCCGAAGCCTTCTTCTTCGGGGCCATGGAGTTGTTGCTGATGAAGTTGACGAATTCGGAGAGGTTGATGAAGAATGCGCCCGCGCGAGCGCCGGATCAGGTCCGCACAACCTCGACGCCCCCTACCTGGCGCGCCAAAGATGTCGGGGGAAACTGTCCGCCACGAACACCTATGGGACCGGAGCCCCTTGTCTGTGCGGTACGAAGGCGGAGGGAGCACGAAGAGCAGATCGTAGCGAGCACGCGGGCAGTTTTACCCAGGTTCGGGCCGCGGTAGACGCGTAAAACCCTACTCCTGCTTAGTTGTATATTGAGTTGGAGTGTTCGGGAGCTTGAAGATGCAGCTACACCGAGCATGAGAGTGATCTAGGTTCCGAACCCTCTCCACGTTGTGCATGGGCCTCCTTTTATAGTGCAAGGGGTCACCGACATGTGTCAACGTAGGAGAAAGGGGTAAAAACGTAAAATAGGTGGTAGTTGTAACAGTGCGGGAACAGTGAAGCTACAGTGCAGAACAGTGGTCTATACCTACTTTGACAGTGGGGGACAAGGGCATTTAATGCCCGTCGCCGTCGACCCCAAAAGCTCCCGCCATTGCGTCTCCGTCTGCCACGGCGATGGATCCATCACCGTGGAGTGCCACCGTGTCCCCCAGGCTGCACAGCCATCCGCCACGCGTCCCTGGATAGGCCCCAGGGCGACGCGTGGGCCGATGAGCTGGAGCGCGGGCACACAGCGCAACCTTCCCGGCAAGCACCTTGCCGGGGTCTTGATCTTGCCGGGCCCGGGAGCTTGCCGCTCCCGGGCCCTTGCCGGGGCGCATATAGCGCCGGGGCACGTCTTCTAGTCCTCCTGGCAAGCTCCTCTTGCCAGGGCCTTGTGCTAGTGGGGAGAACTTGAGCCTGGTACGGCCTTCCCGGCAAGCTCCACTTGCCGGGGTCTCGATCTTCTGTCTTGTATACTTTGTTTTTGAATGGTTTGATAAGGAGCAGGAAGGTCTCCGGCAAGCACGCGGTAAACCCTGCCGCGGGAAGCTGCAGCTGCCCGTGCACAAGTTGGGGTACTGAGGTACCCCTACCTTAGTACACCGACACTATGATATTCATACACTTCCATACACTTTTGATCATATTTGGACTAACTTACTAATCCAGTGCACCCTAGTGCCAGTTTCTGTTTTCGGCTGTTTTTGTATTTCAGGTTTTCACGTTTCGAGAACTGCCCAGAAAAATACAGAAAAATTATATAAAAAATCAGCGATCCGGGAACGACACTGCTTCCGAAGGGCAGCCTGGGGGGGGGGGCACAGGGGCTCCAGGCGCCCTGTGGGCGCGCCCCCTGGGCCGCGCCGGGGGAGGGGGGGGGCGCCTCGGCCCCCCGAGAGCCCCCCGGTGCCCTACTTTGGCATATATTTAAAGGGTTCCCCATAACCCTTGAAACAGGACTTCTTTTCGCGATCCCATCTCTGTTCCGCCGCCGCCGCCGTTTCCAAGATCGGGAGCACCAGGAGAACTCTTCCCGGCACCCTGCCGGAGGGGAGGATCACCACCGGGAGCTTCTCCACCACCATGGATGCCTCCCGGATGACTCGTGAGTAGTCTCCATTGGACCATGAGTCCATGACCAGTAGCTATGTGATGTTCTCCTCCCGTTCTTGTGCTTCACTAATTAGTCCTCGTGAGCTGCCCTACATGATCGAGGCACCTATGTAATCCTTATGCTGTTGCTATGTTGAGTTTGCTGGGATCCGATGGATTATGAGATTATGTTCAGATTGATCTTGAGTAATATATTTGATTCACCTCTTTTATATTTTAGTTCATAAGTAATTCTTGCATGTTCTCCGTTGTTATTTATTGCTTTGGCCAAGTAGTAGGTAGTGACTCCAAGAGGGAACGTTATGCTCGATTGTGGGTTCATGCCCCTCGATGACTAGCTTGAGTGACAGAAACATGAGTCTAGGGGATGTGCTGTTGCCACAAGGGGGAAAACAACGGTGCTTGTGCCCGCGGGTGCAAGGATTGTTTACTTTACGCAAAGTTCTTTTAATGCAGTTGTCTGTTGCATTGAGTTTACACTATGGGTGGGACTCGCAACTTAATACCAGCGAGTTGTTCTGGATAGATATCTCAAGGTGGATGATTATTAGTAGATATTGATGGATTTTGGTCTACTTACTTTGGCGTACCGCCCATGCTTTGAACCTCAACCTTTCTTGCAATGTAGTCAGCATTGGTTTGCGTTCGTGGTCCTGTCAATTGCCCAGCTGTAATTTGTTACCTCACATAGCTGTTTTATCGTCTTTTGGGAGAGAGACATCACTAGTGAACATCATGAGACTCCGGTCCTTATTACTATCATTGATCACATACACTATTTACTTTTCGCTATTTTATTTACTATTGCAAAACACTATCTATCACTACTATCATATTGCTTTTAACCCTTTGTGAACTACAAGGCCGGAGAGATTGACAACCTCTCTGTACTCGTTGGGAGCAAAGTTATTTGTATCTGTGTGCAGGTCCACGTTGATTGCTAATTGCGCCGTTAGCAGTTGACACCTACCTGTTGAACCTAGGAGTCTTTGGGGATTCGATCCTTGGCATCTTTGCTAAGGGAAAACACTTCTACTTACTGCATCTTACACCTTCCACTTGGGGTAATCCAACGAGGGGTTCGAGGCCCATCAGAGAACATAAGGACTCACGTACGACGGAGGAGGAGACCAGACGGCCGTGGAACATCGTTCTTCTTCGACCTTACTACACCTGAGCCATAGGCTCTGCTTTATGTACATATCTTTACAATGTATATATTATGATCAATATAATAAACCGGCGCCCCCAATAAAGCGGGGTATCAGCCGCCTTCTTTCATAAGAGTTTGTCACATGGGGGCTTCTGTGTGCAAGGGAGTTCCTATGGCCTCTTAAACCGGCGACCACGTCAAGGCCATCATAAGAGCATAGCTCTGGTTGCTTCGGCAATTCCCACATGATGATGAGGGGCAAAAGAGAGTTTTTGATGCCTAGCACAACTCAAACATAGGCCCCGACGAGCATAGCTCAAATGCTACCTGGGGGCTCCTGATGCACAGTATCAACGAGTTGACAACCCTTGTAGTAGGCTATCAAGCCACGGCTTGGAAGCCAGGTGTATACACCTAAAACCCCGGATTAGCCTGCCTGCATTAAGTAAGTCACTCCGCCCAGGTAAACCTGGTAAGACCCGTCGAACATATACACAAGTCAATCTTTACAGACCCTGAACTTGGTAACGTTAAATTGACGATCATCGAGTGTTTACACAAGTCAATCTTTACAGACTCTGAACTTGGTAACATTAACATTGATGATTTGGTTAAGGATTAAGGACCATCTTAATAGGCTTTGCAAAATGGTTAAACACAGTAGCCTGTCAGCTCATAAAAAGCCTCGAATTTGGAGCCTGGCAGCTCGTAAAAAGCCTCGACTACATGGTCTTATTTGCCCAAAAATTTATTTTTTTATTTTTTATAAATTTTTTATCTTCAAGGTCATTGGTGTCCATCCAAGTCCATTGATTCAGAGAGTGGATGACTATAAGTTGCCACTACACCTACGTTTACGGAGCCTTAGTCTGGGTTACAAACACCAGTACTAACTACAGTTAAACCGAAGTTCATCATAACCCGGTTCGGTTTCATAATGAATCGGCAAATAATAAGGGAGTCATCAACACTTGCACCTTGGATCATTATCTCTTCCTACCGGATTAAGGTTCATCGTGACACACTTAATCACATGACACTTTAAACATTGTTTTATGCAGAAGCAGGTAAAATAAACCATCAAAGGCATTATAAGCAAGACATAACTAAGAAGTTGCCAACTGAAGCAATCTCATACAAAGGATAGTATGTGACAACATAAAGTATTTCAGCTATCCTATTACAAGGCGCTTGAGAGCCCAAAAGAATATCAGTTTTTTCTCAAGTATTGGAACATAAAATTTAAACCGGTACTGGTTTAAGACTCTGCGTCAGCCTGACGTGAAGGTTGAGGATCAGCTCGCTCCGGTTCTTCGACGATCTCTTCCAGCTGCTGGAAGTCAGTGGTTGTCCAATCAATCTTGGTCAGCGCTCGGAAATAAACTTCATCATTCACGAGGTCGAACGGATCAATATCAGGAGCAAAAGTGTGCTTACGGACGGGCGGAATAAGATTTTCAATATCGTAAGCTGGAGGATCGACCCGCACATTTCCAGCATCATAACCCGGATGATATCTAGATAAATCAGCTTCATCAGCCAGATTGCTGTCCAGGGGCCGCATTTCTTTGGTTAACGCACGTAAATCGTCATTTGAGAAAGCTGATCTGTCTTCCTTCATGCTTGGATAGCCGTTCATTACCTCCGCCGGATCAAGGTCAGGCACCCAAGCCTTCGCTCGAGTTAAGGCCATCAGAGCACCCGCCCTTGCAGATGACTTCTTAAGCTCCATGAGGCAGGCAGGTAGAATGGTCAGCTTTTCCAAAGTACCCTTGATTGTTGTGGGAGCCGGTTTATTGTGCGAGGCAGCACAGACTATCCTCTGGGTACCGAAATATAACTGCTCCACCAGAGTATATACGGCTTTCAATTTCCTTCGCATATCATCGCCAAGATGAGTGATGCGTCTTCCTGCATTAAAAAGTATGAGTTAAACCGGAACGGTACATGATTGCAATGTTCAGGGCTATGTTAATAGTACTTACCAAAGATGGCAGTCGTCATGGCATTTATCTGCTGCTTCAATCCGGACAATTCCTCTGTAACCGGATTAAGAGCAGCCTCTACATCAGTGGCCCTCTTCTCCAAGATTACTTTCTTAGCATCCTAGTCTGACCGCTCTTTTTCAAAATCTTTCTTAAGCTTTTCTATGTTTGCTAAAGCGAGTGTCAGCTCGTCTTTGACTTTGAGAGTAGCAGTTTCTTGGAACTTCAAAGTATCTCGGAGCTCAGTCACTTCAGAGTTTTTCCGGTTCAAGTCAGTCTGCCAAAAGGAAAGCACATTATATATTCACGAGGCATCTCAGTCAAGTCCCAAGCACATAACAAGTTATGCACTTGACACTTGGGGGCTAATGTATATTTGCAGTTAAACAGACATTTTTTCAGTCAAGTCCCAAGCACATAAACAAGTTATATACTTGGCACTTGGGGGGCTAATGTGACATTGTTCAGAACAAAATTCAAGTAGAGGTCCCGGTTCATCCTAAAGGAGTAAACCGGCCCTTGGGGACTACACATGTGCAAAACAAACTGTCTACTGGATCTACTAAAGTCCCGGTTCACCCTAAAAGGCTAAACCGGCACTTGGGGGCTAAGATGGAGTAAGGATAAAGTTACAAGATGCAAGCAGAAATAGAAGACAAGTCAATGGCAGAGAGGTTACCTCATAGCCCTCCTTCATCAAATTTACCAGTCCAACTTCATGATCACGGCTGGTGTACATCCGGTTTAGATAGCCGTAATGGAGTTCTTGGGCGCTGAGCTGAGCGTAGCTGGATAGATCAATACTCCACTTGCCTTTGTCCTTGCTGAGAGCTTCATCCTTAGCAGTATGCTTGGACAAAGCGACAGGCTCACTAGGAGCAGTAAAGCCGGTCCCAGTGATTTCAACTTCTTCAGTTGAAGTGGCTGCGCGCTTAGCTAGGCTTGCAGGAGTAGGGCTGGCTCGGATGGGATCGATCGGTTCATTATCATCATCCATTGGAATGTTTGCTGGCTCGACAAAGATTTCATGATCCGTGGGAATAGGATCATCATTCAAGGCGTCAATGGGTTCTTCAGTATGTTCTGGATCCTTGGCTGGTTCAAGAATTACATCATCGCATGTCGGCTTATTTAGTTTGTCCTTTTTGCTAGGCTTGGATTTACTGCGAAAGTTAAAGACAACAAAATTTAGAAGAGTCAAGACAAAAGATAAACCAGACAAAGTAAAAAATAGCTTACCCATGAAAAGTCTTGAGGGAAGGAATCTGAGTGGCTGTTGATTCACCAGAAGATGAATGAGGAGATTCCTGATAATTCAAATCAGACGGATCAAGGGGTTGTCGAATAAGACCTGCTTTGGGGTAAAGAGCATCTGGAGTAAGTAAAACCTCGGAACAACGCCTCCGAGCTGGAGTGTGCGGTAATCCGGTGGATTCAATAGCGTGACCGCTAGACGAGTGGTGCGGCGAGCTTCATGTTGCTGTTTCTTCAAAAGAAAGTTTGGATCCAAATAAGCGAAAGGATGAGAAAACTATACTTTCCGGCTTGTCCGACGAATGTTTGGTAGTGGCAGCGGTTCTGAACCGGAAGAAAGAGTAATTACCTCAACATTGTCCGCTTTACTGCCTTCGGCGTGTCCCTGGGAACAGTCATTGTTAATAAAAATGCAGATAAAGAAAAGACAAGGAAGTCAAAAGAATCAGGTGGTACCTCGGAGGCCGGTTCATCTTCTTCCGGATTGGATCTAGACGCGGCAGTGTTCTTCTTCTTGACATTTTTCTTGATAGCGTTGGTTTTTTGGCAAGGGGCCTTCGCCGGTTTATCATGGGCCTTCCTTTTCCAGAAAGGATCATTGCCCTATTGAAAGAAATAAAGACACTTCAAGACAAGTGCTGCAAGCGGATTAAAACAAAGCAAAGCAATAGGAAAGAGATTTTTACCGATGGTGGTTTGTTGGTCACACAGAAGGGTGCCAAGCCGGTCTGACTGCAAGCTTCGATAGGTTCATTCAGCAGCCTTTTAACAGAGTCATTGACCTCAGTTTCTGATAGCACTGCCTCGGTATGGCGCAAGGGATCTTTTGGATTCCCAGTATATTCACACATTAAACCGGAACGCCGGCTTAGCGGGAGAATACTCCAAGAAATCCTGCAACGGACGAAGTCAACACCCGTCAGACCATTGGCCATAAAGGCCATGAGCTTTGAAAGCTGAGGAGCGTACTGAGCTCGTTCCTGGGCACTTCGCCGTTGTGGAAAGGGGTGATTCTCTGAAAGACGGTGGGGGCGATAACCCGGCAATGAATTCTCCTCTGCTGGGGAAGTATCTAAGCAGTAGAACCAAGTCTGATTCCACTCTTTTGGATGGCTGTGGAGACTGGCGTGAGGAAAACTAACATCTTTTCTTTTCTGAATAGTCATCCCGCCAAGCTCAGTGTTTGGACCGTCATGAAATTCCGTGCGACGGTTTAGGTGAACGAAATCCCGGAACAATTCAACTGACGGCTCCTCTTGCAGATAAGCTTCACAAAAGACTTGGAAATTGCAAATGTTCGACAGAGAGTTGGGACCAAGATCTTGCGGATGAAGTTGGAAATTTGCTAGCACGTCACGGAAGAACTTTGACCCGGGAGGGCTGAATCCCCGGGCTAAGTGATCAAAGAAGACGACAACCTCTCCCTCTTTGGGCTCTGGAGGACATTCTGATCTGGGAACCCTCCAGTGAAGGACATTTTTTGGGCCTAAACCGCCAATTTCGGCCATTTTCTCTAAATCCTCCTCAGTAATCCAGAATTGGACCCAGTTGCAGGAGGTAAACTGCTTGGCTTGAGTGGCCATTTTTTGGAAGGAAAAGCCTGAAAATACAATGAAGAGCCGGTTTACAATCTAAGCAAGTTTAAACAAAGCATGCTCTATAAAGGTACTGGTCTAAACGGCAGTTTAGGCAGGGGCTAATGGTATCTACCGGATTATAGAGTCTTAAAAAGCTAAACCGCCAACAAGGGTAAACAAGACACATATCTGAAGTTATGAAGAAACAGTTTTCGCACAGACAGTAATGAAAATATGGATCTACATTATGCTAGAAATTCAGAGATATTCAGGTTATATTCGGCGGACTGACGAAAGCTCTAGAGGTGCAATCTAAACTAGTATTACAGGGAGAAACACAAGTATACTAACAAAGCGGGATTGCTGCTACGATGTGGAGACAAGAAGACTAGATCCACATTGATTCATGGGGCCGTAAGGAAGAACCGTGAAGAACAATGCCTACCCGCAAGCTCGTATGAAGGAACCCTAAAACAAGATCTATGAGCGAGATAAGGAGAGGACGTACCCGAGGCGACGGGTGCGGAGAAGCGCCGGCGAGTTTCTGAACCGATCAGGTTGATGCAGCGGCCAAGACCCGACGAAGATACGGAGCTTGACGACGGCGGCGGAGCTCGAGTACAAATGGACGCAAGGAGGAAGAAGAAGAAGAGGCAAGGGGGAAAAAGAGATGCCCCTCTGCCCTATTTATAAGCCAAAGGATAAAACGGCAGGCGCAGGAATCGAGGAGCCGAAAAAGTAGATATGGGACGATACTGTCGCCTCGATCTTCAGAGCTTTTAATTAATGAAAAATAAAAAACAGGTACAAGTGTAAGTGGGCAAATGACGTCATGGCGGTTTAATGCGATCGGGGAAGATGACATCACGCCTGTTTATGAAGTACTTGAAGCTGCGGAAGGGGAGATCTATACAAGACTTTGAAGATTGACATGCACAGGTTCAAAATCAATCCGGGGCCTAATGTCAAGGATATTACTATCAGGTATAAACCGCCCAGGAGGGGCCGGGTTTTGTTTATCGAGATTACCTTTACTGAAGCCCGGCAGAGCATGGAGCGAGAGACTTTAGCCTAGGAGGTTTAGATCCCAAGTGTTAAGGCCCATGATTTGTAAACCGCCAAACTGTGTGTAACTTGTGATGTAAGATAGGAAGGATAGAGACCGAACCGGACACGTTTATGAGCCGGCCTCGGGATTCTGTAAACCGGACCGGGCGTCACCTCGTATATAAAGGGATGACCCGACGACGGTTCAAGGCAGAGAACAACAGTTTCGAGACACAGGCAAAGCGGATTCGCTCCCTGGTCATCGAAACCCTAGCAATATTACACAAAACTAGACGTAGGCTTTTACCTTCATCGAAGGGACCGAACTAGTATAAAATCACTGTGTCCTTGTCCGCTTTAACCCCTTTAAGCTAACCCGTAGCGATGGCCTCACGACTAAGTCCATTTGCTAGGACATCAGCCGTGACAAAACCACGACAAAGACCGAGGAGAACTTGGTATTGAGATCCAAAGAGAGAGAAGAAGCCATCTAGATACTAGCTATGGACCCGAAGGTCTGTGGTAAACTACTCACAACTCATGGTGAGGGCGATGATGATGATGATGAAGAACTCCGTGATGGACACCCCTCAGGTGGAGCTCCGGAACAGGCTCCAAGATGGGATCTCACGGGAACAGAAGGTTACGGCCGTGGAATTAGGGTTTTCTCTCTGTTGTCAAAGGTTTCGGGGTACGTAGACTTATATAGGAGGAAGGAGGACACCGAGGGGGGGGGGGTGCTCGAGGGGCCCACGAGGCAGGTGGGCGCGCCCTGGGCAGGCGGCGCGCCCCCCACCCTTGTGGACACCCCGAGGCTCCGCTGACGTGGTTCTCAAGTCGCCTGTGCGTGATTTTCTCCAAAAATATCTCTCACGAAGGTTTCATTCCATTTGGACTCTATTTGATATTCTTTTTCTGCAAAACCCTAAAACAGGCAAAAAAACAGCAATCTGGACTAGGCCTTTGGGTTAGTAGGCTAGTCCCAAAAATGATATAAAAGTGTATGACAAAGCCCATTAAACATCCAAGACTTCATAAATAATAGCATGGAACAATAAAAAATTATAGATACGTTGGAGACGTATCTGTGCCCACTTTACGCGGGGTAGATCGCTAACGATCGTAGTATAGCACTAAGTCGTCGAATCGCAGACCAACTCTCGCTTATCATGACAGTCAATTTTCGGCTTTCTCTACTGAGGTATTTTGCCGGATGAACCAGAAATACAATCGTAGTAGTTCTCCCTTTACAACCTTAGTGAACAATGCGGAACGTAAGGTGGTAAGTACAGGAGCCGGGCAACCCAACTATAGACCCAAGACATGATTCAGAGCCGATGCATATAATGTTGGGGAACGTAGTATTTCAAAAAATTCCTACGATCACGCAAGATCTATCTAGGAGAAGCATAGCAACGAGCGGGGATAGTGTGTCCACGTACCCTCATAGACCGAAAGCGGAAGCGTTTAGTAACACGGTTGATGTGGTCGAACGTCTTCGGGATCCAACCGATCCAAGCATCGAACGTACGGCATCTCCGCGTTCAGCACATGTTCAGCTCAATGACGTCCCATGAACTCTTGATCCAGTTGAGGTCGCAGGAGAGTTCCGTCAGCATGACAGCGTGGTGACGATGATGATGAAGTTACCGGCACAGGGCTTCGCCTAAGCACTACGACGATATGATCGAGGTGTGTAACTGTGGGGGGGGGGGCACCACACGCGGCTAAGAAATCAACTTGTGTGTCTATGGGGTGCCCCCTGGCCACGTATATAAAGGAGTGGAGGAGGGGGCCGGCCGGCCTCCTATGGCGCGCCCCAAGGGGGGATTCCTACTCCTTATAGGAGTAGGTTTCCCCCTTTCCTAGTCCAACTAGGAGGGGGGAGGAAGGGGAAGAGGAGATGAAGGAAAGGGGGGCGGCCCCCTCCCAATTTGGATTGGGCTAGGGGGGGGGGGCGCACCCCCACCTCTTGGCTGCCTCCTCTCTCTTCCACTAAAGCTCATGTAGGCCCATTAAGCCCCAGGGGGTTCCGGTAACTCCCCGGTACTCCAGTATTTATCCGGTGACCACCGGAACCCTTCCGATGTCCGAATATAACCTTAAAATATGTCAATCTTTATGTCTCGACCATTTCGAGACTCCTCGTCATGTCCGTGATCGCATCCGGGACTCCGAACTACCTTCGGTAAATCAAAACACATAAACTCATAATACCGATCATCATCGAACATCAAGCGTGCGGACCCTACGGATTTGAGAACTATGTAGACATGACCGAGACTCATCTCCGGTCAATAACCAATAGTGGAACCTGGATGTTCATATTGGCTCCTACATATTCTACGAAGATCTTTATCGTTCAAACCGCATAACAACATAAGTTGTTCCCTTTGTCATCGGTATGTTACTTGCCCGAGATTCGATCGTCGGTATCATCATACCAAGTTCAATCTCGTTACTGGCAAGTCTCTTTACTCATTCCGTAATACATCATCTCGTGACTAACTCATTAGTCATTTGCTTGCAAGGCGTATTATGATGTGCATTACCGAGAGGGCCCAGAGATACCTCTCCGACACTCGGAGTGACAAATCCTAATCTTGATCTATGCTAACACCAGAAACACCTTCAGAGACACCTGTAGATCATCTTTATAATCCCCCAGTTACGTTGTGATGTTTGATAGCACACAAGGTGTTCCTCCGGTATTCGGGAGTTGCATAATCTCATAGTCAGAGGAACATGTATAAGTCATGAAGAAGCAATAGCAGTAAAACTAAACGATCATTGTGCTAAGCTAACGGATGGGTCTTGTCCATCACATCATTCTCCTAATGATGTGATCCCGTTCATCAAATGAAAACACATGTCTATGGTTAGGAAACTTAACCATCTTTGATTAACGAGCTAGTCTAGTAGAGGCATACTAGGGACACTATGTTTTGTCTATGTATTCACACATGTACTAAGTTTCCGGTTAATACAATTCTAGCATGAATAATAAACATTTATAATGATATAAGGAAATATAAATAATGACTTTATTATTGCCTCTAGGGCATATTTCCTTCATATAATGCAATATCCGGGACACCGAATAGTTCCCTACAGGTGTTCGGACTTGGAGGTGTGCCAGGCCGAATACAACCCCTGATATTAAGTCCAGATTTAAGGCACATGTGGCAATCTGATGTAGGGAGATAATACAGGTGGTAATAAAACTTACTCCAAGCAAATTGGAACCAAACTTCTTCTTTTATACCCCGTTCAATATGGCGAACCGAGTGGTTACATATAATGCCAATAACATCATGGGCATTTTACATGCCAAAAGGAAGAAAAGAAACTAAAAAGGGAAAAGGTTTACACAGAGCCTAAATCTAACGAAAAAAGGAATTTCGACGGAGGGTTGCTACTTCTTGAGCTTGCGTTGTATTCACTCGAAGAGGAAAGGGTGATGCAGCACAGTAGCGTAAGTATTTCCCTCAGTTTTTGAGAACCAAGATATCAATCCAGTAGGAGACCAGGCGCGAGTCCCTCGCACCTGCACAAACAAATTAGAACTTCGCAGCCAACACGATATGGGGTTGTCAATCCCTTTACGGTCACTTACGAAAGTGAGATCTGATAGAGATGTAGTTGGATATTTCTGGTATTTTTGGATATAAGAACAAAAAGTAAAAGTAGAAAACTAAAGTGGATTGTAGATTGATATGTTGAGAATAGACCCGTGGGCGATAGTTTTCTCTAGTGGCTTCTCTCATGATAGAGGTATTCTACGGTGGGTAAACAAATTACTGTCGAGCAATTGATAGAAAAGCGAATAATTATGAGAATATCTAGGCATGATCCTTATATATAGGCATCACGTCCGAGACAAGTAGACCGAAACGATTCTGCATCTACTACTATTACTCCACACATTGACCGCTATCCAGCATGCATCTAGAGTATTAAGTTCATAAGAATAGAGTAATGCCTTAAGCACGATGACATGATGTACAGGGATAAACTCAAACATAGTGATATAAACCCCATCTTTTTATCCTCGATGGCAACAATACAATACGTGCGTTGCTGCCCCTACTGTTACTGGGAAATGACACCGCAAGATTGAACCCAAAGCCAAGCACTTCTCCCATTGCAAGAACTATAGATCTAGTAGGCCAAACCAAACCAATAATTCGAAGAGACTTGCAAGGATATTATAATCATACATAAAGTGTTCAGAAAAGAACCAAATATTTCTCAAAGATAATCTTGATCATAAACCCACAATTTATCGAATCTCGACAAACACACCGCAAAAGAGATTACACCGAATAGATCTCCTCGAAGACCGAGGAGAACTTGGTATGGAGATCCAAAGAGAGAGAAGAAGCCATCTAGATACTATCTATGGACCCGAAGGTCTGTGGTAAACTACTCACAACTCAAGGTAAGGCGATGATGATGATGTAGAAGCACTCCGTGGTAGATACCCCCTCCGGCGGAGCTCCGGAACAAGCCCCAAGATGGGATCTCATGGGAACAGAAGGTTGCGGCGGTGGAATTATGGTTTTCTCTGTTGTTCTGATGGTTTCGGGGTACGTAGATATATATAGGAAGAAGGAGGGCACCGGGGGCCAGACGTGGGGTGTGGGGACCCCGACTTAGAAGTCGAGATCACCGAATGCACGTGTACAGTGATCCCAGAGATCAATGCTCACTGAACACACAGAAGCTGAAATAACAAGAGTCTTACATCCATACAAATAGTCTTACACGAATTAAGGCCATTATGGCCAAGTCTTACATAGATAGAGCCTCACGGGCTGAATAGCAAATAACTCAAATAGCGGAAGTCTTCGATAACGGGTAGAACCCATGCCATCTGCCTTAACCCTACAGGCATTCTGACTGGGATAGCGTCCTAGTTCGCATGTTCGTCTCCAAAGAACTCTTCCTCATAATCCTGTTCTTCCATGCCTGGCCAATTAAATAACCAGTGGCAAGCCAATGAGTACTTTGAATGTACTCGCAAGCAACCCATGATGTGGTTCAAGGTAACAATGCAATGGAATAATAATGAACAATCTAGCAAAGCTAGAACAATATGTATCATCAAGTTTATGCATCAGTAACCTTGCGTAACCTCGAAGACAGGTTACCGATATCAACATGAATATGATTCAACTCATCGAGTCAAGTCACCACCTTGACTCATCACACGAATACCAACACCGATGAAGTAAAATTCTGGACATAGTTTAAGTAGCACCACCCAACTGTCCATGACCGTGGACACGGCTATTCGAATAGTTTTACACTCTGCAGAGGTTTCACACTTTACCCACAAGATCCGGGGAACTTCCGTGTCATCCACGACCCGCGGTACCTCAAGTACCCGGGGTAAGCACCCGGTCATTACCTTTCCTTAGACGACACTAACATAGAGTCCACTCGTTGATACACGGCCCTCGGGTACAAACAATAGATCACGGGACTTGCCCTAATTTCAATGTTCACGCGTACCCGAAGGGACCAACGGTGTGTCCGGTGCCCTGTGAAAACAGTCATGGTCGTCTATCCAAGCACGACCCCGTCCCGGGAAAGACCTCAAGTCTTCCCGTCACTAGTATTGCGGGCACCATGCTAGTATCGACCTAAGTAATCCATAAAGCCCCGTCCCATAAGGGGTAGTGTGGTTGCACATGTTTGGTTGGGACGGTAGTCACACATAAATCTAATCCATCATTCCACCATGCACATGATTTACCGGCACATCACTTCTTTCTCAAGTGATGACCTAACTCATCATCACCCTCGGGCATTAGGGGCACCCGATGGGTTCATGCAAATGATTTCATCTACGAAGGTACATATCACACATGCATCATTTGAGCATCATGACCAACTATTTGCATGTCATCTAGCAGATAGCAAGATCAATAATAAAGCATGCATCATGTGGTGGTTCATCTAGGTCACCATCGTAACCCTATCATCATGCATCGGAATCAAACGGGTTCCGAGAACAAGTGTATCATGGTCAAAGGGCTGCTTGCCTGGATTGGCTTGGTCTTCAAAGTCTTCAAATCCTTCTCCTTCTTCTTCCACAGCAACTTCGTCAAATACGGGATCTATACGTCGCATAATAACCACGGGAAAATAAGAATACAAACAAAACAGAAAAATCAAGGTGCTCAGAAAAATGTCAACTCATTTTTGTAAAATACTAGAGGAATTTCTAAGATGGGGAAAAATCTTAGTTGGAGATTTGGAGTTACAGAAGAGAATCTATTGATTTTTGAACAAGAGTATTACTGCTCAAATTTGAATTTAAATTTGAACAGTACAGAAAAGTTTCATGGATTTGAATGAAAGTGGTACCATTAAATAGGTTGGAATATTACAAGGTTTTAGGAGTTGGAAATATTTAATTTGGACCATTATTCTTTTCTGTAGAAATGTTTAAAGCATTTACAGAAAAGAAAAAGGAAAAAGCGTCCTGTGCACTGGGCCAGAGAAGGCCACAGTGCACGGCCCAGACGGACCGGCCCAGCCGCACGGGAGCCTGCGCGCGCACGTCAGGTTTTTGAACCTGACGGGCGGGGCCCGTGGGTCAGTGGCACAGAGGAGGGGGAGAGAGGTGTGGGGATGACAGGCGGGGCCCGCCTGTCATCTCTAACCCCACGGCCACGGCGACGGCGAGCTCACCGGCGAGGTTTCCGGCCACGGCGACGGCGACGGAGGCGAGGAACGTGACCAGCGTCGAGTGGCGGTTGCAGTGGTGGTGGTGCGGCACGCCGGGGAGGTCAGGTTCGCCGGCGGCGAGGTGGGACGGCGGAGGCTCGTCGGAGGGTCGTGGTTCTGGTCGTTTCCGACTACCACAGAGAGGGGAAACAAGGGGGAAAGGATCAGTGAGGCGAGGGGGTTCCGAATCAGGTGAGAGGAAGGGCAGGGGAGGCCCGTACCACGAGATCACCGGCGGCCCGACGCGGCGGCGCTCCGGTCGATCCCGGGTACTGGAGCTCTCTGGGGAAGAATGGATGGTGCTGGGGGGCTCAGTGGAGTGAGGAGAGGCTGGTGGTGCTGCTGGAGAGGCTCGGGAGGGGCTATTTATAGGATCTCGACGGAGGCCCGTGGTCCAGTGCGCCGGCGAGCTCCGGCTCGAGGCTACAGCGCACGGGAGGCCAAGGGAGTGAGTCCGTGGAGTTCCTGGACGATCTCCACGTCCAGTAGAGGTGAGAGGAGGAGCGAGGGAGCGTCAGGAGCGTGTGCGCGTGCGAGGCAGAGGAGTGGCCGTCGCGGGCGGCCAGCGCGCGTGCGACGGCGACGACTGGAGGGCGGAGGAGGAGGGGGACAGCGCCGGGGAGGTCGCGGACGTCGAGATGCCTCGACTGGCGCGAAGGGGAGGCCCGAGGCTGTCGGGAGAGGCTGATTGGCTGAAGCTACAGTGCTTGTCTGCACTGTTGCGTGCTCCAGAGCGCGCGTTTGGCTGGCATCGCCGCGCCCTCGCCGTCCTGGTCAAAACCAACGTGTCCAGCAGTGTCTAGCACGTTGAGGGAGGAGTAAAGAAATGGCCTGAGGCCTTGGATGCCCTGGAGATGCTGAGAGAGAGTGAGGAGGCTGGTGACTTGGTGAAATCTTGCTGTCCAGCAAGGTAAAACAGGGTTCTTACCCCTCAATCATGGAGCTGGGGTGCTGGGGAAGTTACTGGGGGTAGCTAGTAACTCAATGATCAGGTGGTAAAAAGTACATGCCATGGAGAAGAGTAAAAGTGATCAAGTTGGATGTTTTAGAAATTCTGCAGAAGGTGTTTGATCAGTGTTTGGTCAAGTAAATGACCTCCACTTGACATGGCACTTAACAGGGTTGAAAGACATGAGAAAATAGGGTGCTTCACCAAATTTGGGCTCATTTGAAGAAACTAGCCAATGTAACTTTGGTGAACCCTAGAAATCAACAGAAACAGTTTCATCTTGTTTGAGTCAAGCTAATCATCTCCCCTTGATGCACCACTTGGTGTAGCATCATCATTTGTGGTATTGATCATGCCCACAAAGTTTGAAGCTCCAGGTAAAAAGTTGGTAATGTAAAGTTGTTCAAATTTGCATTTGAACAGAAAGGGTTTTGAGGTGATCTGATCAAGTTGCTCTATTCCAAATCTTGTGCCATTTGGTCTAGATGCCTTATTAGGCCATTCTAGCATGTGCACCAAGTTCGAGAGCATTTGGACTAGTTTGGCAATGTAAAGTTGCTCAAACTTCAAATATGGACAGAATGGTTATGAAGGGGTTTGAGGATGTTTTCTTGCTTCCCAAGGCATGGGACTTGGCAAGATCCTCAAATATGTCACATATGACATGATAGAATTTCCCTGGAATTTTTGGAGAAAGTTTCCTTTGTAAATATTTCAAAAGCTTGAAATATCCAGAAAGGGTTTTAGAGGGTTTAGCCCATTATTTTGAACATGACCAAGTGTTGAAACTCTTATATATGGACAATATATGTCCTCTGAGTCTCTCTGAATTTTGGCAAATATTTTTGAAACATTTAAATAATTTTCCCCTATTAAAGACCATTTCTGGCCTTAAGAAAATGCTTTTAAATAAAATAGGAAAATAACTTTTAAAATTATACCTTTGTGGTTTCTGGGAGTCCTATGACTACTAGGTCTCAATTAAACCTTTTGAAATAATTTTCTCACCCTAAATCAAGTATTTGCAGTGCAAATCTCATTTCAGGGGTTTTTGGAAAACTAAATTTATAAAATACTTTTTGGCCAAAATAATTTTGTAGGAAAATACTATACTGCTATATAACACTTGGCATGATCATTGGGCAGAAGTTTTGGGTATGGAGATGAATCCTACAAGAGGTCATAGTTGACTTTAATGAGCACATGAAAAAGCACATGAAGAAAACTCAATTCCAAATAAAAGCCAAATGATGCTAAAAAATTTTGCTGGTCCAATTTTTCATGCTTCAAAGATACAAATAACATGTTACAAAATGCAGGGTGTGACAGACCTACCCCCCTTACAAGAATCTCGTCCCCGAGATTCCTAAACTAGGGCTTAAAAGAGATCGGGAAACTCGGATCTAAGATAGTCTTCTCGTTCCCAGGTTGCTTCTGCTTCGGTGTGGTTGCTCCACTGGACCTTGAAATACTTGATGGTACGGCTTCGCGTACGTCATTCTGCTTCGTCCAGAATATGAATGGGCTTCTCACGGTAGGTCAAATCAGGCTGCAGATCAATGGCTTGGTGATCCACATCCTTGTAGAGATTGGGCTTGTCTGGAACTTGGAGACATTTCCGGAGTTGTGACACATGGAATACATTGTGCACATCGGATAGCTCAGGTGGTAGTTCCAACTGGTAAGCCACTTCTCCTCGTCGTGCAGTGATCTCAAAGGGTCCAATGAACCTTGGTGCGAGCTTCCCCTTGACATGGAAACGCTTGGTTCCCTTAAGAGGAGTTACCCGCAGGTACACATGGTCTTCGACACGGAAACTCATGTCTCGGCGTCGAGTGTCAGCATAACTCTTTTGCCTTGACTTGGCTGCCTTTAATCGCTCTCTGACTAGCTGGACTTGCTCTTCTGCTGCGCGGAGATTATCCGGTCCAAAGACTAGTCCTTCTCCAGTCTCTGACCAGTTGAGGGGTGTGCGACATCTGCGTCCCTACAACGCCTCAAATGGTGCCATCTGAAGGCTCGACTGGTAACTGTTGTTATAGGAGAACTGGGCAAACGGGAGACAATCTTCCCACTTGGCTCCATACGCCAGGACACAGGCTCGGAGCATGTCTTCGAGAATCTGATTGACTCGCTCTGTTTGACCTCCGGTCTGTAGGTGGAAAGCTGTGTTGAAAGACAACTTGGTTCCCAAGGCTTCTTGGAACTTCTTCCAGAACCTTGAGGTGAACTGGGTTCCTCGATCTGACACAATCTCCTTGGGAACACCGTGAAGACTTACGATTCGGTCGATGTAGAGAGCTGCCAGCCGGTTGCCATCATAAGTGGTCTTGACAGGAATGAAGTGGGCCACCTTGGTCAAATGATCGACTATGACCCAGATGGAGTCATGTCCTCTATTCGACCTTGGTAATCCAGTGATGAAGTCCATTCCGACTTTATCCCACTTCCACTCAGGAACCTTGAGTGGTTGAAGCAGTCCAGCAGGTCGCTGATATTCAGCCTTGACCCTTTGGCACACATCACACTTTGCAACATAGGTTGCAATCTCTCTTTTCATCCCGTGCCACCAGAATCGTGCCTTCAAGTCTTGGTACATCTTGGTTCCTCCGGGGTGGATGGAATACGGAGTGTCGTGGGCTTCTTGCAAAATCAGCGTCTTCAGCTCTGTGTTGTTTGGTATGCAGAGGCGACCTTTGTACCAAACAATCCCGTGCTCATCTTCGGAGAATCCTGGGGCCTTGCCCAGCTTCATCTTCTTCTTGATGCCTTCGATGCTTGCGTGTCCATCTTGTGCCTTCTTGACGTCGTCCATCAGGGTCGATCTGACTTCCAAATGATCCAGAAATCCAGGGGTGACCAATTCCAAACTGAATTGTTCGAACTCCTTGAACAAGGTTGGCTGCCTTTCTTGAATAATGGCATTCAAAGAGCAAGCCTTCCTGCTTAAGGCATCGGCCACCACGTTAGCCTTCCCAGGGTGATACTGAACACTGAGGTCATAGTCTTTGATGAGTTCCAACCATCTCCGCTGCCTCATGTTCAATTCCTTTTGGGTGAAAATGTACTTCAGACTTTTGTGGTCTGTGTAAATCTCACACCGTTTCCCTAGGAGGTAATGCCGCCATGTCTTCAAGGCATGAACAACTGCCGCTAGCTCAAGATCGTGAGTAGCGTAGTTTTCCTCATGGGGTCGTAGCTGCCTGGAGAGGTATGCTATGACGCGGCCTTCTTGCATCAGAACGCTTCCCAATCCGGTTCGAGAGGCATCACAATATATCACGAACTCCTTGTGAATATCAGGTGTTGCCAGAATTGGGGTGGTGGTCAATCTCTTCTGGAGCTCTTGGAAGCTCTCTTCGCATTTTGGCGTCCACTCGAACTTCTTGTCCTTCTTGAGGAGCTGAGTCATTGGTCGTGCAATGCTAGAGAATCCTTCCAAGAACTTGCGGTAATAGCCCGCTAATCCGAGGAAGCTTCTAACTTCCTTGACGGTCGTTGGAGATTGCCATTGGGTCACAGCTTCGATTTTTGCAGGATCAACAGATAATCCTTCCTCGGTCAAGACATGACCTAAGAATCCAACTTTATGCAGCCAGAACTCACACTTGCTGAATTTGGCATACAGTTGGTGCTCACGAAGCTTGTCTAGGACCATCCTCAGGTGCTGCTCGTGCTCTTCCTCCGACTTCGAGAACACAAGAATGTCATCAATGAAGACAACAACAAACTTGTCCAAATATTCCATGAAGACTTTATTCATGAGATACATGAAGTAAGCTGGGGCATTGGTTAACCCAAAAGACATGACCGTGCACTCGTACAGGCCATATCTGGTTACGAATGCCGTCTACGGAATATCTTGGGGTCTGATCTTCAGCTGGTAGTACCCAGATCTGAGGTCAATCTTGGAGAATACCTTGGCTCCGCTGAGCTGATCAAACATATCTTCGATCTTGGGAAGTGGATACTTGTTCTTGATTGTAACTTCATTGAGGGAACGATAGTCAATGCATAAGCGGATGGTACCGTCCCTCTTTGCCACAAACAGAACAGGAGATCCCCAAGGGGAGGCACTTGGGCGAATAAATCCCTTCCTTAGCTGCTCTTCCAGCTGCTTCTTCAACTCAGCTAATTCTTCCGTCCCCATTCTATAAGGCTTCTTATAGATGGGTCCTGCTCCGGGCACGAGCTCGATGATGAACTCAATGTCACGGTCAGGGGGCATTCCCGGTAGTTCATCCGGAAAGACATCAGGATACTCACATACCACCGGTACTTGATCTAGCCCAACTTCAGACAGACAGTTGACTTTAGCGGCTTGAGCGGAAGAGGAGTTGGAAGCAAACTTGACTTCGACTCCCTGGTCATTGGTCACAGTGACTGTCCGATTGGCACAGTCTAACAAGCCTTGGTGCTTACTGAGCCAATCCATCCCTAAGATCACATCCAAGCCTTGCGATCTCAGGATGATAAGGTCTGCTAGGAAATCTACACCATTAATGGTAATACCGACTCCTTTACAGCCTATCTTGGCTCTCATCTCGGCTCCGGGGGTTTGTACCACCATAGGGTTATTCAGGGGTGTAGGGGTCATGCCACTTTTTAATGCAAATCTTTGAGTGACAAATGAATGCGTTGCTCCAGAATCAAACAAGACAGTTGCAGGTGCTGAGTTGACAAGGAACATACCCAGCACGACGTCCGGGTCTTCCTGGGCTTCTTCAGCAGTGACGTGATTCACACGCCCCTTCCCATGGTTCTGTGGATTGCGAGGAGCTGGGTTCCTTGGTGGCATCCCACGGCCTTGTCCCTGGTTCTGCGCATTGGGGCGCGGGGCATCAGGCTTCTTGTTGGGGCACACCCTTGAGATGTGTCCGGGCTGACCACATCCAAAGCAAGTGACTTGGTTTGGAGTGTTGATCTTGTTGCCACCACTGGTATTGGGGTTGAAAGCTGGCCTGGGGTTGGCATACTGCTGAGGCTGAGGGTTGGCACGAGGTGCAGGAGCTCTTGGCTGCTGATAGGTTGGCTTGGCCGGGGCTGACTGCCACGGACGAGGCTTCTGGTTGCTGGAACTTCCCTTACTGACCAACTTGCGCTTGCGAGTGTCTTCCAAAGCACGTCGCTTGTCTTCAAGCATAAGTGCCTTGTTCACCAGGTCAGGGAAAGACGGGCAGTCGCACATGACAAGCGAGTATTGCAGAGTCTGATTAAGGCCTTCCATGAAGCGCTCCCTTTTGGCAGCATCAGTGCTGACATCTTCAGGGGCATACCTTGACAGAATGCTGAACTTCTGCATGTACTCCTTGACAGTGCCACTTCCTTGCTTCAGGGCTCGGAACTCGCGCTTTTTGATAGCCATGATTCCGGAAGGAATGTGGGCCTTGCGGAATTCTGCCTTGAAGTTAACCCAAGTGATGTCTTGTTCAGCATGCATGACCTTGAATCCATCCCACCAAGCTCTAGCAGTTCCCCCGAGGCAGTGGGCTGCATAAGCCACCTTCTCGCGATCTTCGGTGCATCCGACTAGTTCCAGTATCTCCTCAATGGAACGGACCCAGTCGTCTGCATCCAGGGGTTCTGCAGTCTCGATGAAGGTTGGCGGTGCATGCTTCTTGAACTCTGCCAACGTGGAACGTCCATTGCCATTCCCCGCCGGCTGGCGGTTGTTGGCGACAGCTTGAGCAATCAGCTGAAGAGCTGCAGTGTTGGATTGGCGTTCCTCTCGGAAAGCTTGGAGAAGCTGAGCCATGTCCATGCTTGGAGGAGGTGGTGGTGGAGCTTGGTCGTTGGTTTGGTCGTGGCCTGCCTCTGGCTGAGAGGATGGTCCGGCTTCGGGCTGCTGGGTAGAGGTACCAGTACGAGTTACAACAGGCATCCTGTTGGAGCGGTAAAAGGTCTCATGACTCGGAAGAGGGAAAGCAAGATAGGTGGGTGCCTAGTAAGGGGGTGGGTGTGACACTAAATCAAATCATGCAAGGGCCGAAAGGCCAAAACACATTCATTAAAAATCCAAATGGGTGACGTAGTCGTTTACACATTCCCGAAGGAAGAATACGACATACATCCAGACACGACAAAAGCAAACACTAGATGGTTTCATATGAACCATACAAGGACTCGACTGCGCATAGGGGTTACACGACCTATCCTACCGTAGAGGTTACAACTGGCATATCCGAGTAGCGAATAATGCCTAAGCGGCGGAATGCTCGGTCGCGTATTCCGGCTCTTCTGGGTCTTCCTCCTTGTCTTCATCTGTCTGGGCCCCCTTGTCACTAGAGGGTGTGGGGGAGTGGAGGAGTTGGATACGACGGTGCTTCGTCGGTGGTGCAGGGAAAAGCTTGCGATATTCCCTTGCTGTCATCCGGCGTCGCCGAGGTGGTTCTTCACCCTTGGAAGTTACATCCTCGGAGGGCCTTCCGCCTCGATATGCGATAGCGGATTGTCTAGAAGGTGCTCCTTCCTTCTTGATCCTATTTGCCTTCTCTTGAGCTCGTCGAAGAAGTGCCTTGGTCTTGTGAAGTTCTTCTCGAAGCTTCATTGATTCTGAGGCCAAGTCTTGTGCCAAACTGTCGGCACATAGACTGAAGTAGGTCTGGAACCGAAGTGAGAGTCCTTCCTTCAGTGGAGGGGCTAGCGCGCTGCTTTCTTCTTCACCTTCCTTCCGGTAAGGTAAGAAGCGAGTTGTCATCTTGGCTGCCATCTCCGGAAGAAGCTCGCGGAGACGGGTTAATGCCTTGAGTGCAGCAGCTTCGACAGCGAGTGGTAGTGTTGCCATCTGGGGTCCCTCGAAGAACCAACTTGTGGGAGGATCGTTTGCCTTCACGATCACTTCCACATGGTACTCCACCTCAGTGTCGCTCACCCAATGCTCAAGGTAGGTGAGGATGGGTGCTCGGTGGAACTGACACTCCTGGAGGCTATCCTCGAGAAGTAAGGGAAACCCAGTGGTCAGGTGCTCTTCGGGTACTGCGGCCATCTACAAAGGTGGAATAGGAGGGGTTAATAAACTGATGAAATCTCAGGTTTAGAAAAGAAGAGAGGTTCAGAAGGTTTTTGAAAAGGGGTCTCAACTAACTAACGCCCATGCTAACTAAGGCTTCCTACAGTCAGGATGGCTCTGATACCAACTCTGTGGGGACCCCGACTTAGAAGTCGAGATCACCGAATGCACGTGTACAGTGATCCCAGAGATCAATGCTCACTAAACACACAGAAGCTGAAATAACAAGAGTCTTACATCCATACAAATAGTCTTACACGAATTAAGGCCATTATGGCCAAGTCTTACATAGATAGAGCCTCACGGGCTGAATAGCAAATAACTCAAATAGCGGAAGTCTTCGATAACGGGTAGAACCCATGCCATCTGCCTTAACCCTACAGGCATTCTGACTGGGATAGCGTCCTAGTTCGCATGTTCGTCTCCAAAGAACTCTTCCTCATAATCCTGTTCTTCCATGCCTGGCCAATTAAATAACCAGTGGCAAGCCAATGAGTACTTTGAATGTACTCGCAAGCAACCCATGATGTGGTTCAAGGTAACAATGCAATGGAATAATAATGAACAATCTAGCAAAGCTAGAACAATATGCTATCATCAAGTTTATGCATCAGTAACCTCGCGTAACCTCGAAGACAGGTTACCGATATCAACATGAATATGATTCAACTCATCGAGTCAAGTCACCACCTTGACTCATCACACGAATACCAACACCGATGAAGTAAAATTCTGGACATAGTTTAAGTAGCACCACCCAACTGTCCATGACCGTGGACACGGCTATTCGAATAGTTTTACACTCTGCAGAGGTTTCGCACTTTACCCACAAGATCCGGGGAACTTCCGTGTCATCCACGACCCGCGGTACCTCAAGTACCCGGGGTAAGCACCCGGTCATTACCTTTCCTTAGACGACACTAACATAGAGTCCACTCGTTGATACACGGCCCTCGGGTACAAACAATAGATCACGGGACTTGCCCTAATTTCAATGTTCACGCGTACCCGAAGGGACCAACGGTGTGTCCGGTGCCCTGTGAAAACAGTCATGGTCGTCTATCCAAGCACGACCCCGTCCCGGGAAAGACCTCAAGTCTTCCCGTCACTAGTATTGCGGGCACCATGCTAGTATCGACCTAAGTAATCCATAAAGCCCCGTCCCATAAGGGGTAGTGTGGTTGCACATGTTTGGTTGGGACGGTAGTCACACATAAATCTAATCCATCATTCCACCATGCACATGATTTACCGGCACATCACTTCTTTCTCAAGTGATGACCTAACTCATCATCACCCTCGGGCATTAGGGGCACCCGATGGGTTCATGCAAATGATTTCATCTACGAAGGTACATATCACACATGCATCATTTGAGCATCATGACCAACTATTTGCATGTCATCTAGCAGATAGCAAGATCAATAATAAAGCATGCATCATGTGGTGGTTCATCTAGGTCACCATCGTAACCCTATCATCATGCATCGGAATCAAACGGGTTCCGAGAACAAGTGTATCATGGTCAAAGGGCTGCTTGCCTGGATTGGCTTGGTCTTCAAAGTCTTCAAATCCTTCTCCTTCTTCTTCCACAGCAACTTCGTCAAATACGGGATCTATACGTCGCATAATAACCACGGGAAAATAAGAATACAAACAAAACAGAAAAATCAAGGTGCTCAGAAAAATGTCAACTCATTTTTGTAAAATACTAGAGGAATTTCTAAGATGGGGAAAAATCTTAGTTGGAGATTTGGAGTTACAGAAGAGAATCTATTGATTTTTGAACAGGAGTATTACTGCTCAAATTTGAATTTAAATTTGAACAGTACAGAAAAGTTTCATGGATTTGAATGAAAGTGGTACCATTAAATAGGTTGGAATATTACAAGGTTTTAGGAGTTGGAAATATTTAATTTGGACCATTATTCTTTTCTGTAGAAATGTTTAAAGCATTTACAGAAAAGAAAAAGGAAAAAGCGTCCTGTGCACTGGGCCAGAGAAGGCCACAGTGCACGGCCCAGACGGACCGGCCCAGCCGCAAGGGAGCCTGCGCGCGCACGTCAGGTTTTTGAACCTGACGGGCGGGGCCCGTGGGTCAGTGGCACAGAGGAGGGGGAGAGAGGTGTGGGGATGACAGGCGGGGCCCGCCTGTCATCTCTAACCCCACGGCCACGGCGACGGCGAGCTCACCGGCGAGGTTTCCGGCCACGGCGACGGCAACGGAGGCCAGGAACGTGACCAGCGTCGAGTGGCGGTTGCAGTGGTGGTGGTGCGGCATGCCGGGGAGGTCAGGTTCGCCGGCGGCGAGGTGGGACGGCGGAGGCTCGTCGGAGGGTCGTGGTTCTGGTCGTTTCCGACTACCACAGAGAGGGGAAACAAGGGGGAAAGGATCAGTGAGGCGAGGGGGTTCCGAATCAGGTGAGAGGAAGGGCAGGGGAGGCCCGTACCACGAGATCACCGGCGGCCCGACGCGGCGGCGCTCCGGTCGATCCCGGGTACTGGAGCTCTCTGGGGAAGAATGGATGGTGCTGGGGGGCTCAGTGGAGTGAGGAGAGGCTGGTGGTGCTGCTGGAGAGGCTCGGGAGGGGCTATTTATAGGAGCTCGACGGAGGCCCGTGGTCCAGTGCGCCGGCGAGCTCCGGCTCGAGGCTACAGCGCACGGGAGGCCAAGGGAGTGAGTCCGTGGAGTTCCTGGACGATCTCCACGTCCAGTAGAGGTGAGAGGAGGAGCGGGGGAGCGTCAGGAGCGTGCGCGCGTGCGAGGCAGAGGAGTGGCCGTCGCGGGCGGCCAGCGCGCGTGCGACGGCGACGACTGGAGGGCGGAGGAGGAGGGGGGACAGCGCCGGGGAGGTCGCGGACGTCGAGATGCCTCGACTAGCGCGAAGGGGAGGCCCGAGGCTGTCGGGAGAGGCTGATTGGCTGAAGCTACAGTGCTTGTCTGCACTGTTGCGTGCTCCAGAGCGCGCGTTTGGCTGGCATCGCCGCGCTCTCGCCGTCCTGGTCAAAACCAACGTGTCCAGCAGTGTCTAGCACGTTGAGGGAGGAGTAAAGAAATGGCCTGAGGCCTTGGATGCCCTGGAGATGCTGAGAGAGAGTGAGGAGGCTGGTGACTTGGTGAAATCTTGCTGTCCAGCAAGGTAAAACAGGGTTCTTACCCCTCAATCATGGAGCTAGGGTGCTGGGGAAGTTACTGGGGGTAGCTAGTAACTCAATGATCAGGTGGTAAAAAGTACATGCCATGGAGAAGAGTAAAAGTGATCAAGTTGGATGTTTTAGAAATTCTGCAGAAGGTGTTTGATCAGTGTTTGGTCAAGTAAATGACCTCCACTTGACATGGCACTTAACAGGGTTGAAAGACATGAGAAAATAGGGTGCTTCACCAAATTTGGGCTCATTTGAAGAAACTAGCCAATGTAACTTTGGTGAACCCTAGAAATCAACAGAAACAGTTTCATCTTGTTTGAGTCAAGCTAATCATCTCCCCTTGATGCACCACTTGGTGTAGCATCATCATTTGGGGTATTGATCATGCCCACAAAGTTTGAAGCTCCAGGTAAAAAGTTGGTAATGTAAAGTTGTTCAAATTTGCATTTGAACAGAAAGGGTTTTGAGGTGATCTGATCAAGTTGCTCTATTCCAAATCTTGTGCCATTTGGTCTAGATGCCTTATTAGGCCATTCTAGCATGTGCACCAAGTTTGAGAGCATTTGGACTAGTTTGGCAATGTAAAGTTGCTCAAACTTCAAATATGGACAGAATGGTTATGAAGGGGTTTGAGGATGTTTTCTTGCTTCCCAAGGCATGGGACTTGGCAAGATCCTCAAATATGTCACATATGACATGATAGAATTTCCCTGGAATTTTTGGAGAAAGTTTCCTTTGTAAATATTTCAAAAGCTTGAAATATCCAGAAAGGGTTTTAGAGGGTTTAGCCCATTATTTTGAACATGACCAAGTGTTGAAACTCTTATATATGGACAATATATGTCCTCTGAGTCTCTCTGAATTTTGGCAAATATTTTTGAAACATTTAAATAATTTTCCCCTATTAAAGACCATTTCTGGCCTTAAGAAAATGCTTTTAAATAAAATAGGAAAATAACTTTTAAAATTATACCTTTGTGGTTTCTGGGAGTCCTATGACTACTAGGTCTCAATTAAACCTTTTGAAATAATTTTCTCACCCTAAATCAAGTACTTGCAGTGCAAATCTCATTTCCGGGGTTTCTGGAAAACTAAATTTATAAAATACTTTTTGGCCAAAATAATTTTGTAGGAAAATACTATACTGCTATATAACACTTGGCATGATCATTGGGCAGAAGTTTTGGGTATGGAGATGAATCCTACAAGAGGTCATAGTTGACTTTAATGAGCACATGAAAAAGCACATGAAGAAAACTCAATTCCAAATAAAAGCCAAATGATGCTAAAAATTTTTGCTGGTCCAATTTTTCATGCTTCAAAGATACAAATAACATGTTACAAAATGCAGGGTGTGACATGGGGCCCATGAGGCAGGGGGCACGCCCTATAGGGGGGGCGCCCCCACCCTCGTGGATGCCACGTGTGCTGTCGGGGATATTACTACCAGGTATAAACCGGCCAGGAGGGTCCGGTTTACGTTATCAAGACTATATTATCAAAGGCCCAGCGGAGTATGAAGTAGAAGATTGTAGCCCAAGAGGTTTAGAGCCCATGTGTTAGGGCCCATGATTTGTAAACCGTCATACTATGTAACTTGGGATGTAAGATAGAAACAACAGAGACCGAGGCGGACACGTTTATGAGCCGGCCTCGGGAGTCTGTAAACCGGACCGGGCGTCGCCTCTATATAAAGGGACGATCCGGCGACGGTTCAGGATAGACAACAACAGCTCGAGACATAGGCAAAGCGGATTCACTCCCTGGTCATCGAAGCCCTAGCAATACCACACCAAACTAGACATAGGCTTTTACCTTCATCGAAGGGGCCGAACTAGTGTAAAATCCCTGTGTCTTTCGTCCGCTTTAACCCCTTTAAGCTAACCCGTAGCGATGGCCTCACGACTAAGTCCTTTTGCTAGGACATCTGCCGTGCTATATCCACGACAGTTGGCGCCCACTGTGGGGCACGATGGTTTCGGGTTCTTGAAGGGCAGCTTTGAAGGACTCAAGGGCTATGCATTGGGCCGGATGACTAAGAGTCATCGCGGCCGGATCTACATCGACGATGCAGGCTAGGGCCCCAAGGCCGATTCAATCGAATACGGGTATCGGGACCCCTTCGGCGGCATCCACGTCTTCATCGGCAAGATCGGCGAACCGGGCCCTGAGCCGGACATCTTCCCCAACATCGTCGAGTCGGCTCAGCGTGCGAGACCTGCCCGGATTCAGCCCGCCGTGAAGCACATCTTCGTTGGAGCAGTGCATGGAGTACAAGCCGAGGACGGATCGGACTCTGGCGGCGAGACTGTTGTTTATTCCGGCAATGAATCTTCTTCCGGAGAGACATAATCTTTGTATCTGCTGCAGGATGGCCGGTCTGAGGGCTGTTCCGGTGGTGACAGTATTCCGGACCCCCTCGATCCGCCAAACAGGGTTGCTGTCTTCATGGCCGGATCACAACCCGTGCAGCAGTCCTCAACAACAGGGGCGTTGACATCATAGGCAATGGGAGCTAGAGCTGGAGATCCTCCCCCGTTGCCGTCTGACACTTTATCCATCTTGGTCGATACTTTGACAGCGCTAGCAACAGCAGAGGTAACCCAGGCCAACAAGGAGCAGCATGATGCAGATGTTGCTCAGGTGAAAGGCTGGATTGAACAAGCCAAGTTGGACCTGGCTACTGAGAAAGCTAGGATGGCTACAAAGCAGGCGGAGTTGGATGCTCAGGCCTATCGACTCATGTTGGATCAGACCGCTTCACGAGAGGTAATGATGAGAAGGCAACGATCTCGTCTGCCGCCGGTTTATGAGGCAAGAAATCTCTTTAGCATGCCAGGAGCAGGAACCAGTAACCAGCCGGAGGTGAACCGGGGAGGAGCACCGGGAACGAGCGCGTCGGTTCAGCCACCGGCCGCAGAGCCAAACCGTCAAGTTGTGCCAGCCCAGCATGTGCCCACCCCTCCTGGTCATTATTCTAATCCATTGGACAATATAGTTGCTGCCGCATCACGGCTGGCCGCCCTTCCCATTGAAGGAACATCCCCCATAGCAGTGGAAGCGCGACGGGCCAAGGAGTTGTTGGACACGGCGCTAACCCAACAGCAAGCCTATTCCTATAGCCGAGAGAGGATCCACTCGACTCCCCGCCCGAGCCGGAGTTATACGAGGCGTTTGGATGAACCGGCCGTGTCAAGCAGCACACGGAGACGTAATCAGCCGAGGCAAGATAATCCGGCGGGAGGAGAGGCGCACGCTCAAGATGTGGTGGATCAGGCCAGGCAGCGCCGGGAGGCTGAGGTAACGGCATAGTACGAGGCCCGTCAGGCGACGCCGGTTCGTCCCACCACCATGGTTGAACCGGGGGTCATGTCAAGTTCCCTGGGCGTGCTGTGTCTCATCCCCGCTTTACGGAACGTAAAACTACCCAAGGATTTCAAGGGGCCGCGCAAGGTGCCCAACTACACGGCGGATCTTGCTTCGGAGGCATGGGTAGAGAGTTATGAGATGGCAATGGAGATGCTTGATGTGGATGAGCCAGCATGCGCCAAGTATTTCACAATGATGCTCGAGGGCACGGCCCGAACATGGCTGAAGGGTTTACCACCTAATTCCATCGGATCATGGGCTGAATTGCGGCGCCGGTTTATCAACAACTTCAAGGACACGTGCAAGCAGCCGATGTCTGTCGTCGACTTAGCTGCCTGCGTTCAAGGAGAGCAGGAGTCTACAAGCAGTTGGGTGCGTCGAGTGTCAAAAATCTTGCACTCCTCAAATAGCATCAACCCAAGTACATCAGTGGTAACCTTGAAAGGTAATTGCTGGTTTGAGCCTTTGAGGCAGAAGTTGGGACGGCTTAAGCGTGATTGTAATGACATGGGGACACTCATGGGCGCTTTAGTGAAGTATGGGGACTCTGATAACACCAAGCATCCAGACGCAGAGGGAGACAAGTCAGGGAAGGCAAGCAAGAATGGTAAACCGTCTCAGGCCAATCCGGCGAACCAAGGATACAATGGTAAGTGTAAAGCGGATGGCAGCTCAGATTTTGTGGCCAACACCAACGCTCAGGAGGATGGGCAACGCCGCAAGGGTAAACCGCCCCCACGTAATGGGAGGCCGCCTATTAATTTGGAGCGCCAGTTGAACGTGCCTTGCCCAAAGCTCGGTACGCCGGAAAACCCAGCTATGCATCTCTGGAAGGATTGTTTCATCATGCAAGAGTTCATGAACCGGAATAGGTATGATCACGGGCCCCCCGGCGGATCAGACCCTGGCTTCCAAGGTCCGGGTTACCAAGGTGGTGGGTCCGGTTCAGGATATCAAGGCAATAACAGTAACCACAATGGGCACAATCAGCATAACCAGCAGCATGGTCAGGATGAATACAATAACCAAGGGAACCAACAGTGTCAACAACAGCAGCAATCCGGATATCAGAATAATCCGAAGGAGCTGAGCAGTGGGCAGTATCACGTCTTCACCACGAGCTTGTGCAAACGGGATCAGAAAGTTCTGAAGAGGGCGGTGCATTCTGTTGAACCGGCGATACCACGTTTTTTGCGTTGGTCTGAGCAACCCATTGTGTGGAGTAGAGAGGATCATCCACCCCGGGTTGATAATCCGGGTCAGTTGGCTCTGGTGGTGGCACCACAGGTAGGTGGCTACAAGTTCATCAAAGTGCTTATGGATGGAGGCAGCAGCATCAACATCCTGTATTATGAGACTTTTCGGCGTATGGGGCTGACAGATAAGAAGCTTCGACAGTCCAACACAGTGTTCCATGGGGTGGTACCCGGTAAATCGGCCTATCCAGTTGGCAAGATCGATCTGGAGGTTACCTTTGGAGATGAGCATGACTCTAGGTCAGAGACCGTGACCTTTGAGGTGGTGAAGATTAGAAGCCCATACCACGCTTTGTTTGGGCGGCCGGTCTACGCCAAGTTCATGGCTAGGCCGTGTTATGTCTATCTACAGCTCAAGATGCCAGGCCACAAGGGAACTATTACGGTCCATGGGAGCCGCAAAATTGCATTGGAGTGTGAGGAAGGAGATGCAGCTTATGCTGAAGCGGTTTGCGCAACTAAGGAGCTGAAGTTCTATAAGGACAATGTTGATCCAGCAGATATGTCTCCGCTGAAGAAACCAACCACAGAGCATGATCTGGTATTGAAGTTCAAATCAGCTGAAGAGACCAAGCAGGTGGACTTTGTTCCTGGCGATTCATCCAAGCAGTTCACAATCAGCGCTAACCTAGATCCGAAATAGGAAAGCGCGCTCATCGAGTTCATCCGTGAGAACCGGGGCATCTTTGCATGGAAGCCTTCTGACATGCCAGGTATACCGAGGGAACTCGCTGAGCACAATCTTAATATCGATCCTAAGTTTAAACCGGTCAAGCAGTATCTGAGCCGCTTCAATGAGGAGAGGCGCAAGGCTATTGGAGAAGAAGTGGCTAGGCTCTTGGCTGCAGGCTTTATAATTGAGGTATTTCATCCAGAGTGGTTGGCTAATCCGGTGCTAGTACTTAAGAAAAATGGCACTTGGAGAATGTGAGTTGATTCTACGGATCTGAACAAAGCTTGCCCAACTGATCCTTTTGCTCTCCCCCGTATTGATCAAATTATTGATGCTACGGCAGGATGTGAGCGGCTAAGTTTTTTGGATGCATACTCAGGTTATCATCAGATCAAGATGGCAGTTAAGGACCAGGAGAAGACAGCCTTTATAACTCCTTTTGGAGCCTTCTGTTATGTATCTTTGCCATTTGGGCTCAAGAGTGCCAAGGAGACCTACTAGCGTTGTGTGCAGAACTGCCTTCAAGGGCAGATTGGGCGAAATGTTCATGCATATGTCGATGACATTGTGGCGAAATCCAGGAAGGAGGAGACACTGTTAGATGATTTGAAGGAAACTTTTGACAATCTCCGAGTTTACAAAATGATGCTTAATCTGGAGAAGTGCATTTTCGGTGTTCCGGCGGGCAAGCTCCTGGGATTCTTGGTATCAAACAGAGGAATTGAAGCTAATCCGGAGAACATCAAGGCGATTACGTCCCTGGCTAAACCGGCGTGCATCAACGATGTCCAACGCGTGGCGGGCCGTATTGCAGCACTCAGCCGGTTTATCAGCCGTTTGTGGGAGAAGGCAATCCCGCTTTATCAGATGATGAAAAAGACAGACCGCTTCGTTTGGAGTGATGCTGCTGATGCTGCGTTTGAGGATCTGAAGAGGCAATTGGCTGATCCGCCGGTCCTTGCTGCCCTAGTTGACAATGAGCCGCTGTTGTTATACGTGGCTGCCAATGCCTGTGCGGTAAGAGTTGCCGTTGTGGTAGAGCGCAAGGAGGCAGGCAAGGAATATCCGGTTCAACGGTCGGTTTACTACATCAGTGAGGTGCTCATCGAGTCAAAACAGAGATATCCGCATTGGCAGAAGCTGGTGTATGGAGTTTTCATGGCAAACCGGAAGCTAAAGCACTATTTTCAGGGCCACCCAATCACCGTTGTCAGTTCAACTCCGTTAGGGGATATAATCCAGAACAGAGAAGCTACTGGTCGAGTTGCAAAGTGGGCCATTGAGCTTAGCCCGCACGGATTAAAGTATGTACCCCGTACTGCGATAAAGTCCCAAGCACTAGTGGATTTCATCAACGATTGGACAGAGTTGCAAGCGCCTGAGGAGAAGCCGGATCATACATATTGGACTATTCACTTTGACAGTTCAAGGCAATTGGAGGCTCGGGGGCTGGAGTGGTGTTAACTTCCCCACGAGGTGATAAGTTCTGCTATGTCCTCCGTTTAATGTTCTCTTGTACTAATAATGCTGCTGAGTATGAAGCTCTCCTCCATGGTCTGCGGATGGCCAAGGAGACGAACTTGAGCCGGGTTAAGTGCTTTGGCAATTCAGATCTGGTGGCACAGCAAGTATCTGGCAAGTGGGACTCCAAGGATCCGCTCATGGCAGCATATCGACGAGAGATGGACGTTGTCGCTGGACACTTCAAAGTATATCAGGTGGATCATATAGACCGGCGAAAAAATGAAGCAGCCGATGCATTAAGCCGGCTGGGTTCCCAGCATAAACCGGTTCCACCTAATACCTTCTTGGATGAGTTGCATAATCCGTCGGTGCAGTTATCTTCAGAGGAGGACTTGGCTGTTCCCGATCTGGAAGCACAATTGGTCGCAGCACTTCATGTCATTCCGGATTGGACGCTCCCTTACCTGGCATACATGAACCAAGGTGAATTACTAGAGGAAGAAGTCGAGGCCCTGCAGATAATCCGGAGGTCTAAGTCTATGACTATTGTCAATGGAGAACTTCATCATCGCAACGTTTCTGGAGCATTTCAGCGATGTGTGTCACCAGAAGAAGGATGTGATATCCTTAGAGAGATTCATGAAGGCGATTGCGGTCATCACACCGGTTCAAAATCTTTGGTGGATAAAGCTTTTCTTCATGGGTTCTACTGGTTGACGGCTCACGCCGAGGCAGAGGACTTGGTCAGAAAATGTGATGCTTGCCAGAAATTCTCACGGCGTGCTCATATACTGGCGCAGGAGCTGAGGATGATCCCAATTACCTGGCCGTTTGCAACCTAGGGGACTTGATATGGTTGGACCCTTCAAGAGATCCCAAGATAAGAAAACCCATCTTTTGGTGGCAGTGGATAAGTTTACCTAATGGGTTGAAGCGGAGCCTGCCAGTAAGTGTGAAGCAGCAACAACGGTTCAGTTCATCAAAAAAGTGATTTTCCGGTTTGGCTTTCCGCACAGCATTATAACTGATAATGGCACCAATCTATCCAAGGGGGCTATGGAGGAGTTCTGTCAACGAGAGCACATCCGTCTTGATGTATCATCAGTAGCTCACCCTCAGTCTAATGGCCAAGCTGAAAGAGCCAATCAAGAGATCTTGAGAGGCATCAAACCCCGGCTTATGGTTCCTTTGCAGAGGACACTGGGTTGTTGGGTGGAGGAGTTGCCTTCTGTACTATGGAGCATCAGCACTACACCTAACAGATCCACATGGTACAGGCCTTTCTTCATGGTATATGGAGCTGAAGCGGTCCTCCCTAGTGATATCCGTCATGACTCGCCGCGAGTAGCGGCTTATGTTGACGCGGATAATGAACAAGCAAGACAAGACGCCTTGGACCGGCTGGACGAGGAACGGGACACGACATCAGCTCGATCGGAGATTTATCAGCAAGACCTGCGCCGGTACCACAGTCACCGAGTTAAGACCAGGACGTTTCAAGAACGAGACCTGGTGCTCCGGCTCATCCAAGACCAGACGGACATGCACAAGTTATCCCCACCTTTGGAAGGACCCTTTGTGGTCAGTAAGAACCTGCACAACGGATCATACTACCTCGTCGACGTTCGAGAACATAAGGACTCACGCACGGCAGAGGAGGAAACCAAGCGGTCGTGGAACATCGCTCTTCTTCGACCTTACTATACTTGAGCCATAGGCTCCGCTTTATGTACATATATTTACAATGTATATATTATGATCAATATAATAAACCGACGCCCCCGGTAAACCGGGGTATCAGCCATCTTTTTTATAAGAGTATCACATGGGGGCTTCCCTGGGTAAGGGGGTTTTCTATGGCCTCTTAAACCGGCGCCCTTGATAAGTCGAGGCATCAGCCGTCTTTTCTGTACATAAAGAGTATCACATGGGGGCTTCCGTGGGCAAGGAAGTTTCCTATGGCCTCTTAAACCGGTGGCCACATCAAGACCGTCATAAGAGCACAGCTCTGGTTGCTTCGGCAATTTCCACATGATGATGAGGGGCAAAAGAGAGTTTGATGCCTAGCACAACTCAAACATAGGCCCCGACGAGCAATGCTCAAACGCTACCTGGGGGCTCCTGATGCAAGTTCATCAGCGAGTTGAAAACTCTTGTAGTGAACACGGCTTGGAAGCTTGGTGTATACACCTAAAATCCCGGATTAACCTGCGTGCATCGCCGTCCAGGTAAAGCTGGTATGACCCGTCGAACGTACACACAAGTCAATCCTTCGGGACCCTGAACTTGGTAACGTTAAATTGACGATCATCAAGTGATTACACAAGTCAAATCTTTATAAGATTTTGAACATTGGTAGCATTTGACATTGATGATTTGGTTAAGGATTGCGGATCATCTTAACAGGCTTTGCTAAAATGGTTAATGACAGTAGCCTGGCAGCTCATAAAAAGCCTCGAATTTGGAGCCTGGCAGCTCGTAAAAAGCCTCGACTACATGGTCTTATTTGCCCAAAAACTTTATTTTTCATTTTTATGTTTTCTCAAATCTTTATCTTCAAGGTCATTGGTTTTTCAACCAAGTCCATTGATTCAAGACTGGATAACTACAAAGTTGTCACTACATCTGTATTTACAGAGTTATAGTCCAGGTTATAAACACCAGTACTAATTCACGGTTAAACCGGCATTCATTGTAACCCGGATCGGCCTTCATGATGAGCCGACAAAGAGCCAAGGGAGTCATCAGCACTTACACCTTGGATTGTTCCTATCGGGTTAAGGTTTAAAGATACACTTAATCACAGGTATGGTACATGCTTATATTTTATACACAGTTCAAGTTACTAACTTACATCATGTGTTTGGGCAATATGACCCGTCTGGCGATAAACCGCCAGGACACTTTGAGCATTGTTTTATGCAGAAACAGGTAATACAAACAGTCAAAGCATTGCAAGCAGGATATATTTCAGAAGCTGCCAAACAGAGTAATGACACAAAAGATAGTGTGGGACAAAGACAGTATCTCAACTATTCTATTACAAGGCACTGGCAGGCCCAAAAGAATATCAGTTTTCTCACAAAGTATTCAACACATAAAGGTAAATCGGAGCCGGTTTAGGATTCTGCTTCAGCTCGCTATGACGATTGCGGGTCAGCCTGCTCCGGGTCTTCAACAGTTTCTTTCAGCTGCTGGAAATCAGTGGTGCTCCAGTCAATCTTGGCAAGGGCCCGGAAATAAACTTCGTCATTTATAAGTTCTGACGGTTCAATGTCAGGAGCGAAGGTGTGCTTACGGACGGGTGGAATAAGATTCTCAATGTCATAGGACGGACGCTCCACCTGCACATTCTCCAGATCATAGCCCAGATGATACCTTGATAAATCCGCTTCATCAGCAAGTTTACTGGCAAGAGGCCGCATATCCTTGGTTAGGGCGCGAAGGTCATCACTGGAGAAAGCTGATCCGTCCTCCTTCATACTTGGATAGCCATTCATGGCCTCAGCCGGATCAAAATCAGGGACCCATGCCTTGGCCGGATCAAAATCAGGGACCCATCCCTTGCGGAGGATTTCTTCACTTCGACAATGCGAGCAGCCAAGATGGATAGTTTCTCCAGAGTACCTTGGATGGTGGTTGGAGCCGGTTTATTGTGGGAGATAGCACTAATGGCCCTTTGTGCGTTGATACGTCCAAAACGTATCTATAATTTTTGCTTGCTCCATGCCACTTTTGGGTGATATTGCTATGATATTCATACACTTCCATACACTTTTGATCATATTTGGACTAACTTACTAATCCAGTGCACCCCAGTGCCAGTTTCTGTTTTCGGCTGTTTTTGTATTTCAGGTTTTCACGTTTCGAGAACTGCCCAGAAAAATCCAGAAAAATTATATAAAAAATCAGCGTTCCGGAAACAACACTGCGTCCGAAGGGCAGCCTGGGGGGGGGGGCACCAGGGCTCCAGGCGCCCTAGCGGCGCCCCCCCCCTGGGCCGCGCCGAGGGGGCGCCTGGGCCCCCCGAGGCTCCCCCGATGCCCTACTTTGGCATATATTTAAAGGACCCTCCAAAACCCTCAGAAGAAGAACTCTTTTCGCGATCCCATCTCTGTTCCGCCGCCGCCGCCGCTTCCAAGATCGGGAGCACCAGGAGAACTCTCCCCGGCACCCTGCCGGAGGGGAGGATCACCACCGGGAGCTTCTCCACCACCATGGACGCCTCCCGGATGACTCTTGAGTAGTCTCCCTTGGACCATGAGTCCATGACCAGTAGCTATGTGATGTTCTCCTCCCGTTCTTGTGCTTCACTAATTAGTCCTCGTGAGCTGCCCTACATGATCGAGGCACCTATGTAATCCTTATGCTGTTGCTATGTTGAGTTTGCTGGGATCCGATGGATTATGAGATTATGTTCAGATTGATCTTGAGTAATATATTTGATTCACCTCTTTTATATTTTAGTTCATAAGTAATTCTTGCATGTTCTCCGTTGTTATTTATTGCTTTGGCCGAGTAATAGATAGTGACTCCAAGAGGGAACGTTATGCTCGATTGTGGGTTCATGCCCCTCGATGACTAGCTTGAGTGACAGAAACATGAGTCTAGGGGATGTGCTGTTGCCACAAGGGGGAAAACAACGGTGCTTGTGCCCGCGGGTGCAAGGATTGTTTACTTTACGCAAAGTTCTTTTAATGCAGTTGTCTGTTGCATTGAGTTTACACTATGGGTGGGACTCGCAACTTAATACCAGCGAGATGTTCTGGATAGATATCTCAAGGTGGATGATTAGTAGTAGATATTGATGGATTTCGGTCTACTTACTTTGGCGTACCGCCCAGGCTTTGAACCTCAACCTTTCTTGCAATGTAGTCAGCATTGGTTTGCGTTCGTGGTCCTGTCAATTGCCCAACTGTAATTTGTTTACCTCACATAGCTGTTTTATCGTCTTTTGGGAGAGAGACATCACTAGTGAACATCATGAGACTCCGGTCCATGTTACCATCATTGATCACATCCACTATTTACTTTTCGCTATTTACTTACTATTGCAAAAAACTATCTATCACTACTATCATTGCTCTTAACCCTTTGTGAACTACAAGTCCGGAGAGATTGACAACCTCTCTGTACTCGTTGGGAGCAAAGTTATTTGTATCTGTGTGCAGGTCCACGTTGATTGCTACTAATCTGGCGCCGTAGCAATTGACACCTACTTGTTGAACCTAGGAGTCTCTGGGGATTCGATCCTTGGCATCTTTGCTAAGGGAAAACACTTCTACTTACTACATCTTACACCTTCCACTTGGGGTAACCAACGAGGGGTTCGAGGCCCATCAAGGAGTATTTTCTGGTGCCGTTGCCGGGGACTCCACTCTTCAGGATAGGGGAGTTGCATGCTATCTTTTAGCTTTGCTTTTTAGTCTTGTTAGTTTACCTTTCATTTTTGCTTTAGTTCCTTTTTATCGAAAATCACAAAAATAGTTATCTTGCTTGCTTGCTACTATGGGTTCCACCGAGAACACCAAGTTGTGTGACTTCACTAGTCACAACAACGATGACTTTATCAGCACACCTATCACTACACCTGCCACTTCAGCACCTTCTTATGAAATTAAACCTGCTTTACTGAACTTAGTCATGAGAGAACAATTCTCCGGTGCTGGAGATGATGCTGCTTTACACTTGAACAACTTTGTTGAACTTTGTGATATGCAAAAGTACCAAGAAATAGATGGTAATATTGTTAAGCTTAAGCTTTTTCCTTTCTCCTTGAGAGGAGGAGCTAAAATTTGGTTTCAGTCTTTGCCTAGAAATAGCATAGATTCATGGGACAAGTGCAAAGATGTTTTTATTGGAAAATACTATC
>LR738710.1:859461872-859482738 GCA_902687465.1 Secale cereale | reverse complement strand
TTTATGTCAACTACACTTGGTGCTGCCACGAAGCTTCTCGATGAGATGATGACCAACTATTCCCAATGGCACACCGAACGCGCTCCAACAGGTAGGAAGGTAAACTCTGTCGAGGAGATTTCCTCCCTCAATGAAAAAGTTGACTTGATCATGTCTCTACTTTCGAAGCAATCTACTGTTGATCCTCGTGATGTTCCTTTAAATTCTTTGATTGCTCAAGAACAAGTAGATGTGAACTTTATCTCTAGAAACAATTTTAACAACAATGCTTATAGGAGTAACTTTGGTAGCAATCCTAGACCGTTCCCCTCTAACTCTTATGGGAACAACAATGCTTATCCTAGTACCAAGAACTCCAATACTGAACTAGAGACCATGCTTAGAGATTTCATCACTACCCAAAAAGCCTTTAATAAGAATGTAGAAGAGAAACTACATAAACTAGATGATCTTTCTTTTAAAGTAGACCACTTAGCCAATGAGGTAAAATTGCTAAAAATTGAAACTTCTCCACTTAAGGAGAGGGAAGTCATCCCTATTAATGCTACTCAAGTGCAAATTAATGAAAACATTAGGATGATGGCTAAGCTTAAAGAAAGATGGGCTAGAGAAAGGGAGGAAGAGGAAAGAATTAAGAGCCTTCCTACCCACCACACTGTTGCTACTATCCAAGTTGTTGAGGATGTTCACACTCTTAGCACCCAATGTATTCCTGGTCCCAATGGACCTATTAATGGTGATGCTATAAATATAGAAACTACCAAACAAGTGAACCTTAAGGACACCACTACCACTTTACTTGATGCTCGTGACCTTGATTTTGATAATTGCACTCTTACCGAAGTTATTGATTTCCTTCACAAGATGTCTAGAGATCCCCGCACTAGCACGCTTAACCTTGCCTTCACAGAGCATATCACTAATGCTCTCATCAAAGCTAGGGAGGAGAAACTTAGAGTAGAAGCCTCCATACCTAGAAAGCTAGAAGATGTTTGGGATCCTATGATAAAAAATTAAATTGAATGACTTCTCTTGTTATGCATTATGTGATGTTGGTGCTAGTACCTCTGTTATGCCCTAAAGGATATATGATATGCTTAAATTAAAACCTTATGATTCTTGTTCTTTTGGTGTTCGTCTCGTTGATTCTTCCATAAAGAAACCTTTGGGGAGGATCGGCGATGTTCTTATTATTGTCAATGATAATTATGTGCCCGTTGATTTCACTATTATGGATATTGAATGTGATCCTTCTTGTCCAATTATTTTGGGACGTCCCTTTTTGCGCACCGTTGGTGCTGCCATTGACATGAAAGAGGGTAATATAAAATTTCAGTTTCCTCTCAAGAAAGGGATGGAACACTTCCCTCGTAAGAAGATCAAGTTACCTTTTGAGTCCGTTGTACGGGCTAGTTATTCTTTTACTCTCGATAAAACTTGATCTATGCATTATGCCTAGCTTAAAGGCATAAAAGAAAGCGCTTTTGGGAGGCAGCCCACATGAATAATTTTTTTGCTTTTGTTGTGTCTTGATGTTGTTTACTGCTGTAGCATCATCATTGTATCTTTGCTTTTCATATTTGTGCCAAGTATAGCCTCTGATTGCTAGAAAGTTCAAAAGTTGTGAGGTGCTGTCCAGGAAACAGATTCTGTCCTTGGATAGAAAAATTCGTATAAAATCACCAGATCATCTTTTTGGTCTGAATTTTTTCGAAAGCGTTCTCTATATAATTGTCTTTCGTGCATCTGTTCTGAGTTTTTTGATTTGAGTTGCAGAAGTACCCCGAACAGATCAATTACTGCCTGCTGTTCTGTTTTTCACAGATTCTGTCCTGTTTTGCCTTACCTTGACTTTGCAAATCAAGAACTTGCTTTTTCTTTGCAAAAACCTTTTGGAAATCTTGAGAAACAGTAGAACTTCAAGAATATCTTTATTTCCAGCAAGGTATAATTAGTTTATTAAGGGTACTAACCTCGCTAATCAGATTATGATGAGTTATGTATGAAGGGAGTTTTCAAGTGTGCGAGGGAAGATGATAAAAAGATTCAGGAGTGTCAAGCGCTCAAGCTTGGGGATGCCCCCGTGCACCCCCAAGAAATATTCAAGGAGACTCAAGCGTCTAAGCTTGGGGATGCCCCCGTGCATCCCCTTCTCCATCAACATTATCAGTTCGTCTTTCGTTTCGCTATATTTTTATCACTTCATGTGTTATGTGCTATGCTTGGAGCGTCTTGCTTTTAGTTTTCTTTTTAGTTTTTCATAACGAGTCGGAACTCAGCATTCCTTTATGTGGGAGAGAAACACGCTCCACTTTTACCTAGAACATAACATAGAATTTTCATGTCTATCTATGCTGTGTGTCTTCTTTGTCTTTTAATAGCTACTATCGTGCTCTGCTCTTAGTATTCATGCTTATCTTTTCAAGAGCTTTTATTTAGTTGGTTGCTTGAACTCTCTTTAATCACCATGCTCACCTTATTAAGAGAGTTTGCTTCCGTTGCATTGGTTAATGTGTCTATGATAAAGATGCTACTAGCATGATGGTGCTTAGTAGTTCAGGTTTTCTTATGGTTAATCTCAAATAGCTGGGGGATTCCCAATGTGTTATTGGAGTACCAACTTGGTTTGTTTGCCTATGATGTGGTATGGTTCACTAATATCTTCCTTCGAGAATTTATTTTGATTGACTTGGCGTATGCTCACGCATATTCAAGACTGTAAAGAAAGTCTGTCAAGCCTTGATGATCTTTTATTTCTGAGTAGCGATATAACTACCATGCCTGATTCAATATTGCTTTGTCGCTCTGCATGATTATGACCGTCATTGCTCTCTTAGTTGGTCGCTCCCAGTCTTTTTGCTAACCTCCACCTGTACTAAGCAAACTAACCATGCAATACATAGCTCATGGGAAAGTAGCCTAAAAACTATTGTGGTAAAGAATATGTTACTTATGTATCTTATTTCTTATAAGTTGCTTGCTGAGCGGTAACCATGTTTCCGGGGACGCCATCAACTGTCACACTTTTGTTGAATATCATGTGAGTTGCTATGCATGTTCGTCTTGTCTGAAGTAAGGGTGATTTACCGTGGGTTGAATTAATATGCATATTGTTAGAGAAGAACATTGGGCCGCCAACCAAAGCCATGCATCATGGTGGAAGTTTTAGCTTGGACCATAATCCTCAATCTCTCATGAGAATATGCTTATGCATTAAAGAGGAGTCCATCATCTATTTTCTATGTTGTCCCGGTATGGATGTCCTCAAGTTGAGATCTATCAAAAACGAGAAATCAAATGCGATCTATCTCCTTGGACCTTTGTACAGGTGGCATAGAGGTACCCCTTTGTGACACTTGGTTGAAACATATGCAATGCAATGATAACCCATGGGAATCCGAGCTAATTAGGACAAGGAGTGAGCACTATTGGTATTCGATGCATGAGGCTTGCAACTTATAGGATGTTTTATGCATGACACATATGAAGTACTACTACCGTTGACACAATTGCTTCCATGTCTTCAAAATAAAAAGCTCTAGCACTTAACCATTCTTTTACCTTTATGTTAAAGCACCAACTACTGAGAGCATGATTGTCATTCTGAGTGTAATGTGCATTGTCCCAAAGTAGCATTGTCTTTTGCATGATTGTGATATCGTTTATTCTGAAATCATTGTATCTAGTCATCACTTAAACCTTGAAGGTGCCCCTGCATTTATGTTTTGCATCACTAAAGGGGGCAAGCTAGATATCACTTTATCATATTTGCACATCATGTTCATTGCAAATCTTTTTGATGTTTCAGTTTCATGTTGTAAAACTTTCGGTCATTTGTGATTTTCTCTTGAGACAACTTAATTACTATAGTATCATTGTCTCAGTAAGCTTTTGTCATATGACTATAAAAAAGTCCTTTATGGTTAATAGCATGTCACCACAGAAATTATTCTTGTTATCATTTACCTACTCGAGGACGAGCAGGAATTAAGCTTGGGGATGTTGATACGTCCAAAACGTATCTATAATTTCTGCTTGCTCCATGCCACTTTTGGGTGATATTGCTATGATATTCATACACTTCCATACACTTTTGATCATATTTGGACTAACTTACTAATCCAGTGCACCCCAGTGCCAGTTTCTGTTTTCGGCTGTTTTTGTATTTCAGGTTTTCACGTTTCGAGAACTGCCCAGAAAAATCCAGAAAAATTATATAAAAAATTAGCGTTCCGGAAACAACACTGCGTCCGAAGGGCAGCCTGGGGGGGGGGGGCACCAGGGCTCCAGGCGCCTTGGCGGCGCGCCCCCCCTGGGCCGCGCCGGGGGGGCGCCTGGGCCCCCCGAGGCTCCCCCGATGCCCTACTTTGGCATATATTTAAAGGACCCTCCGAAACCCTCAGAAGAAGAACTCTTTTCGCGATCCCATCTCTGTTCCGCCGCCGCCGCCGCTTCCAAGATTGGGAGCACCAGGAGAACTCTTCCCGGCACCCTGCCGGAGGGAAGGATCACCACCGGGAGCTTCTCCACCACCATGGACGCCTCCCGGATGACTCTTGAGTAGTCTCCCTTGGACCATGAGTCCATGACCAGTAGCTATGTGATGTTCTCCTCCCGTTCTTGTGCTTCACTAATTAGTCCTCGTGAGCTGCCCTACATGATCGAGGCACCTATGTAATCCTTATGCTGTTGCTATGTTGAGTTTGCTGGGATCCGATGGATTATGAGATTATGTTCAGATTGATCTTGAGTAATATATTTGATTCACCTCTTTTATATTTTAGTTCATAAGTAATTCTTGCATGTTCTCCGTTGTTATTTATTGCTTTGGCCGAGTAATAGGTAGTGACTCCAAGAGGGAACGTTATGCTCGATTGTGGGTTCATGCCCCTCGATGAATAGCTTGAGTGACAGAAACATGAGTCTAGGGGATGTGCTGTTGCCACAAGGGGGAAAACAACGGTGCTTGTGCCCGCGGGTGCAAGGATTGTTTACTTTACGCAAAGTTCTTTTAATGCAGTTGTCTTTTGCATTGAGTTTACACTATGGGTGGGACTCGCAACTTAATACCTGCGAGATGTTCTGGATAGATATCTCAAGGTGGATGATTAGTAGTAGATATTGATGGATTTCGGTCTACTTACTTTGGCGTACCGCCCATGCTTTGAACCCCAACCTTTCTTGCAATGTAGTCAGCATTGGTTTGCGTTCGTGGTCCTGTCAATTGCCCAGCTGTAATTTGTTTACCTCACATAGCTGTTTTATCGTCTTTTGGGAGAGAGACATCACTAGTGAACATCATGAGACTCCGGTCCATATTACCATCATTGATCACATCCACTATTTACTTTGCGCTATTTACTTACTATTGCAAAAAACTATCTATCACTACTATCATTGCTTTTAACCCTTTGTGAACTACAAATCCGGAGAGATTGACAACCTCTCTGTACTTGTTGGGAGCAAAGTTAATTGTATCTGTGTGCAGGTCCACGTTGATTGCTACTAATCTGGCGCCGTAGCAATTGACACCTACTTGTTGAACCTAGGAGTCTCTGGGGATTCGATCCTTGGCATCTTTGCTAAGGGAAAACACTTCTACTTACTGCATCTTACACCTTCCACTTGGGGTAACCAACGAGGGGTTCGAGGCCCATCATGCGCCGGAATATAACTGCTCCACTAAAGTGTACGCAGCCTTCAGTTTCTTCCACATATCATCCCCAAGATGAGTAATGCGCCTCCCTGTGTACAACTGATGAGTTAAACCGGAGCTGTACAAGATAAAAAGGATAAGCTTATGTTAACAAAAACTTACCAAAGATAGCAGATGTCATATCATTTATATGCTGCCTTAACCCGGGCAACTCCTCTGTCATCGGGTTAAGAGCTGCTTCAGCATCACTGGCTCTTTTCTCCAAGGCAGCCTTTTCCACCTCCCAAGTGGACCGCTCTGCTTCAAAATCTTTTTTGAGCTTCTCCATATTGGCTAATGCAAGGGTAAGCTCCTCCTTGGCTTTTGCAGAAGCATTCTCTTGGAATTTTAAACTATCCCGGAGCTCAGTTTCCTCAGAAGCCCTCTGGTTCAAGCCAGTCTGGCAAAAGTGAAAGGATATCAGATATTCATAAGAACAATTTAATCAAAAGTCCCAAGCACATAACAAGTTATGCACTTGACACTTGGGGGCTAATGTACGTTTGCAGTGAACATGCAAATTTTTTCAGACAAAGTCCCAAGCATATAACAAGTTATATACTTGGCACTTGGGGGCTAATGTGACATCATTCTCAAACACAGGAGAAGTCCCGGTTCACCTGCAATGGAGTAAACCGGCCCTCGGAGGTTACAAGTGCAAAGCAAAGTTATTCTAGTTGATATACTGAAGTCCCGGTTCACCCTAAAGGTTAAACCGGCACTTGGGGGCCACAATGGACTAAAGATACAGCTACAAGTCTCAAGCAGAAATACAAGGGAAAAGGAATTACCTCATATCTTTCTTTCATTAAGTTCACCAAGCCGGCCTCATGGTCACGGCTGGTGAATAGCCGGTTTAAGTACCCAGAATGGAGCTCCTGGGCACTAAGCTGGGCATAGCTGGACAGGTCGGTGCTCCACTTTCCTTTGTCTTTTTGAAGAATTTCTTCCTTGCCAGTATGTCTGGCCAAGATGACAGGCTCTGCTGGGGTGGTAAAGCCAGTCCCAGTAATCTCGACATCGTCCGTTGAAGTAGCAGTTGGCCTGGAGGGATCAACAGCAGTGGGATTGGTGTGCACCGGGCTAGCAGGGGCCGGACTAACCCGAGCAGGGCTAGTCCGGACAGGGCTGACCGGATCAGCAGTATATTCCATGGGGCCATCCCCTGGAGCAGCAAGGTCTTCTTGATCCATATGAGAAGGATCATCGTGTGGAACTTCAACATTTTCTTCTAGAGGATTGGCAATTTCAGGATCTTCTGCCGGTTCAGAAGTGGTATTTTCGACGGCCGGTTTATTCAATTTTGCCTTTTTGCTAGGCTTGGGCATACTGAGAAAAGATTAAAAGGGACAATGAAAATCACAAGTCAAAAATAGAAAGATAAATCGGGCAGAAGGAAAGACAACTTACCCGTGAACAGTCTTGAACACAGGGACTTGTGTGGCTGTCGACTCACCAGAGGATGACAAAGGAGTTTCCTGGTAATTCGGATCAGATGGTTTAAGGGGTTGATGAAAAAGACCCGCTTTAGGATGAAGAATAGTTGGAGTAAGTAAAACCTCTGAACGGCGTCTTCGAGCCGGAGTGTGGGTCAGTCCGGTCAACTCGACCACATGACCACTGTGGCGTGTGGTGCGGCGAGCCTCATGTTGCTGTTTCTTCAAAAGAAAATTGGGATCCAGTTGAGCATAAGGATGAGAAAATGGATATTTCCGGGCTACCCGACGAACTTTGGGTGGCAATGGTTCTGAATCAGAGGAAAGAGAGATTACCTCAACATCATCCGCTTTACTACCTTCAGCCGGATCCTGGGAAAAAAACATTGTTAATAGAAATACAGACAAATGAAAGATTAAAAGTCATAAGAAACAAGCGGTACCTCAGAGGCCGTATCATCTTCTTCTGCGTTTGAACCGGACGCAGCGGCAGGCTTCTTCTTATGTTTCTTTACAGCCAGGCTCTTCTTGCGAGATGGCCTCACCGGTTTGTCCTGGGCTTTCCTCTTCCAGAAAGGGTCGTCAACCTGTTTAAAGGAATAAAAGCATATAAAACCAAGCAATATGGATGGATTAGAACAAAGTAAAGAGACAAAAGAGTCTCTTACCGACGGCGGTTTGTTATTCACACAGAAGGGTGCTAATCCGGTCCGACTGCACTCTTCCAAAGGTATGTTCAGCATCTTTTTTGCAGATTCGGTAACTTCATTATCTGGAAGCACAATCTCCGTGTGACGCAGAGGGTCCTTGGGGTTACCAGTATACTCGCACATTAAACCGGAGCGCCGGCTTAATGGGAGAATGCTCCAAGAGAGCCAGCAGCGGACAAAATCAACTCCAGTTAATTCGTTGGCTACAAAAGCCCTGGGCTTTGAAAGCTAGGGGGCATATCGAGCTCGGTCTTGGGCACTCAAGCGCTGTGGGAAAGGATGGTCTACTGTCAGACGGTGGGAGCGATAAGCCGGCATGGGATTTTCCTCTTCTGGTGAAGTATGAACACAATAGAACCAAGTTTGGTTCCAATCTTTCGGATGGCTATGGAGGGTAGCATGAGGAAAGCTAACATCCTTCCTCTTCTGGATACTCATTCTGCCAAGTTCAGTATTTAGCCCATCATGAAATTCAGTCCGGCGATTCAGATGGAAGAAGTCCTGGAATAACTCCACGGATGGCTCCTCTTGCAGATAGGCTTATGATAAGACTTGGAAGTTGCAGATATTCGATACGGAGTTGGGGCCTATGTCTTGGGGATGGAGCTGAAAGTCTGCCAATACGTCGCGGAAAAACTTTGACCCTGGAGGGTTAAAGCCCCGGGCCAGGTGATCAAAGAAGACAATAATTTCTCCCTCCTTAGGCTTGGGAGGACACTCTTTTCCAGGAGCTCTCCAGTGAAGAACCTCCTTCGGACCTAAAGCGCCGATCGAGGCCATCTTTTCTAAATCATCCTCGGTAATCCGGGATGGGACCCAGTTGCAAGCGACAAACTGCTTGGCCACGGAAGTCATCTTTTTTCAAGGAGGAAGGCTGAAAATGCAATAAAGATCCGGTTTACGATCTACACAAATTTAAACCGGCATATTCTATGAAAGTACTGATCTAGTTGGCGGTTTAAGCAGGGGCCTAATGGTATCTATTGATCCGGAACAGCTATAAACATGACGTCTACCGGATTATGAAGTTTAAAAGGGGAAAGTTAAACCACCAAACACAGGCAGGTAAGGCACAGATCTAAAGCTAAACCATCGACATTGGCAATAGAGATGCAGATCAAAAGTGTGAGAAAACAACTTTAACACGAGCAGCAGATACATATGGATCTACATCGTATGGAAAACTCAAGATAATTCAAGTCATATTCATCGGAGACAGCGAAGGTTTTTTACAGATCCAGTTTAAACTAGCAGTATTGGGGGAAATAAGGTAACAATGACGGAGCGGGGTCATGCTAACGATAATTGACCTAAAAGGTTTGAGGATCTACAGCAAGACCCTATCTATGGCGAAGAACCGCAAAGAACAGGAGCTCATCTATAAACGCGCAGGAAACCCTAGAACTGGGATCTACAGGAAGGAGATAAGTTAACGTACCTGAGGCAATGGAAGCGGAAGGGCGCCGGCGAATCTCTGGACACGCTCAGGTTGATGCAGCGGCCGGGCTTGATGAAGACGACGAGCTCGATGGACGGCGGCGGAGCTTGAGCGCTGGAGGACAGAGAAGAAGAAGCAAGGGGGAGAAAGAGATGCCCTTTTGGCCCTATTTATAAGCCGAGGGGATAAAACGGCAGGCGCGGGAATCGAGGAGACAAAAAATCGGATATGGATGGTGCTGTCGCCTCGATCTTCAGAGCTTTAATAAGTAAAGGTAAAAAAACAGGTATAGGTATTAAATGCGCGGATGGCGTCACAACGGTTTAAAGCGACCTGAGGAGATGACGTCATACCGGTTTACAGAGCGCACTGAAGCTGCAAAAAGGAAAAATCTGTACAAGACTTTGAAGATTGACATGAACAGGTTCAAATCAATCTGGGGCCTAATGTCAGGGATATTACTACCAGGTATAAACTGGCCAGGAGGGTCCGCTTTACGTTATCAAGACTATATTGTCAAAGGCCCAGCGGAGTATGAAGTAGAAGATTGTAGCCCAAGAGGTTTAGAGCCCATGTGTTAGGGCCCATGATTTGTAAACCGTCATACTATGTAACTTGGGATGTAAGATAGAAAGAACAGAGACCGAGGTGGACACGTTTATGAGCCGGCCTCGGGACTCTGTAAACCAGACCGGGCGTCGCCTCTATATAAAGGGATGATCCGGCGACGGTTCAGGACAGACAACAACAGCTCGAGACACAGGCAAAGCGGATTCGCTCCCTGGTCATCGAAGCCCTAGCAATACCACACCAAACTAAACGTAGGCTTTTACCTTCATCAAAGGGGCCGAACTAGTATAAAATCCCTGTGTCTTTCGTCCGCTTTAACCCCTTTAAGCTAACCCGTAGCGATGGCCTCACGACTAAGTCCTTTTGCTAGGACATCTGCCGTGCTAAATCCACGACATGTGCCCTACTCCGTCGTTCTCAAGTCTCCCATGCGTATTTTGCTCCAAAAATATCTCTCCCGAAGGTTTCATTCCGTTTGGACTCCGTTTGATATTCTTTTTCTGTAAAACCCTGAAATAGGCAAACAAAAGCAATCTGGACTGGGCCTTTGGGTTTATAGGTTAGTCCCAAAAATAATATAAAAGTGTATAACAAAGCCCATTAAACATCCAAAACATCATAAATAATAGCATGGAACAATAAAAAATTATAGATACGTTGGAGACGTATCAAGCATCCCCAAGCTTAATTCATGCTCTTCCTCGAGTAGGTAAATGATAAAAACAAAATGGTTGATGTGGAATGCTAACCAACATAATTTTCAATGTAGTTCTCTTAATTGTGGCATGAATGTTCAGATCTGAAAGATTCAAGACAAAAGTCTATACTGACATAAGAAATAATAATACTTCAAGCATACTAATAAAGCAATCATGTCTTCTCAAAGTACTCTGGCTAAGCAAAGTTATCCCTACAAAATCATATAGTCTGGCTATGCTCCCTCTTCATCACACAAAATATTCATATCATGCACAACCCCGGTTTCAGCCAAGCACTTGTTTTCATACTCTATTCTTTCAAACCTTTCAACTTTCACGCAATACATGAGCGTGAGCCATGGATATAGCACTATGTGGAATAGAATGGTGGTTCTGGAGAAGGCAAAAAGGAGGGAGATAATCTCACATTGACTAGGCATATCAACGGGCTATGGAGATGCCTATCAATGGATAACAATGTGAGTGAGTAGGGATTGCCATGCAACGGATGCACTAGAGCTAAAAATGTATGAAAGCTCAACAAAAGAAACTAAGTGGGTGTGCATCCAACTTGCTTGCTCACAAAGATCTAGGGCATTTGAGGAAGCCCATCGTTGGAATATACAAGCCAAGTTCTATAATGAAAATTCCCACTAGTATATGAAAGTGACTAAACATGAGACTATCTATCATGAAGAACATGGTGCTACTTTGAAGCACAAGTGCGGAAAAAGATAGTAGCGATTGTCCACTTGTTTTTTTTGGCCTTTCTTTTTTTCTTTGGCCTTTCCTTTTTTCGGAGGGGATTTCTTTATTTAGCCTTTCCTCACATGTGACAATGCTCTAATAATGATGATCATCACACCTATATTGATTTACAACTTGATATTACAACTCGATACTAGAACAAAGTATGACTCTATGTGAATGCCTCCGGCGGTGTACCGGGATATGCAATGAATCAAGAATGACATGTATGAAAAATTATGCATGGTGGCTTTGCCACAAATACGATGCCAACTACATGATCATGCATGGTAATATGACAGTATGAAGCGTGTCATATGAACGGGACGGTGGAAAGTTGCATGGCAATATATATCGGAATGGCTATGGAAATGCCATGATAGGTAGGTATGGTGGCTGTTTTGAGGAAGCATATATAGTGGGTGTATGGTACCGGCGAAAGTTGCGCGGTACAAGAGAGGCTAGCAATGGTGGAAGGGTGAGAGTGCGTATAATCCATGGACTCAACATTAGTCATAAGAACTCATATACTTATTGCAAAAATTTACGAGTCATCAAAACAAAGCAATCAACGCATGCTCCTACGGGGGAGGTTGGTGGGAGTTAACTATCGCGCGCCCCCGACCTCCACACAAAGGATGACACTCTACAAATACCTCATGCTCCAACTTCGTCACAAAGCGGTTCACCATACGTGCATGCTACGGGAATCACTAACCTTAACACAAGTATTTCTCAATTTCACAATAACTCCACTAGCATGACTCTAATATCACTATCCTCATATCTCAAAACAATTATCAAGCATCCAACTTCTTGTCATATTCAATGCACTTAGTATGAATTTTTTACTACATTCATCTTGGATGCCTATCATGTTAAGGCTAGTTTTATAGCCAAAGAACATTACCATGCTGTTTTAATAGACTCTCAAAAGGATAAAAATGAAGCATGAGAGATCACCAATTTCTTCAAAATATAATCACCACCGTGCTCTAAAAGATATAAGTGAAGCACTAGAGCAAAAACTATTCAACTCAAAAGATATAAGTGAATCACATAGAGTGTTCTAACAATTCCTAGGCCATATTTAACTCTCTCAAATAGGTGTGTCCATCAAGGATGATTGTGGCAAACTAGCAAGGAAAGACTAAAATTACACATGACGCTCCAAGTAAAACACATATCATGTGGTGAATAAAAATATAGCTCCGAGTATAGTTACCGATAGATGAAGACGAAAGAGGGGATGCCTTCCCGGGGCATCCCCAAGCTTAGGCTTTTGGTTGTCCTTGAATTTAACCTTGGAGTGCCTTGGGCTTCCCCAAGCTTAGGCTCTTGCCACTCTTTGTTCCATAGTCCATCAAAGCAATACTCAAAACTTGAAAACTTCACAACACAAAACTTAGACAAAAATCTCGTGAGCTCCGTTAGTATAAGAAAACAAACCACCACTCAAAGGTACTGTAATGAACTCATTCTTTGTTTGTATTGGTGTTAAACCTACTGTATTCGAACTTCTCTATGACTCATATCCTCCAATACTACTCATAGATTCATCAAAATAAGCAAATAACACACGAAAAATAGAATCTGTCAAAATCAAAACAGTCTGTAGTAATCTGTAACTTTCGCATACTTTTGTAACTCCAAAAAAATGAATTAAATTGTAAACATGAGGAATTTGTCTATTAATCATCTATAAAAATAATCAACTAAATAGCATGCTCCAGTAAAATCTGGTGACCATTTTAGCGAGCGCTAACGATTCTGTTTTTCACAGCAAGATCATATAAACTTCACACAAGTCTTCCTAAAGGTTCTATTTGGCACAAACACTAATTAAAACACAAAACCACATCTAGAAAGAAGCTAGATGAAATAGTTATTCCTAAAAAGAAGCAAAAACAAAAAAAATATAAAATTGTGTTGCCTCCCAACAAGCGCTATTGTTTTACGCCCTAGCTAGGCACGATACATGGATAGATCTAGGTATTGCCATCTTTGGAAGGCAATCCATAAGTGGCTCTCATAATAGATTCATATGGTCATTTGGTTTTCTTTCTAGGAAAGTGTTCCATGCCTTTCCTTAACGGAAATTGGAATCTAATATTTCCTTCCTTCATATCAATAATTGCACCAATCGTTCTAAGGAAAGGTCTACCAAGAATAATAGGACATGAAGGATTGCAATCTATATCAAGAACAATGCAATCTACGGGCACATAATTCCTATTGGCAACAATAAGAACATTATTAATCCTTCCCATAGGTTTCTTAATAGTGGAATCCGCAAGATGCAAATTTAAAGAACAATCATCAAGCTCATGGAAACCTAGCAAATCACACAAAGTTTTTGGGATAGTGGAGACACTTGCACCCAAATCACACAAAGCAAAGCACTCATGATCTTTTATTTTAATTTTAATAGTAGCTTCCCACTCATCATAAAGCTTTCTAGGGATAGAAACTTCCAATTCATGTTTTTCTTCATAAGATTGCATCAAAGCACCAACTATGTGTTTGGTAGAAGCTTTATTTTGACTATAAGCATGCAAAGAGTTTAGTACGGATTGCAACAAGGAAATACAATCAATCAAAGAGCAATTATAATAATTGCATCCCTTGAAATCCAAAGTAGTGGGTTCATCACTATGCAAAGTTTTAATCTCTTCACTCCCACTTTTAACAAATTTAGCATCAAGATATATTTGTCCGAATCATTGGGACACCTTTTAATTAAAGTAGACTCATCTCCAATCCCATCTTTATCAAGATTCATACTAGAAAACAAGGATATAATAGGAGACACATCAATAACTTTCAGATCTTCAACTTTATTTTCATGATAACTAGAAGAACACGCTTTTATATAATTCTCTCTTTTAGCACGCATCCTAGCGGTCCTTTCTTTGCATTCATCAATGGAAATTCTCATAGCCCGGAGAGACTCATTGATATCATGCTTAGGTGGGATAGATCTAAGTTTCAAAGAATCAACATCAAGAGTAATTCTATCCACACTTCTAGCCAATTCATTAATCTTAAGCAATTTTTCTTAAAGCAAAGCATTGAAATTCTTTTGTGAATTCATAAACTCCTTAACACTAGTTTCAAATTCAGAAGACATCTTTCCATAAGAGTTGTTGTAGGAATTACTATAATGATTAGAGGAATTACTAGGAAAAGGCCTAGGATTAAAGTTTCCTCTATAAGCATTGTTACCCAAATTATTCCTACCAACAAAATTCACGTCCAAAGATTCATTATTATTTTCAATCAACGTGGATAAAAGCATATCATCAGGATCAGAAGAAGCACTCTTAGCAGTAAATAATTTCATAAGTTCATCCATCTTTCCACTCAAAACACTAATCTCTTCAATAGCATGTTCTTTTTTACTAGTAGATCTTTCGGTGTGCCATTGAGAATAATTAACCATAATATTATCTAGGAGTTTGGTAGCTTCTCCTAAGGTAGTTTCCATGAAAGTGCCTCCTGCGGCCGAATCTAAAAGATTTCTAGAAGCAAAATTCAAGCCAACATAAAAGTTTTGAATAATCATCCATAAGTTCAAACCATGTGTAGGGCAATTACGTATCATTAATTTCATTCTCTCCCAAGCTTGTGCAACATGCTCATGATTTAGTTGCTTAAAATTCATAATATCGTTTCTAAGAGAGATGATCTTAGCAGGAGGGAAATACTTAGAGATAAAAGCAACCTTGCACTTATTCCATGAATCAATACTATTTCTAGGCAAAGAGGAAAACCAAGTTTTAGCATGATCTCTAAGTGAAAATGGAAATAACTTCAATTTAACAATATTGTTATCCATATCCCTTTTCTTTTGCATATCACACAAATCAACAAAGTTGTTTAGATGGGTAGCAGTATCTTCACTAGGAAGGCCGGAAAATTGATCTTTCATGACAAGATTCAATAGAGCAGCATTGATCTCACAAGATTCAACATCGGTAATAGGAGCAATCGGAGTGCTATTAAAATCATTATTGTTGGTATTGGAGAAGTCACACAATTTGGTATTGTTCTGAGCCATAGTGACAAGCAAGCAATCCAACACACAAGCAAACAAGAAGCAAGCGAACGGTAAACACACGACAAAAAGAAGGGCAAATAAAACGGAAATGGTGAAGTGGAGGAGAGGAAAACGAGAGGCAAATAATGTAATGCGAAGGATAAGGGTTTGTGATAGGTACTTGGTATATGACTTTTGCGTAAGCCTCCCCGACAACGGTGCCAGAAATTCTTCTTGCTACTTCTCGAGCTTGCGTTATATTCCCTCGAAGAGGAAAGGGTGATGCAACACAGTAGCGTAAGTATTTCCCTCAGTTTTTGAGAACCAAGGTATCAATCCAGTAGGAGACCACGCGTGGGTCCCTCGCACCTGCACAAACAAATAAGAACTTCACAGCCAACGCGATAAGGGGTTGTCAATCCCTTTACGGTCACTTACGAAAGTGAGATATGATAGAGATGATAGTTGGATATTTTTGGTATTTTTGGATATAAGAACAGAAAGTAAAAGCAGAAAAGTAAAGTAGATTGTAGATTGATATGTTGAGAATAGACCCGGGGGCCATAGTTTTCTCTAGTGGCTTCTCTCATGATAGTGGTATTCTACGGCAGGTAAACAAATTACTGTCGAGCAATTGATAGAAAAGCGAATAATTATGAGACTATCTAGGCATGATCATTATATATAGGCATCACGTCCGAGACAAGTAGACCGAAACGATTCTGCATCTACTACTATTACTCCACACATCGACTGCTATCCAACATGCATCTAGAGTATTAAGTTAATAAGAACAGAGTAACACCTTAAGCAAGATGACATGATGTAGAGGGATAAACTCAAACATAGTGATATAAACCCATCTTTTTATCCTCAATGGCAACAATACAATACGTGCCTTGCTGCCCCTACTGTCACTGGGAAAGGACCCCGCAAGATTGAACCCAAAGCCAAGCATTTCTCCCATTGCAAGAACTATAGATCTAGTAGACCAAACCAAAACCAATAATTCGAAGAGACTTGCAAGGATATTATAATCATACATAAAGAGTTCAGAAAGGAACCAAATATTTCTCAAAGATAATCTTGATCATAAACCCACAATTCATAGGATCTCGACAAACACACCACAAAAAGAGATTACATCGAATAGATCTCCTCGAAGACCGAGGAGAACTTGGTATTGAGATCCAAAGAGAGAGAAGAAGCCATCTAGATACTAGCTATGGACCCGAAGGTCTGTGGTAAACTACTCACAAGTCATGGTGAGCAGATGATGATGATGTAGAAGCACTCCGTGGTAGATCCCCCCTCCGGCGGAGCTCCGGAACAGGCCCCAAGATGGGATATCACGGGAACAGAAGGTTGCAGCGGTGGAATTAGGGGTTTCTCTGTTGTTCTGATGGTTTCGGGGTACGTAGATATATATAGGAAGAAGGAGGGCACCGGGGGCCAGACATGGGGCCCACGAGGCAGGGGGCGCGCCCTATAGGGGGGCACCCTCACCCTCGTGGACGCCACGTGTGCCCTATTCCGTGGTACTCAAGTCTCCCGTGCGTATTTTGCTCCAAAAATATCTTTCCCAAAGGTTTCATTCCGTTTGGACTCCGTTTGATATTCCTTTTCTGTAAAACCCTGAAATAGGCAAAAAACAGCAATCTGGACTGGGCCTTTGGGTTAATAGGTTAGTCCCAAAAATAATATAAAAGTGTACAACAAAGCCCATTAAACATCCAAAACATCATAAATAATAGCATGTAACAATAAAAAATTATAGATATGCTGGAGACGTATCAGGGGCCCTGCTGCAAGTCTGCGCCGTTTTCTCCTTTGTAATATGTCCTTGAAGAGGGGAGTTATGATGGCCGCCTACGAAAAAAGGAAGGGGAACTCTCGAAAAGAATGCCCTGCACAGCCGTAGATAAGGTTGGTTCTTTTAATGAACCTTTTAAAGAAAGTATATTTTAGAGTCCGAATAGGGTCAAGCCGAACTATGGACTCTTTTTAAGCAGCGTGCCCCTGGCGCCGCCCAAGGTATATTAAGGGCATAATTGTGTACGCGAGGTACTTATACTGCCACCTTGTAAGACAGTCGGCGAGGGCGTAACTGCTAATTGAGCTCGGTTTCTTGTGAGCTGCCGCATTGTAGTGCAGGTCGGACACATTTAGTAGTGTCTCTGGTCTTGACGACCGATAAACTGTTCGGCTTGAATAAGCCGCTTTGAACCTCGACTGCTAGGGCCGTAGTGTCCTCCTCTGTATGGAGGGAGCGCTCCATGTTTCCATTGACCGTGATTACGCCGCGTGGTCCAGGCATTTTGAGCTTCAAGTAAGCATAGTGCGGGACTGCGTTAAAGCGGGCGAAGGCCGTTCTCCTGAGTAGTGCATGATAACCACTTCGAAAAGGAGCGATGTCGAAGAGTAACTCCTCGCTTTAAAAATTGTGTGGAGAGCCGAATACTACTTCTAGTGTGAATGAGCCCGTGCAGCGGGACTCTACGCCAGGTATCACTCCTTTAAAGGTAGTGCTGCTAGGCTTAATCCTTGACAGGTCTATCCCCATCTTGCGGACAGTGTCTTGGTATATCAGGTTGATACTGCCGCCGCCGTCCATAAGGACTCGAGTGAGATGATATCCGTCAATTATAGGATCGAGTACTAGGGCCGTCGAACCTCCGTGACTGATACTGGTTGGGTGGTCCCTGCGATCAAAGGTGATCGGATAAGCCGACCATGGGTTGAACTTGGGGGCGACGGGCTGTACATCGTAAACATCCCTGAGTGCGCGCTTGCGCTCCCTCTTAGGGACATGGGTGGCGTAGATCATATTCATCGTTTTTACCTCGGGGGGGGGGGGGATTTCTTCTGCCCCCAGTGTTCTGTTGGCGAGGTTCGTCTTCGTCCTCACTTTGAGGTCCTTTCCCCTTGTGTTCGGCATTTAACTTACCGGCCTGCTTGAAAACCCAACAATTTCTGTTGGTGTGGTTTGCAGGTTTGTCAGGGGTGCCATGAATCTGGCAAGGTCTCTCTAATATCTTGTCCAAGCTGGATGGACTCTCTGTTGCCTTTGAACGTCTTCTTCCATTGACTGGGCCTGGAGCCACTGAATCCGGCGTTTACCGCCGAGTCATCTGTTTCTCCCGCATTGTTCCGACGCTTGTTCTTATTGCGTCATGGCTTTCCATTCCGTCCCTGGCTTCAGAGGTGCCAGGATCGCTGGTACTTTTGCTTCTACAAGCTAGCTAGCTGTCTTCACCTGCGCAAAAGCGGGTCATAAGTGTAGTAAGGGCTGCCATTGTCTTCGGCTTCTCCTGGCCGAGGTGTTTTGCAAGCCATTCGTCTCGGATGCTGTGTTTGAATGCCGCTAAGGCTTCGGCGTCCGGACAGTCGACAATTTGGTTCTTTTTACTTAAGAACCGATTCCAAAGCTTGCGGACTGACTCCCCGGATTGCTGGATTATGTGACTTAAATCATCAGCATCCGGAGGCCGGACATAAGTCCCTTGAAAGTTAGCCCGGAAGGCATCCACTAAATCTTCCCAGCTTCCGATGGAGTTCTCTGGGAGGCTGTTCAACCAGTGCCGAGCTGGTCCTTTCAACTTGAGAGACAAGTATTTAATGGCATGGAGATCATCTCCACGAGCCATGTGGATGTGCAGAATAAAGTCGTCGATCCATACCACGGGATCCGTTATTCCATCATATGCCTCGATGTTGACATGTTTAAACCCTTCTGGAAATTGGTGATCCATCACCTCATCGGTAAAGCACAGAGGGCGCGCGGCTCCTGGCATCGTGGGATAGTTTGGACGGCATTTGTGTTTGGTGCTGACCCCGAACTTGATTGTATCCGGCGTGCTGGGCTTGATGGCCATCGTCCCGTATAGGAGCACGTTCTCTTGATCCGTAGATTGATCTGGCCTGACCGGTTTTTTTTATTCAGGCCCTGACGTAAATCGTACTTATGGCCCTGAGCCGCTGTATCCTTTCCTTTATGATGGGGAGATGCGGGCTGGTGTACGGCATTGCTAGCCGCTTTGTCCCGTCCATGAGGTGGTCCGTCCGGTTGATCGGCCTGATCGTGCCTCGACGGAATTGGCGCAAGGGCCTCGTCGTCGAATTGGGGCAGCAATTTGCGTTTGGGATAGCACTTTGTTTGGCGCTCATGACCGTATCTCTCTTCAGCGTCTAACACTTCGTTCCATCTATCATTGAGCGTATCCTGCTCCGCTTTAGGCCACTGCTGTTGTTTTCTCAAGCTCCTTGCTGTAGCAATAAGCTGTTACTGAAAGCATTTTTGTTCGAGGGGTTCCTCTGGGATTATGAATTCCTCGTGTCCCAGGCTGACATCCTCTTCGGAGATAGGTAGATAATTACTGTCTTCGGAATCATTGTGATCGACAAGTTGTTCGGGACCGCATTATCCATCCTCCCGCTCGTCCTGCTCCACCGCTGGCTCTATGAGGTCTTCGGCTTCGTCCGAATCTTCATTGTCTCCAGTGTCGGTGTTACTTTCCTTTCCTCGACGCGATCGTGAGCGACGCTTCTGGCGCTGGCGTTTAGGAGGTTCACCGACGGGTTTATCCTGCTCTAGATCTTTATCGCCGTCCTTGTCCTTCTCCTTGGGGGTGTCCACCATGTACATGTCATAGGTAGAAGTGGCCGTCCATCGCCCGGTGACAGGCGGGTTTTGACCTAGACCGACTTCGACGTCGTGGTCCATCCCATCGAAGCCTTCGGAAGCGTACTCTCGTATGTCGGTTAGGTCTTCGACCGTGGCTACCAAGTGGGTGGTGGGTGGGAAGCAAAATTTCCCGTCCTCCGCCCCTAGTTTTAACTGGGCATAGTTTGGCGGTGAATTCTCCGTAATGGCAAGAGATTGCAGTAAAACGAGCGCCTCGTTTAAGAGTGTGAGCTCGATAGGAGTCTGGGGGTCTGCGGAGCCAGGCTCGGCGATAACCGCTTGGTCGAGCCCGGAGAGTGCGGATCCCAAGAGTTCGACGCTCGTAATTTGAGACGAGTCCGATTTTCCAGCGGCGGGGGCATCCCGCCCAATTCTGGGTCTATGAGCGGCTCAACCGCCGCTAAGTCTGCGGTTAGATATTCCATGGCGGGGTTTACCCTCCCGTCTTCAGACAAAGCGTTCTGCTCTGGATCTGGGGCCAAAGCCGTCATGGGTGTCGACCCCTGGATGGGATCTGATGATAGATCTAACACGTCTTCATCATGTGGGCAGGGAGCAGCAGCCGTGGGTGTGAATCCATCGAAGACCAGGTCTCTTTGGATGTTAGCAACATAATTCAAGCTTCCAAACCTGATTTGATGACCAGGGGCGTAGCTGTCAACCTGCTCGAGGTGGCCATCCGAGTTGGCGCGTAGCACGAAGCCGACAAACACGAAAACCTGTCCGGGGAGGTAAATCTCCACGAGGGTGGCGCCGTTGTTTATGACGAAGCGAGCCATTAATCCTTCTTTCGACGACACAGTGGAACTCTCAATGAAAGCACCAATGTCGGTGTCAAAACTTGGGGGG
>LR738710.1:859451185-859461756 GCA_902687465.1 Secale cereale | reverse complement strand
GGGGGGGGGGGGGGTCCTGAACCGTGCGTCTGAGGATTGATGATAACAGGGGACTGGGGACGCGATGTTTACCCAGGTTCGGGTCCTCTCTACCGAGGTAATACCCTACTTCCTGCTTGATTGATCTTGATGAATAAAGGGTTACAAGAGTAGATCTACCTCGAGATCGCAATGACTAAACCCTAGAAGTCTAGCATATGATGTTGTGATTCTGTCTCTACGGACTAAACCCTCCGGTTTATATATGCACCAGAGGGACCTAGGGTTGTACATGATCATATTGTAGAGGAAAGAAACATTACACCCGGTCTCTAAGCTTTTCATTCTACACATATAGGAGCCCAATCCGGATACGGGGGATAATCCTCAACGATAATCTTCACGGCCCACCAGTCCGGCCCATAATGAGTAATCCGACCACCCGAGGACCCCTTAATCCAGGACTTCCTCAACCATTGTTCTCGCGCATTATGGAGGGAGTGGAGGCACACGACGACTACTTCAAGCTCACAAGGGATTGCTGCGGATAACTCTCTTTCTCTCCCAAGGAGAAGTGCATGGCTGCTCTGAGAATGCTTGCACTTGGAACTGCTGCAGATGCCGTTGTTGAGATGGCCAGGATGGGGGAGAGCACATGCTTGAAGACTACTGTCAAGTTTTACCGTGTTGTGGTGGAGGTGTTTGGACCTGGGTATCTCAAAGAACCAAATGTGCAGGACACGGAGAAGTTATTGGCTATTGGACATGGAGGGTTTCCACGAATGCTCGACTCAATTGATTGCATGCATTGGCAATGGAAGAACTGTCCTAAAGGTTTGCGCGGAATGTATCAATGTCACACAAAAGAGGCCACCATCATACTAGAAGAGGTAGCATCCCATGACTTATGGATTTGGCATGCTTTCTTCAAAATGTCAGGTTCTCACAACAACATCAACGTGCTTCAACAATCTTCGGTGTTTAGCATGAGGGAACAGAAATACGAGGACCCGCCCGGACGCGCCGCGGGCATACCCGGGCGCATCCGCGGACGTATAAGGGGTCGGATTTGCCAAGTCCGGCTGTAGATGCTCTAAAAGGGGTTCTCTTTCTATCACAAAAAGACCCCGATGCAACCGTACCACCTATCTCTATTTACCATTAGATAATAAGAGGTACAGTTTCATCCGGGGTATCCATTCTCCGACCATACACACGAAGCATCTATCTTACTTGCTAGCTATATTAGCTAACACAAGAAGCAGATTGTCAAAAAGAAAAAATAATCATCAAGAATCTGCTATGTAAATGTACCATGTTCCTTTTAATGAGAATGGTTCATGACGGTTTAAGACCGCCGTCCGCCATAGCACCGTTAGAAAAAAAAAAGGTGTCGAGCCTAATCAAGAATTGGCATAAAAGACCTTCAGGCTTCCTCCAATGCAAAGGTGCTAAGTGAGGTGCTAAGACCATTAAATGTGTTAAGCAACTATAGACTACAGTGCATTGGTGCTTAGCTTGTTGTTGCTAAGGTTGCATCATTTAATTATTTAGCAACTAAAGTCTTGCATGGATAGGCTAGTTCTTTTTATTTTTAATGTTTTGCATAGCTTCCCGTGACTAGCACCGTTTCCTTCTCGGGTCACCAAACTCCTCTCACTCCTCCTAATTATGGTGCCACATAGGATTTTTGGCCTTGTTGGCATGCTTAGCACCTATCCAAGATGGAACATTGGGAGCATCCTCATGAAATAAAGGCTTTTAGTTGCTCCGGGATACGTGCAAGACACGTGTGGGATGTTTAGGTGGGTCTAACCTAAACCTAATTAGGCATCTTTCAATGCATGGGTGCTTAGATGAGGTGCTAAGTGTATTAATAATCTTAGCAACTATTCTTTCCCGTGCATAGGTGCTTAGCTTTTGTAGCTAAGCTTCCCTCATGAAATTGTTTAATAATTAATCTCCTTTCTCTATTGATTGGCAGTCATGTTACATAGATTCACATGCTTAGCACCGTTTCTTTTTCGGATCACCATAACACTATCTTTCCTCTTTAATTACTTTGCCATATTTTTTTGTCTATGTGACATCCTTAGCACATATACATCTTGGAGCATTGGAAAGGGCCTTAGAAAATAGACCTAGTCTCATAGGGAAATATCAATTGGCACTCGGCTGCATATGCCCCCCATATCTCACCAACCATATTTTGGATATGTGTCCCTGTTAGTATTGCTAGAAGTATATTTTCCATATATGGGAATAACTGATGGTAGATGGAGGAGGACACTGTTGCATACCCACTGGCATAGAAACTTGTGAACTTTAATGAGATCACTCTGTGTATTTTAACTTTTGTGACAAGTCAATGATTCATTTAATATGTCAGGTGAGAGAAAAACTTTATGTTGGTTTGATTGAACATAGTAGTACTCTTATTATAATTAAACGTCGTCACCATCTCTTGATTGCATGGGCGTCGTCGCGGCTCTTATTGCCCGTCGCGTTGCTCTAGAGGAAACCGATCCTCGGATCATGCGATGGCGGCGCTCCGGTGTCATATCCTTTCTGAAGATGTCGCCTTGGAGTTCACAGATCCTCGTATGCGACCTCATCTCTTCGTAGATAGGGATGGTGTTGCTGCGCTTAGCGCCTGTGTATCCTGCCTTGGGTGTGTGCGTTTGTTGTGGTGGCGTGTGTTTGTATCGCGATTTTGGTGCTGGTTGATTTATATATAAAACGGGGTGCAAGCGTTTTTCGGCAGTTTCATTCTAATGCTAGTTTTGGACCGAAAGTACTCTTCCGCTCAAACTTTGACAAACTTATCTGAACATTGATTTTGTTCTTTTTGCCACGACTTCCATAAATGTCCTTTTCATGATTTATTTTTGCAAATACAAAAAATATTATAAAAGTTTACCCAAAAAATCGGTTCTTTTTAAAATACAATTATTTTTTACTGTTCATCAGGGAGCATTTGAGTTTGGGAGCAGATACTCCACGTCGATTTTGGACTCCCAAGTTCAAACTCGGTGTACGGACCCCCTCCCCCCCCCAATTGTCAACCATATATCTGGTAGACAAAGTTTCAAATTTCAAATCAACATTTTTCAGGGCTACGGAGCCCAATTTATGAATAACAAAGGATTAGTTAAATATGTACATAATTCACACTCCAAGAATCATATTGACATTATGTTTTATATAAATAACAAAGTTTAACGTAAATATAAACAATAGTTATTGACATATACATACAAGCCCCTCAAGAAAAAAATACAAGTTAGTATACGAGCGTTGCAGTGAACGGATAAAATACTGAAATACCATGTGTGCAAAATATGTGGTATGTATAGTATATCCACTACATGTTGATGTTCGTCAGTGACATTCTGTGCACACATATGCATATGATTTTTAATGCCGGTGACGGTGCCCGGCGACGTATATTCACGAGTAGTATGGCCACGCGGAGTCGGTGTCCGTGAACCGGGCAACAGCCATGGGCACGTCGACCGAATGGTTGCTCGACTGAGCCGCGAAGGGAGAAAACAGCGGGCCGCACGGAAAGTAAATTTCATCCATCGTGATAGCGTCCGTGCTCGCGCAGTGTCCGCCGCCGGCCGGCGCCGGATCGCTCGACTTGGTCGCTTCCACGGGCAGCGACGACGACGACGATGACGGAGCTGCAGGTGCCGTCACCGGAGCAAATGGCGAGCGGCACGAGATCTCCGCCACCATCGTCTCGTCCAGGCCCATTCTCACGTCCAGCAGGCTCGGCGTATGCCCGCCGACCGGATCACTCGGGCTCGCTCTTACGACCGGCAGTGGCGGCGGCGAGGACGAGGACGACAGAGGAGCAGGTGCAGCCCCGCCGATGACCATGGCGAGGCACGAGGTCATGACGTCGTCGTCCAATTTGGCGCGTTGAGGGTCGAAATGGCCGCTCCTTGTCGTCTGCTTGTTCCCACCGATAGATTCTCCGGGAGGCACTACTTCTTGTTGGCACTTGTGCTCGTTCACGTAGGTGACCTGAAACATGGGACGAAGGCCGCTGCTGTTATCCTGCTGCTGCACTGTCTTCTTCGCCCTGCAGCCGCGGTCATGGCTAAACATGCATTTGTAGTAGCACCTGCACGCGCACACATGGACCAAAACAAAGAACATGTAAACGTCCTTCTATAAGTGTGCGATGAGTAACCGAAGACAAAGAACATGCCGAAACTTTTGATAAAATGAAGATCTTATTTCACCATTTGAAAGGTCATGTTGCTCGGATAATTATGAAGTTGACAGAGAGAGCTTTATGCAACGCTGTCGAGGTATGGAGTTCAGGTTCCATGTTCTCGAGAGAGTTTAGAGTACAGAGAGAAGTGAGGCAATTTGATCTATAAATCTTTAAAATCTAAGTACCAAAATTGGAGATCTGAAGCCTCCCTTGCGTGTTGGCTTTCACCTTATACCTGATTCATTTTTATAGTGGAACATGCTTGTTCTAGAATCTTGCTCTTTCTTGCCTGTGTTTTTTTTTCTTTCCTACAAGGGGTTTCCATGTAAATCTTTATGTCTCCCTTATTTTGGTGTCCTCATGTCATATTTGGTGTTAGTCAAGTTATTTCTTGTCATTGATGCCTCATAGTCAAGTTTGGTAGAGTTTAGTTGTGTTGATATTGAATTTATGAAATACATGAGTTTTAAAAGTCCAACATGTCTATATTTGACCATGCTTACAAATATCAATTTCCACAATGCAGAATTAGTACCATTAGATTCATCATAAACTGTATTTTTATATATTTATTATTTTATATGTCGGTAGTTTTCTCTATAAACTTAGTCAAACATGTCTTCTTTTGAAAAAACTAATATACACTATATAGTGAAACGGAAGAAGTATGTTGGTGACTATTTGGTGGAGACTAGTGGGTACAAAACAAGGGTCAAGGGGTGGGCCCACATACGTGGTTACAATTTTCCTTTGCACCTTTTTCCCCGAGTTGAATTCCAAATTACTCAAAGTTGTAAAATTTTAAAGTTTAAAAATTCTAAATTCGAAATTGTTGATAGTTCCAAAATTTGAAAGCCCGCATTTTCTATATGTTCACATTCAAAAGGTAAAATTCCAGATGTTTTTGAAAGTTTCAACAATTCCGATAGTTAGGCCAAGAACTTTTTGAAAATCAAATTTCTGAAAGTCAGAAAACTTCTAAAGAAATGGGTAGCGGACAGGACGGTTGACTGTCCAAAAATAGAAAGCACAAGTGGTCGGTTCATACTCTAGAAAGTGCTCCACGCTCAGTAAACTAGCATACGTCACAAATCTGGATCAAAAAAACATTACTACTACTGCAAATTTTGAACTTTGGCCCAAGAATTTCTAGGTCCACTCATCATCATCCGTATGGATTGTATCTTACGTACAAGTATTTAATACTCCCTCCGTCCGGAAATACTTGTCATCAAAATAAATAAAAGGGGATGTATCTAGATGTATTTTAGTTCTAGATACATCCCTTTTTCTCCATTTTGATGACAAGTATTTTCGGACGGAGGGAGTATAATATACTATGCTTTTGTTAAGATTATTTGAGTGTAGTCAGATGGTGAGTTAGAGATTTAATGACTTAGTTAGATGTTAGGTTTTGTTTCTTTTCTTATTAACCATGTGCTACATGGACAAAAAAAATGACAATTGTGAACTCAACGTAAGTCCATTGGTCAAGTTCAAGTCCTAGACTTAGCTTGAGTGCTCGTACTTTAATGAATCTATGTCACGGTTTAATGGTTTTATTCTCTCAGTTGTAAGATGCCGTGGACATTCCGCCAAAAAAATGATGTCGGTGATTAAGAGTGGCGCCACATAAGATTATGCGAGGTCTTAATGAATTAGCACTTCACCTTGCAAATTTTCTGTTCTGAATGTTCTTTTGTCCGTATTTTCTCCACTGGTAGCCATCATTATGAGGCGAGGCTGTAATCTCCTTGCCGGTAACCCCGTTTCCTCTACCCTTCCTTGTAGGAGTAACCTCTTCTCCATCACTGCATTGCTCCATGCATGAAAACAGCAGCAGGGTGACAAATCACGTGCACGTGGAAAAGCAGCAAAGACTATGGCCGGGAAAGGTGACAAGGCGGACAAGCCTAGCAGTGTACCAGATACGAATATCATTCGTCGGAGTCCGCTGGTAGATGCCGCCCTCAGTGATCGCCGTCCCGGGCGCCGCCGTTCTGCCACTGTCTCCGGACCTCAGCACGAACAGAGACACCATGAACACCCGAGAGAGCTCCTGGCTCATCGCCACGGCCGCCTCTTGCCCACGTCCGTCGAGGTGGCCGCGGCGCAGCAATGCCAGGAGCTTCGCGTTGAGATCGTACCCACCGACGAGCTCCTGCAATAGTTTTTCTATGGCGTCTGGGTCTGGCCCGAACGTCATCTCTCGAAACTGTGGTATTGTAGGAGGTGAACAGTTTGTGGAGTTGATATTGGTCTAGCCGAAGCCCGAAGGTATTTATATTGGGGAGACGGTACGCTACACCGATCAATCACCGAGGGTATGATCACCTCCGTGTAAAACTCTCCGATTACCAGTGGGATCCCATTACCAGTCATCGATCGGTGTCTGGCGGTGGCGGGCATTTCATCATCGGTCAGACAAACGGATGAATTGTAGATTTTCTTTTCATTCTCCTTGAGATAGGCTGATCGGTGGGGCTTGATCTGGCATGGTAGGTGGCTGGGTGCATGTATGGACAAGAGAACCTAGTGAAAGTCACGCTACGTACGAAAACTCACATAATGCAAGTCATTCAATAATAGGCAAACTGGACATGCGCACTGCAGACTTTTGTTCCCCTACTGTACAACATCTCTGCTATTAAGGGGACAATTTGGTAAATGCCGATTCAATCACATCTTGTTCCTTTCTTAGGATGCTAGATCTGCTGGGGAGACATGTGACACTGCCATAAAAAACAAATCAATCACCAATCAGAAAATGTCTCCAGCAGCCCCAACCGATTCACTATCATACACCACAAATCAAACGATCTACACTACCAAAGAAGACATAACGCTCCCATTTCACTCAACGTTCTTCCATACTTAGTGCACCAAGAAAACCAAGGGAAAACCGGCACACACGTCTTCTCCCCTCTATTTTCTGTATACTCTCTATTATTAACGGTTTTGCTAGAACCCATCTAGCTGATTTTTAGTTATGTCTCATTTATTTTTATAGCCATTGGATGTGACTATAAGATACGTGTGTGCTGACGTGGCCTGTTGTATTACTTTGTTTTTTATTTTGTTTTTTACGTGAATGAGACCAAATTATATCTCATCTAGATGAGTCTTAGGCACTCCCATTATTAAAGGGGAAGTTTGTACTTCGTTCATCCCCCGAGCCCATCAGTCGAAGCATCTTCCCACGACGTTTTTTTTTTCTTTTCCTTTTACTAACCGCAACCCCACCCAATTTGGCAATTGTTAATTCAATCACATCTCCTTCCATTTTTATGATGCACTTACGCATCTCCCTAACAGATCCACTGCCATAAAATACAAATCACTCATTAATCAAAAAATTGTCTCCAGCCACCCCAACCGATTCACTACTATACACGGCAACTCAATCAATATCACTACCTAAAAAAGACATAACATTCTCATTTCACTCAACCTTCATCCGCATCTGTTTCATGCTTAGCGCGCCAAGAAGACCACGGGAAAACTAGCACACACGTCTTCTCCCCTCTATTCCCCTTATAATCTCTACTATTAAAGGGAGTTTATACATCGTTCATCCCCCGAGCCCCACCAATCCAAGGATCTTTCCACGATTCTTTTTCCTTTTAGTGATCTCTATTTTTTACTGACCGCAATCTCACATAGTTTGGTAAGTGTTGATTCAATCACATCTGCTTCATTTTTTAGGATGCACTCCCGCATCTCCTCAACAGATCCACCGTAACAAAAAACAAACAAAAAGAATCACCAATCAAAAATTGTCTCTAGCAACCCCAACCAATTCACTACTATGCACGGCAAATCAATCCATCTACACTACCTAAATAAGACATAAAGTTCCCATTTAGCTCAACCTTAATTCTCCTCCATTCCGTGCTTAGCACGCCACGAAAACCAGAGGAAAACCGGCATGCACGTCTTCTCCCTTCTATTTCCTCTATAATCTCTACTATTAAAGGGAGTCTATACGGTGTTCAATCCCTGAGCCCCACCGACTGTAGGACCTTTCCACGATTCTCCATTTCCTTTTACTGACTGCAACCCTCACTTAGTTTGACAATTTCCGATTTAATCAAATTTCTTCCTTTTTTAGGATGCACTCACGTGTCTGCCCAACATATCCAGGACAATACAAATAAACCAATCATCAATGAAAAATTGTCTCCACCAGTCACAAGTCACAACCAATTCACTAACATACAAGGAAAATCAATCTATCTACACTACCTAGAAAAGACATAATGTTCATATTTCGCTCAACCTTCACCCGCCACCGTTCCGTGCTTAGCACGCCAAGAAAACTAGGCGAAAAACCGACACACACTTATTCTCCCCTCTATTCCCTCTATAATCTCTACTATTAAAAGGGCACGTCGTTCATCCCTCGAACCCCACCGATCACAAGATCTTTCCATGATTCTCAATTTCCTTTTACCGACCGCAACGTCACCTAGTTTGGTAAGTGCTAATTCAATCACATCTCTTTCATTTTTAGGATGCACTCATGCCAAGCTGGCAATGGGGATTACCCATGCGGGTATTGAACTCCCATCCCGGTCCCAATGATAGTCTCCCCACGTCTATCCCCGTCCCAATGATAGGCTCCCCACGTCTATCCTCGTCCATGTCCCCGCCCACGGGGATAAAAAAATACCCATCCCTAGCCCTGTACGGTTTTTCATCCCCCTGGAGAAACACATACCCTCAATCAATAACAACATCCAACAACATTTCAATAGAAAAATATTATTTCAGTATAATAAACAACATGTAACGCCACTTTGGGCCATGCGTTATGGTTAGTTTGTGGTTTTCTTTGGACTTCTTTCGGCCAAATAGCGGGGATGGTAGAAATTTGGGTGGTTATGTGTAAGAATTACCTAGGATCTAATATTTTAGGTCTCACATATAAGGACTTCATGAATAAGACGGATAACGGGTACACAGTGGCGGCGCTAGGCCCCATGCAGGGCATGCCATGGCCTGGTGCGTGGCCTCAAATCTTTGTGTATCGTAGCATATAGGTCACTGTTTGACACTGCAGCATGCAGTCAGCCTAGGGCTTGCCCGGGTCATTGCCTAATACTGACGCTGCCACTACAACTCCGAGTAATGTTATTCCATCCTTGTTCGTGTCTTACCTGATGTATAAAGTATTTGATCCAACAACTTTCCCGTGTGCAGTAAAACTAATCTATCCATGTCCCCTAATAAAGTAATTACCTACAGTGATGCGGGTAATGGTTACCCATTGCCAGTTTGACACTCACATGTCTCCCCAACATATCCACTGCCGAATCTAGCGCACGTGGTGGCTCTGATGATGCAGGCTGATAAGGTTGCCTGGTGACGACTCTAATCTTTTACTCCCTCCGTTCCTTTATATAAGGTGTATTTGTTTTTTGATAAAATTTCAGAATGTAAGGTGCATTTATTCTAATTTCTCATAATTTCCTTGTTAGCCCTCCAGAAAAAAGGAAACTATCTCTCTCCTCATTGTTTGTATCTTTGCTCGTACCAAAAGAAGGAAACTATCTCTCCGTTGATTGCATCTATCTCTTACTTTCCTGGAGTAACTGATTACTTGCCACTAACCAACAAATTTGCCAAGGGTAATTTTGTCCTGACATGTGTATAATTATGTGTCTTGGTCACCGTGCCGAAAATAATACACCTTAGATAAAAGAACGGAGGGAGTATATCTAAATAGCTAGCACACCCACTAACCTATTTTTCTTAACATGTAAGTGTGCTATCTTAACATGGAGCATGCGTGAAAAAGACCCACCTTAACATGCAACCATGGATAGCATATATCAATAATCCTACACCTACGAACACCATACGCAAGGCTACATAACCTTCTAAATTAATCTAAACAGCCCCCTTTGATTTTCAGGGGGTGGGCCCATCCATTCTCTAAACACCAATCATAATTCTCCACCTTGATTTTTACGTTTAACTAGTCTACGTAAGTCTAGCATTGCCCTAGCATATATAGTAAAAAAAATCCACGAACATAGCAAACATGCATGATCATATCCTCTTATTATGCTATTTGTATTTAATAAATATTTTGCTATTCTAAAAATAATTGAAGGCAATAAATCATGTGTATTTCCTATTTTAGTTATCAATTATCACCGGAGTGCCTAAACTTGTAATGGATGGTCACTTTGGCTCTGAAAACTGTAAAATATACGAAACTTGACTGTGCGTGCAAACACGGTGCCTCCTCCCATATTTGCACATTCAGTCAAGTTCAGTTCTAGGTCGGTCGTACAGTCAGTACAACGATGCATCGACTGCCCACTGGCGCAGCGGATATGGCGACGGACCCCCCCCC
>LR738710.1:859428265-859450580 GCA_902687465.1 Secale cereale | reverse complement strand
ATATATATATATATATATATATATATATATATATATATATCAGTTTTGCTAAGTCTCAGTCGACATAGACTTCGTTATGTCTCAGTCGATGTTGTATTCCATTGATCTTGCATTGAAATTCGTACAAAAAATTCTTTCGGTTTTTTCCTTTTTCTTCTCATATACACTATCACTTGACTGAGACTAGGGATGGCAGTTTTGCCCATGGGTATGGGTACCCGCGGGTACCCTACCCGAAAATAGTGGGCATGGGTGAGACTTTCTACCACTTCATACCCATGGGTATGGGTATCCATACCCGCAAAATGCATGGGTAGGGTATGGGTATGAAATTATACCCATGGGTAACCCAATGGATACCCAGAAAATTAATAAATAAATAAAACCCTATAATATGTGAATAAATAATTATATTGAGTTCTTAACTAGCCCACAGACCACAGGCCCATAGCTGTCCATCGCCCCATACCCCTCGTATACCTACAGTAGTTATCTTCTCTGCTTTTCCTTGACCTTTGAAGATGAAGCAATCAAGAGCCGGGTTACTGAATCCTCGTCGATTCATCCGCAACTAAGGCTATATATTGTACCCACCGGACGGGTACCTGAATTTAAACCTTCTTCTCATCTTACCTTTGTCATATCAATGATATATATTGTACCCACCGGATACCCATTGGGTATAGGATACCCGATGGGTATGGGCATGGATACCAATTTGCGCCCATGGGTAGTGAAGTGGGTGGGTATGGAGAAAAGATTTGGGTATGGGTTTGGGTAGAAAAGTGTTGTACACGCCCATACCCTACCTATTGCCATCCCTAACTGAGACTTGGTTAAGTCTAAGTCGACTGAGACCTAGACACACCCTATATATATAGTATAATCCACCACATGTTAATGTTTGTCAGTGACTTTGTGTGCACACGCGTACGCGTATACATATGTTTTTTGAGTGGTGGTGACGGTGCCCGACGACGTACTGTATTCAGGAGCAGCGCGGCCACGCTGACGTTGTGTCTGTAAACCTGGCAACAGCCATGGGCGCATCGTCCGAACGACTGATGGAAGGAGCCGCGACGGGAGAAAATAGCGGGCCGCACGGCAAGTAAATATCGCCCATCGCCATAGCGTCCGTGCTCGTGGAGAGTCCGCCGCCGGCCGGCACGTACACCGCTGGATCACTCGAGCTGATCGCTTCGACGGGCAGCGAGGACGACGACGACGATGGAGCTGCGGGTGCCTTCACGGGAGCAAATGGCGACCCGCACGAGATCTCCGCGTCCAGCGGGCTCGGCGTACGCCCGCCGTCCAGATCATCCGGGCCTGCTCCCACGGGCGGTGGCAACGGCAAGGATGAGGACGACGGACCTGCAGGCGCAGCTCTTCCGGTGACCATGGCAAGGCACGAGGCGGTGGTGTCATCGTCTAATTCGGCAGGGTGAAGAGGAGGATCGAAATGGCCTCTCCTTGCCATATTGTTCTTGTTCGTCGTAGCTTCTCCGGGAGGCAATGCTTGTGGGCACTTGTGCTCGTGCACGTAGGTGACCTGGAACATGGGACGACGGCCGCTGCTGTTATCCTGCTGCTGCACCGTCTTCTTCGCCCTGCAGCCGCGGTCACGGCTAAACATGCATTTGTAGTAGAACCTGCAAACATATTATAAAGTTAGAGAGGTCGCAGTCATGGACCTCATGGTCCAGTTTTGCTTTTTCAGCAAAACTTCCAATCCATACATCGTTTGTCAGGGTAGTACACGGAACATCAGAATTAACAAAAAATACTTCATCTGTAAACAAATGTAAAATGTTTTAGATCATTACTTTAGTAATCTAAAATGTGTCATATTTGTTTACGCGGTACATAGAACGTCCTCTTTGCAGTGTGGGTGACTGAAGACAAGGAACATGTTGAAATTATTGACTACTAGTATTGGTTTTTAGTTTGTAAAAAGTCTGATCGAATTTGTCTCTCAGCGTTATTTCCTTGCGTTACTAATTTGGACTTTTTCGTCTATATCTATGTGAGAGCTGAGTTTAGTCCCACCTCGCCTAAAGACGAACAACAAGACCGGTTTAAATAGTCGGATAGTACAGAAACAGTAAGATCCGGTCTTCATTACACTCTTGTTAAGGATATGGATTGTTACTACGAATCTTCATCTATTCCGGGCAAAGAAGGTCTATAGTGACAGTCCATATTCCTAACGATGGATGCCATCGCTTTTTATTAATTCATTTTTAACATTTTCGTCTTTTGTGAGAGCAATGGGTCCAACCATTTAATTCCGGAAAATCATACAATGCAAGAAATTGACCCCTGTAGGGTGTATTAAAAATTTGAGCGCGTTTTGAAGAGGCCTCGCCTGAGGCCGCTTGTAAACCGCACCATCTCTGAGATAGTCTCTGGAGCTGCATGTTTCAGTGAAACCGAGTATAGGCTCTTGGCAATGTGCACCAGTATGCCGAGTGGCAGTGGATGCTCTTGGCAGCGTGCACCAGTATGCCGAGTGGATGCTCTCGGCAAAGATCTGATCGATGGAACCAGCTGCAGTGAAGTCACTTTATTTTGTGGAAAGTCACTATTTGGCTCTAGGCAAACTATTTTCTGAGTGCCCGACGGTTCGTTCTCGACAAAGTTATATTTGCTTGAAAGGTGTTCACGCTCTTTGCCGAGAGAAATTCCCGACGAAGACTTTGCCGACTTTATTTGGCCCTTTGCCGAGTATCTCCAGCACTCCGCGTAGGTGCCTATGACTAGTTTGGAACGTGGGGGAGTACACCAGAAATACATAGTTGGTCCAACTGAAAAAAAGCGTTGGTACTAGAATGCACGAAATAGTAAACTAAATAGTTATGGTTAACTAGAAGAAAGGAAACAAGCTAGAGACTATTGAAAAGGAAAAAAACTGACAATGTGTGGTTTCTGATTTTATAAAGATGGTAATATGTTTGACAAATTTAAAATTATAAGCCCAACCACACCCCCTTAGACTTCTCTCCGTGTGAAATTCTGAAGTTCTGAAGTTTTTGTAATTCAAAAGGTCTTGAAATTTAAGAAAATCTCAGCATTTTATTAAGCATGATTTTTTAAAAAGTTTTTAATTTTTGAAATTTGAAAAAGGTCAAACTTCCAATTTTTTGAATTTCCCAAAAGTTTTAAATTTTGAGAGTTACACCTGGATTAAAGTTGTTGTTGGAATTTCTGAAAGTTGCCAAAAATGTGAAGTTTGACCAAGTGTTGACTTCCAAAATGGAATGTTTGCCTTACTCGACGAACCAGTTTTTTAGTCTGACGTATTTATCCAGCATCACTCTGGTCTTATTTCGAAGTGTCCACGCCTTCTAAAATATTCTTGGGTTTGAGCTACTCATCCTATGGATGTATCTTACATGGAACAAGTAGTTATCTTAGGACATCTCCAAGGCGGATTCGCAAACCTTCCGTAATCGTCCGGATCACGCTGTACGGACCGCAGAAGCCATCCAACTCCGACCTGTATTGGTCCAAGGAGCAGTCCGGACGCGATTTCTCCTGCATACCGGAGACAAATGTGGGGAGGTTTGCGGGAGTCCGGACAGCTCCAAGCCCGCTTCTGACCGCACCGGCCCGTCAGAAAACCCCTCCCCCTCCCGCGCGCTCTCGCCTATTGCCACCTGCCCGCATTCATGCCGTTGTAGAGCATGCCGCTTGATGTCTACACACGCTTCTACTCTTGTAGACTATGTTGGGCCCCCAAGCGCAGAGGTTTGTAGGACAGCAGCAATTTCCCTCAAGTGGATGACCTAAGGTTTATCGAACTCAGGGAAGTAGAGGTTGAAGATGGTCTCTCTCAAGCAACCCTGCAACTAAGATACAAGAAGTCTCTTGTGTTCCCAACACACCTAATACAACTAGGAGTTGTATAGATGCACTAGTTCGGCGAAGAGATGTTAAATGGCAAGTGATATGGATGGCAAAACAAAGTAATATAAATCTGTAATAAAACGTGCAGCAAGCAAACAAGTGGTAAACGTGAGCACAAATGGTATTGCAATGGTGGAAACAAGGCCTAGGGATCATACTTTCACTAGTGGCAACTCCCAACAACATTAACATAATCGAATCATATGATATTTCCCATAAAACATGCAATGGAGACGCACCCGGAGGTCATTCCTTCGTGGTCAAGAGAGGACGAGAATTATGTAGGGCTACAAAAGCACACCTCAAAGTTCGTAGTTCTCAATCTAAGGATTTCCCAATGTCACCGGGGCCATCCAAAGAGAGTCCCACAATCACCACAACATATCTAAAGGATAGTCAAAGACAAGCACCAAGAGACTCTCAATCTTCAATCAACACACAAGAGAGGAAATCACTCATGAAAATATTTTTCTAATCCATGTCCAATAGACCGCTGTCACCTTGGTCTCGGGGATTATACTAGATAAAGACAAGTGAGTACATCAATCCAATACATAGAGGAAGGGGAAATATCATGGGATCACCCTAGATTAACATAGCCTATGATCACAACGAAGATCACATCATGGAGAGAGAGATAACCACATAGCTACACGTACGAGCCCTCGGCCCCGGAGGAAACTACTCACGCATGGACATGGTGAGGAGGAGGTTGATGATGGTGTTGATGGAGAGATGCAGCCCCGCGAGGAGGAGACGGCCGTCGGCAGCCACGGAGGCGGCGGCGGCGGCCCTTGGGGGCGCGGCGGCGGCGGCGGCCCTAGGGGGCGGCGGCGGCCCTCGGGGCGGCGGTGGCCCTAGGGGGCAGCGGCCCCTTGGCCCCCCTTCTTCCTTGTAGATGGTGCTGCAATGGTGCTGGTCCTCCCCTCCAAAACGGCGGCTCGGGAGGAGGAAAATTCGTGGCCCTTGGTGACCTAGGTTTCCTCTCTTTATATAGACTCTCGGATTCCCGTCATCAGATTTTGGGCCTCAGTAAAACGGGCTTTACTCGGCCTTCCAGACTCCGATTTGAACGAATTTTATATCCAGAAGCATCGCCTCGAAATTCCCCACAACTTTCGCAACTAGACTTTTTCCGTTTGACGTCGTCTTCGGGCCGGAACGTGACCATCTTTAAAAAACATTCTCAGACAGATTTCAGGAAAGTCAGAGTCCTACTCCAATACGACTCCTTTTGCGTTTTTGTCAATTTCCAAGTAATTCCTACACAATAAAGTGTAAAACAAGAACATTGTGCACTTTTGCAACCATTAGTAGGTTAGTCCAAATATGATCAAAAGTGTATGGAAGTGCATAAATATCATAGCAATATCACACAAAAAGGGCATGGAGCAAGCAGAAATTATAGATACGTTTTGGACGTATCACCGCTCCGCATAGAAGATGGCTCAGGGCGGACGCGACTTCTCACTGCCTCCGCCATTGAAGCGGCGCGCTAGCCGAGGGCGCTGCCCGTTGCACGCCTGCCTGAACACGCCTCCTCGCCGCATTCATACACCCCCATTAACCTGCGGGGAAGCCGAGAAACCTACTCCGACCATACGTCAGTTCATGACTGGGCCGACAGGAAACGCAATGACTGCCAAGCTCCTACTGTCCGCCCTCTATTTAAATGAGGGCAGACGCCGGGCAAGAACAACACCCCTCCGCTGCTCCCCTAATCTCTTCCTCCACCACTCTTCTGATGGCTTCCAGAGAGCAGTTCTTCGGCATACAAGCCGGCTGGATGGCCGGTCGAGCCGAACGGATATGAGTGATGCAGCTCGCTGCTCCACCTCCCGAGCCTCCCCTAACATAGCAAGTTGCCACCCCAAGCCGCCACGTGGTCCGGAGACTCGCCGTTCTAGGCCCACTCGATGAGGAGTGTCCAGTTGCACGACAGCGGCACAGCGGGGAGCACGGCGGCACGGGTGTAATCGCTACCGTCGACGATCGCGTGTCTGGGGCCGCGCCTCCCGTGCCTGCGATCGCGCCATGCAGGTGATACGTCCAAAACGTATCTATAATTTATGCTTGCTCCATGCCACTTTTGGGTGATATTGCTATGATATTCATACACTTCCATACACTTTTGATCATATTTGGACTAACTTACTAATCCAGTGCACCCCAGTGCCAGTTTCTGTTTTCGGCTGTTTTTGTATTTCAGGTTTTCACGTTACGAGAACTGCCCAGAAAAATCCAGAAAAATTATATAAAAAATCAGCGTTTCGGAAACAACCGTGCGTCCGAAGGACAACCGGGGGGGGGGGCACCAGGGCTCCAGGTGCCCTGGCGGCGCGCCCCCTGGGCCCCCCGATGCCCCCCTTTGGCATGTATTTAAAGCGTCCTCCGAAACCCTCAGAACAGGAACTCTTTTCGCGATCCCATCTCTGTTCCGCCGCCGCCGCCGCTTCCAAGATCGGGAGCACCAGGAGAACTCTTCCCGGCACCCTGCCGGAGGGGAGGATCACCACCGGGAGCTTCTCCACCACCATGGACGCCTCCCGGATGACTCGTGAGTAGTCGCCCTTGGACCATAGTCCATGACCAGTAGCTATGTGATGTTCTCCTCCCGTTCTTGTGCTTCACTAATTAGTCCTCGTGAGCTGCCCTACATGATCGAGGCACCTATGTAATCCTTATGATGTTGCTATGTTGAGTTTGCTGGGATCCGATGGATTATGAGATTATGTTCAGATTGATCTTGAGTAATATATTTGATTTACCTCTTTTATATTTATGTTCATAAGTAATTCTTGCAAGTTCTCCGTTGTTATTTATTACTTTGGCCAAGTAGTAGGTAGTGACTCCAAGAGGGAACGTTATGCTCGATTGTGGGTTCATGCCCCTCGATGACTAGCTTGAGTGACAGAATCATGAGTCTAGGGGATGTGCTGTTGCCACAAGGGGGAAAACAACGGTGCTTGTGCCAGCGGGTGCAAGGATTGTTTACTTTACGCAAAGTTTTTTTAATGCAGTTGTCTGTTGCATTGAGTTTACACTATGGGTGGGACTCGCAACTTAATACCAGCGAGATGTTCTGGATAGATATCTCAAGGTGGATGATTAGTAGTAGATATTGATGGATTTCGGTCTACTTACTTTGGCGTACCGCCCATGCTTTGAACCTCAACCTTTCTTGCAATGTAGTCAACATTGGTTTGCGTTCGTGGTCCTGTCAATTGCCCAGCTGTAATTCGTTTACCTCACATAGCTGTTTTATCGTCTTTTGGGAGAGAGACATCACTAGTGAACATCACGAGACTCCGGTACATATTACCATCATTGATCACACCCGCTATTTACTTTTCGTTATTATTTACTATTGCAAAACACTATCTATCACTACTATCATTGCTTTTAATCCTTTGTGAACTACAAGGCCGGAGGGATTGACAACCTCTCTGTACTCGTTGGGAGCAAAGTTATTTGTATCTGTGTGCAGGTCCACGTTGATTGCTACTATCTGGCGCCGTAGCAGTTGACACCTACTTGTTGAACCTAGGAGTCTCTGGGGATTCGATCCTTGGCATCTTTGCTAAGGGAAAACACTTCCACAACACTGCATCTTACACCTTCCACTTGGGGTAACCAACGAGGGGTTCGAGGCCCATCAAGGAGTATTTTCTGGCGCCGTTGCCGGGGACTCCACTCTTCAGGATAGGGGAGTTGCACGCTATCTTTTACCTTTGCTTTTAGTCTTGTTAGTTTACCTTTCAGTTTTCTTTATGTCTTTTCACCAGTTATGCTTATGGACAACCTTGCTATTGGATCGTTGCTTGCGGGAAGACGCCCCACACCTGTGGTGGTTGCTCCTCCTCCTACTGAAATTGTGCCCTATAAAATATCGGCTGGTATTATCAATTATGTTTTGGCTAATCGCTATGCAGGAGACAGACATCCCGGTGAACACTTGCTATATCTGTCACAACTATGTTCATTATTTAAGCTTGCAGGTGTATCAAGGGAGTTTGTCATGAGGAAATTGTTCGCCGTATCACTTATAGATAAGGCTTCAGATTGGTATAAGCTTCTCGATAACTCGCACTTGCTTGATTGGCAAGAGCTTATGTCTCTCTTTTATACTAAGTTTTATCCTCTTCATGATACTTATGTGGAGAGTAAGAGTACCTTTTTGCATGTGGATCATGGTAACAATGCTTTATGTGATGCTTATATTGTTGAGTTTATTCGTGATCCCACTGAAAATTATTATGAGAAGGGAACATATGCTTATAGATATTTCAGTAATATCAAGTTCCCTTTCTTTATGTTGAAGGTTTTGAAGCTGCACTTGTTTTGTCTTCCTATGCTTATTGCTTTGTGTTTCAATGAATTATTCTATTGCAATATTCCTATGCATAGGAAGCATGTCAGGCTTAAATGTGTTTGGTATTTGCTTCTTGATGCTATCTTTTGTTCTTCAACTCTTATTCCTACGAGAGCATCATTAAAGTCTTATGCCTAGCTTAAAGGCATAAAAGAAAGCGCTTTTGGGAGGCAGCCCACATGAATAATTTTTTTGCTTTTGTTGTGTCTTGATGTTGTTTACTGCTGTAGCATCATCATTGTATCTTTGCTTTTCATATTTGTGCCAAGTATAGCCTCCGATTGCTAGAAAGTTCAAAAGTTGTGAGGTGCTGTCCAGGAAACAGATTTTGTCCTTGGATAGAAAAATTCGTATAAAATCACCAGATCATCTTTTTGGTCTGAATTGTTTCGACAGCGTTCTCTATATAATTGTCTTTCGTGCGTCTGTTCTGAGTTTTTTGATTTGAGTTGCAGAAGTATCCCGAACAGATCAATTACTACCTGCTGTTCGGTTTTTCACAGATTCTGTCCTGTTTTGCCTTTCCTTCATTTTGCAAATCAAGAGCTTGCTTTTTCTTTGCAAAAACCTTTTGGCAATCTTGAGAAACAGTAGAACTTCAAGAATATCTTTATTTCCAGCAAGGTATAATTATTTTATTAAGGGTACTAACCTCGCTAATCAGATTATGATGAGTTATGTATGAAGGGAGTTTTCAAGTGTGCGAGGGAAGATGATAAAAAGATTCAGGAGTGTCAAGCGCTCAAGCTTGGGGATGCCCCCGTGCACCCCCAAGAAATATTCAAGGAGACTCAAGCGTCTAAGCTTGGGGATGCCCCCGTGCATCCCCTTCTCCATCAACATTATCAGTTCGTCTTTCGTTCCACTATATTTTTATCACTTCATGTGTTATGTGCTATGCTTGGAGCGTCTTGCTTTTAGTTTTCTTTTTAGTTTTTCATAACGAGTCGGAACTCAGCGTTCTTTATGTGGGAGAGAAACACGCTCCACTTCTACCTAGAACATAACATAGAATTTCCATGTCTATCTTTGTTGTGTGTGTTGTTTGTCTTTTAATAGCTACTATCATGCTCTGCTCTTAGTATTCATGCTTATCTTTTCAAAGAGCTTTTGTTTAGTTGGTTGCTTGAACTCTCTTTAACTATCATGCTCACCTTACCAAGAGAGTTTGCTTCCGTTGCATTGGTTAATGTGTCTATGATAAAGATGCTACGTGCATGATGGAGCTTAGTAGTTCAGGTTTTCTTATGGTTAATCTCAAATAGCTAGGGGGTTCCCAATGTGTTATTGGAGTACCAACATGATTTGTTTGCCTATGATGTGGTATGGTTTAGTAATATCTTCCTTCGAGAATTTATTTTGATTGACTTGGCATATGCTCACGCATATTTAAGACTGTAAAGAAAGTCTGTCAAGCCTTGATGATCTTTTATTTCTGAGTAGCGATATAACTACCATGCCTGATTCAATATTGCTTTGTCGCTCTGCATGATTATGACCGTCATTGCTCTCTTAGTTGGTCGCTCCCAGTCTTTTGTTAACCTCCACCTGTACTAAGCGAACTAACTTTGCAATATATAGCTCATGGGAAAGTAGCTTAAAAACTATTGTGGTAAAGAATATGTTGCTTATGTATCTTATTTCTTATAAGTTGCTTGCTGAGCGGTAACCATGTTTCTGGGGACGCCATCAACTGTCACACTTTTGTTGAATATCATGTGAGTTGCTATGCATGTTCGTCTTGTCTGAAGTAAGGGTGATTTGCCGTGGGTTGAATGAATATGCATATTGTTAGAGAAGAACATTGGGCCGCCAACCAAAGCCATGTATCATAGTGGAAGTTTTAGCTTGGACATTAATCATCAATCTCTTATAAGAATATGCTTATGCATTGAAGAGGAGTCCATCATCTATTTTCTATGTTGTCCCGGTATGGATGTCCTCAAGTTGAGATCTATCAAAAACGAGAAATCAAATGCGATTTATCTCCTTGGACCTTTGTACAGGTGGCATAGAGGTACCCCTTTGTGACACTTGGTTGAAACATATGTAATGCAATGATAACCCATGGAAATCCGAGCTAATTAGGACAAGGTGCGAGAACTATTGGTATTCGATGCATGAGGCTTGCAACTTATAGGATGTCTTATGCATGACACATATGAAGTACTACTACCGTTGACACAATTGCTTCTATGTTTTCAAAATAAAAAGCTCTAGCACTTCAAGCACCAACTACTGAGAGCATGATTGTCATTCTGAGTGTAATGTGCATTGTCCCAAAGTAGCATTGTCTTTTGCATGATTGTGATATCGTTTATTCTGAAATGATTGTATCTAGTCATCACTTAAACCTTGAAGGTGCCCCTACATTTATGTTTTGCATCACTAAAGGGGGCAAGCTAGATATCACTTTATCATATTTGCACATCATGTTCATTGCAAATCTATTTGAAGTTTCAGTTTCATGTTGTAAAACTTTCAGTCATTTGTGATTTTCTCATGAGGCAACTTAATTACTATAGAATCATTGTCTCAGTAAGCTTTTGTCATATGACTATAAAAAGTCCTATATGGTTAATAGCATGTCACCACAGAAATTATTCTTGTTATCATTTACCTACTCGAGGACGAGCAGGAATTAAGCTTGGGGATGTTGATACGTCCAAAACGTATCTATAATTTCTGCTTGCTCCATGCCACTTTTGGGTGATATTGCTATGATATTCATACACTTCCATACACTTTTGATCATATTTGGACTAACTTACTAATCCAGTGCACCCCAGTGCCAGTTTCTGTTTTCGGCTGTTTTTGTATTTCAGGTTTTCACGTTACGAGAACTGCCCAGAAAAATCCATAAAAATTATATAAAAAATCAGCGTTTCGGAAACAACCGTGCGTCCGAAGGACAGCCGGGGGGGGGGGGGCACCAGGGCTCCAGGCGCCCTGGCGGCGCGCCCCCCCTGGGCCGCACCGGGGGGCGCCTGGGCCCCCCGAAGCTTCCCCGATGCCCCCCTTTGGCATATATTTAAAGCGTCCTCCGAAACCCTCAGAACAGGAACTCTTTTCGCGATCCCATCTCTGTTCCGCCGCCGCCGCCGCTTCCAAGATCGGGAGCACCAGGAGAACTCTTCCCGGCACCCTGCCGGCGGGGAGGATCACCACCGGGAGCTTCTCCACCACCATGGACGCCTCCCGGATGACTCGTGAGTAGTCTCCCTTGGACCATAGTCCATGACCAGTAGCTATGTGATGTTCTCCTCCCGTTCTTGTGCTTCACTAATTAGTCCTCGTGAGCTGCCCTACATGATCGAGGCACCTATGTAATCCTTATGCTGTTGCTATGTTGAGTTTGCTGGGATCCGATGGATTATGAGATTATGTTCAGATTGATCTTGAGTAATATATTTGATTTACCTCTTTTATATTTATGTTCATAAGTAATTCTTGCATGTTCTCCGTTGTTATTTATTGCTTTGGCCAAGTAGTAGGTAGTGACTCCAAGAGGGAACGTTATGCTCGATTGTGGGTTCATGCCCCTTGATGACTAGCTTGAGTGACAGAAACATGAGTCTAGGGGATGTGCTGTTGCCACAAGGGGGAAAACAACGGTGCTTGTGCCCGCGGGTGCAAGGATTGTTTACTTTACGCAAAGTTCTTTTAATGCAGTTGTCTATTGCATTGAGTTTACACTATGGGTGGGACTCGCAACTTAATACCAGCGAGATGTTCTGGATAGATATCTCAAGGTGGATGATTAGTAGTAGATATTGATGGATTCCGGTCTACTTACTTTGGCGTACCGCTCATGCTTTGAACCTCAACCTTTCTTGCAATGTAGTCAGCATTGGTTTGCGTTCGTGGTCCTGTCAATTGCCCAGCTGTAATTCGTTTACCTCACATAGCTGTTTTATCGTCTTTTGGGAGAGAAACATCACTAGTGAACATCATGAGACTCCGGTCCATATTACCATCATTGATCACACACGCTATTTACTTTTCGTTATTATTTACTATTGCAAAACACTATCTATCACTACTATCATTGCTTTTAATCCTTTGTGAACTACAAGGCCGGAGGGATTGACAACCTCTCTGTACTCGCTGGGAGCAAAGTTATTTGTATCTGTGTGCAGGTCCACGTTGATTGCTACTATCTGGCGCCGTAGCAGTTGACACCTACTTGTTGAACCTAGGAGTCTCTGGGGATTCGATCCTTGGCATCTTTGCTAAGGGAAAACACTTCCACAACACTGCATCTTACACCTTCCACTTGGGGTAACCAACGAGGTGTTCGAGGCCCATCAGCAGGCAGAGGCATAAGCCGGGTGCGCGGAGAGCGACGAGTCGGTGGCCGGCGCCTCCGTGTGCGCCACCATCACCTAGGAGAAATAGAACACTGGAGTCCGCCGCCGCTTGGGTCCCACAAAGGCCACCACCTAGGCGACACCGGCGTATACAGTCGGTGTCTTGGTCAGTTCTTCTCTTTCGAGGATCTTCGTCAACCCCACATGGGCTTCACGGAAGCGGAGCCGCCGCCTTACCATCCCGCTGAAGCATTAGACGGGGGTTCCACTCCAATGAGTGGCGGAGAAGCGAGCCGTCCTTTGCGCTAAAGCGTATACCTCTGGGAGTCCCGGCAGTCTGGTGATCGGGCTGCCGGACACGAGGAAGATAAAGGGATCCACGGGCGGCGATTTAGATTAGGTATTAATTATACCTTCAGAGCCGGACTAGCATTGTTGATGTAAATGTACTGAAAAATTTCATGTTTATAAAAAATCAGGCCGTGTTTATATGAAGTCCGCACTTCTTTGCATGAATTTCGTCCGGTTGGTTTGAGTTGTTATGAAAAAGTAAGCTAGCGTTGAATGACTGCCTCCTGCATCTGTGTCCGTGGACTAGTCCTCTCACTCCTGTCCACGGGCAGATGTGGGAGTTTTTTTGCGGGTTGTCATTGGAGATACCCTTATGTTCTGCAATGCAACAAGACGGAGGAAAAATCGAGAAAAAATGATGTTTGTTTGCTAATTAATATCATAATATGTAGAGAACTGACCACTTCATGTTTGTTAGGTAGTCTCAAGTTATTGAAGACATACACCCCACGTCCTCTTTTTTTCGTGGCAAGAAACAATGAACTAGGTGGAGAGTTAATGCATCACGCCTAGTGCATTGGTAGGGAGGGAGTAGTTTAACCGAATTGTATGATTTCAGAGAAAAGTAATAAGCCTTTTTGTCAGATTTGAGGGAGGGAGTAGTGAGTAGGAGATTCAGTGATCTAAGTGTTGGGGTTCCTTTCTCTCTTTCCTTATTAACTCTGTGCGCGTCACATACTCCCTCCGTTCCAAAATATTTGTCTTTCTAGACATTTCAAATGAACTACAAATACGGATGTATCTAGACATATTTTAGAATGTAAATTCACTCATTTTCCTTCGTATGTAGTCACTTGTTGAAATATCTAGAAAGACGAATATTTAGAAACGGAGGGAGTATATAGAAGCATCGGAGGTGTTAGCACTTCACCTTGCAAATTTCCTTTTGTGAATGTTTTTTTGTCCGTATTTTCTCCAATGGTAACCATCACTGTGAGGCGAGGCTGTAATCTCCTTCTTGGTTTCCTCCTTTTCCCTGCTATATCGTTCCATGGAGGCAACAGCAGCTCAGTAATAAATCACGTAAAATGAAGAAATCAAAAGACTAGCCAGAAAAAGTGACAAAGAGTCAGTAGTGTACCGGATTCGCATGCCCTTCGCCGGAGTCCGGTCATCGGCGCTACCCTCAGTGATCGTTGCCGCTGGCGATGCCATCCTCTCTCCCACCACTCTGATGCTTTCTCGAGACTTGAGCATGAACAGAGACACCATGAACACCCGGGAGAGCTCCTGGCTCATCGCCGCGGCCGCCTCTTGTCCACGTCTGTCAAGGGGGCTGCGGCGCAGCAATGCCAGGAGCCTCGTGTTGAGATCGTACCCGCCGACGAGCTCCTGCGTTAGTTGTTCCATGGCCTCTTGCCCAAACACCATCTTCAAATTGTGAGTCGTGGGAGGTTACGGCGATTGAAGTATTGTACGGCTAGGAGGTCTAGCTGAAGCTCTTTATATAGGGATGAGGCAAGGCAGGTGGATGCGACGTCTTTAAAACCACGTGGGAGAGAGATAAAAGACAAATGAGAGTGAGAAGAGGAAACTTCCATCCCACGCGTGGATAACAAAAGACTTTTTTTTTTAAAAGGAGATTAAAACTCCAGCCTCGGCATCGATCAATGCATATATCCATCTTCATTAATTACTCCCTTTGTTCCTAATTTTTTTTTAGAGATTTCAATAAAGACTACATACAAATGTATATAGACTTGTTTTAGAGTGTAGATTCACTTATTTTGATCCGTACGTGATCTGCATTGAAATGTCTAAAAAGACTTATATTTAGGAACGAAGGGAGTATTCAACAAAGATCTGACAAGAATATACATTAAGCCCCCCGAAGCCACCACTCACACGTACAAACTCGATAATGTGAAGTGCTCTCACTTCTCATATCTCAAACCGGTGTTGTCACCGATCCATCTGCATAAAGTATCAAAACTTATAGCCGGTGCAGCAAACTGCAAACCTAAACCGTACACCACATGCACACGTTTTAGAACCCGTCATCATCATGGAACCGATGACCCATCTTTAGGAAAGAGATCTGCATCGTCCTTGCCAGCCCGGTCATCCGTCGACGCCACTATGGCGCCTAACGGCACCACCTCCCTGCGCACAAACTGATGAGCACGTCGCGGCCGCCGCCGGTACACCGCAACACCATGCCGTCAAGTACCACCAGCCGACACAGCTTGAAGTCTCCAGAAGATCTGCCGTGCGTAGGACATGCCGAACAGGCATGACACAACGTAGCACATGTCGGTCAAGCATGACTTGACATCTCCACCGAAGCTTTGTGCAAGACGAAGCCGCTCCACCTCCTGCCTCTGTCTTCTAGCGCTGCTCCACAAACGATGCTCCCAAGAAAGAAACGACACCACAGTGCCGTCATTGTTCCATCTGGAAGACCTGATCATAGGGTTTCCTCAGGAGCAACACGAGTGGGTCGACAGTAGTTACATGACAATGCCTTCATCAAGGTAACATCGCAGAACGCCGCCATTGACCGTCGTCGGCTCATTTTTCACCGGCAACTATGTCTTCCTGACTCGCAACTAGGACTAGATGACGGATCTCGAGATCCGAGCACCCAGCCTCAGGATGACCACCTTCGACGGAGGAGATGACCACCACCGCCAAGCCCACGGTTGCTGCCCTAGGCGCCCGGTTGATGCAGATCAAGACCAGGAGCGCCACCGCGATCCGAAGCCAAACCAGAGGTTGAGCGGCTGCAACATGGCCGCCGCCGCTACCTCCTGCTGCTGCTGCTACAGACCCGCCACACTCCAGCCATCGTTGCCCGCAATCACCGCCGAGGAGATAAAGATCGGAACCGCCGCAACGATCTTGAGCAGCTGATGCGCGAGAAGAAGGCTGCCGACGCCGAGCAGCTCGGGCTTTGCCCTGGCGGCGGGCAAGAGAGCGGTGGCGGGGGACCGAAGGAGGGAGGCAGGGACGCCCCGGTGCGGCGTGGCAGCGCTGCACGGGAGCGGGGGTAGGTTCGGGTGAGATGGCAATGGAGGAAGGATCCGGCGGCGGTGCTAGATCGGCTCGCAGCCCGTACTAGTCACTAGACGCTAGCCCTCCCGATCCTTTTTTAACGGAGCTCTCACCCTGAGTCTCCTATGCATGCATAAAAAAAACTTAACCCCACTAAATATAAATGATACAACCCGATTTTCAAATTGTGCTTCAAAAAATAGAAGGGGGGGGGGTTAGGGAATTCATTAGGTGTTGTTTTTGTCCTCTAATTAGCCTTGATATTGGTAAGTTTTAAGGGAAAAAAAATTCTATGAGACCAGGTCTCATAGATTAGCAGGTGAGACCCACTCTGATGGATGACACGTGGCATTTACAAATCACAAAGCACCTCCCCCACCCCCACCTGAAATCAGGGGGGAGAGATTAGATGCTTTGTGATTCGTGAATGCCACGTGTCATCCATCAGAATGGTGTTTTAAAGGCTCTGCTTGAGTTGCTATAAACTCCCGAGAAACAGGGAGCTCTTACCGCTCGAAGTCGTGGGTTCGATGTAGAGCCTATCTTAGCCTACATTTCTCGGTTAATCATTTCTTTATTTATGGTATTCTAGATCGCTAGTCGATGTGTCACGTATTGGGGAAGAGAAGAAAGGCTAACGGTGTGGACAGTGCGCGTGGGGTGTTTTCTACGCTCCTGCATTGTTGCGGTCGCGTTTGAGGGTACCTTCACGACAATGTCCAAAATAGCTTCCCTGATGCCACTAGTTGGGGGGGGGGAGCAACATGAATACAAAGTGGAAAAACATCATTTTTTTAGGGTTGGTTAGGCAAACTAGTCGTATTAACTAAGCTGAAGCTAGTGACAGATGTCCATGCGTGAAAGCGTGATCTCTTCAACCACGCCCGGGATCTCACTAGGAAAATATCATCTGCTCTCCAACCGTGCCCCGGATGTCACGAGGCAAGGCTTTTTTTGGGTGGGTGGGTGGGGTGGGGGAGCTAAACACAATTTTTTTTTTGATGCTGATAGACTTTTATTCCTCAAATAATGAATAGATCGTTTACAAGCAAATGAGAAATAAAGTCAGGGATGGACATATCCCATGAACTCTAGAAGATCTAGAGCTAAACGAATTCCGAGCTAGTTCATCTGCTACTCGGTTTGCCTTCCGGTAACAGTGCATGTAGGTCACTTTAGCAAAGTCCAAAGATAGACGTTAACACTCCATAAGTATCGCTGCATTAGGCCCTATGTACTCATCCATCAGCTGTACCTATTCGACAGCAAAGGCGCAGTCAGAGCTAAACACAAAGTATGTTTGGCGGGTGGGTCAAAAGACTATTTTTCTAATCTAACATCCCTTAAATAAATTCTTCATGAAATTTGACCAGGCTGGGGGCCCATGGCCCTGGCTCCCACACTTTAAATGCTCCTGTGCTATATACTTCCTCCGTCTCATAATGTAAGACGTTTTTTGACATTAGTATAGTGTTAAAATACGTCTTACATTATGAGATGGAGGGAATATTTATTTATTTTGAATTTTCACTGGGGGAGGGCGGGGGGGCTCCATCACCTGAATTTATCTCATTTATCAGAAGGGCAAAAAAACGCCCAGAGCAGCAAGTTTTACAGAGAGGTCCCAGGACAGGGTACCACGCACACTAACTATATGATTAGATAACGTTCAACACACCCAGCGAGACATCAACGTGGGATCGGTGATCGCCCCGAACCTTGCTCGCGAGAGGACCGTGTCGTCCCGACATAATTTGAGGGTGGCTATAAGAGACGGCGCGCCACCCCCGGAACACAACATTGTGCTTCAAACTTCTAAAAATTAAATTAAAATGTTCAATTAAAAAAAATTACAGATGTTAGAAGATATGTGTCTAGAATCCCTTAGAAAATTCAAATTCAAATTTGAATTACACAAGGAGAAACAAGAAAGAAAAATTCACATGAATAGTGTCAAAAAGGACAAAGGCATTAAAAAACAACACTATACACATTCAGATTTCTCCTTTTGTTTCTTCATGTGTATTTCGAATTTAGATTTGAAAATTTTAGGTAACGTGGACACATGTCTTATGAACATTTACAACTGGTTTTGTAATTTTTTAAAAGGTTAAAATATATTTTTTGAAAAATGGTAGAGTAGGAAGGGAGCATTTGCGGAGTGGAAGTGGAAGTGGAAGCAAATGCACTCGATCTTTGCGCTGCAGGCTGCTGCCGGCCTGAACAAAATGTCGAAAACAACAACACGAAAGAGCCCACGAGCATTGGCTTCCCTATCAGACTACTGATAGGGGATAAGCAATCATCAACGTGTAAACGCTACCGAGATAACGGCTGGCGCCTACTTTCGGTCAGCGTCTAGGGGGTGGGGGTAGCCGGGTAGGGGGCGGCATACATGAGACAAATGGATGCATTAAAAAGTTTTCTTAGTCCTCGAGACAGGCTGATTGGCGGGGCTGTTTGATCGCATGTACGATCGAATATGCAGGAAAACGCGTAGTGAAAGTCACCTGTCATGGGTTGCGCGGGCTACGAAGCTCACGCGATGTAACTCAACAATGGGAAACTGGACATTGCGCACTGCAGCTATTTTGTGTTCTCCAATTCACGTTTTTCTCACTTCGCGATGGACGTGTGTTCGAGGTTAACCGATCCATCATAGAAGAAGGCAGTACATATAAAGTTAAATGCTACTTCCTTCATTCAAAATAAATGACTTAACTTTGTACTAGTGCGGTGTGTACTACACTATACTGTAGAAGGCAAATTTTTTTCGAAAGGGGGTTAACCCCAGCCTCTGCATCAGAACGATGCATACGGCCATCATTATTAAAGAAAGGCTAAAATAAGGTCAAGTACAAGACTTCCTGTTCTGATCAGGGAATCAAATAAAAGCTCATGAAAGCCAAAGAAAAAGAACAGCCACAACCGGCCGGCATACAAAGATAGGAGCACTAATTGCCTATCCTATTACATGATCGTCATCCAAACCGGTTGAAAATACCCCGAGCTACCATCTCTCATTGGGTAGATCCAGTAACCAAACGCTCCTTGGCCTCCGCCTGAGTGAGTAGCGACCACATAACGGACCAACGCAGTGGCCCGGAAAATAACCTGCAAAAAATGAATATTTGTTGTTCTGTTAACGACCAAATCATTTCTGCAGTTTCATACTACCCACAATAAAGCGCATACTCCTACACGAATATGTCTCGCTGTGTTGACCTCAATCCCATCTAACCACGTCCCAAATAACGCGTTGATGGAATTCGGAGGTGCAATGCTAAATGTTATGTGGATCGACCGCCACATTTTTTTTTTGCTAGAGGGCAATCCAGAAAGAGGTGTTTGATAGTTTCATGTTGGTCACAAAAGCTACATCTCATAGATCCCGTCCAATTACGTTTCGCCAAATTATCCTTGGTTAAAATAACTTGTTTATGAACAAACCACATAAACACTTTGATTTTCAAAGGTACTTTGACTTTCCACACATGTTTCGAACGAGGAATCTTGTTAGAACTGATAACGTCCAAATACATGAACTTTATCAAAAACTGTCCATTCTTAGTCAGCTTCCAGCAAATACGATCGGGCTGTTGAGATAGTTGGACATTCATCAATCTACTCACTAGATGAAGCCACGCTTCCCAACGGTTTGCCAATAGCGTCCTCCGAAATTAAATATTGAGCGGAGTAGACTGCATCACTGTTGCAACATACGCATCTCTACGTTGAACAATGATGTACAAGGAGGGATATTGGAGAGCAAGGGGCGTCTCCCCTAACCATGTATCCTCCCAGAACCTCGTGGTGGTCCATGTTCCTATAATAAACCTAGTCCTGTTGAAAAAGAGTGATTTAACCTTCATCAGTCATTTCCAGAAAGGCGAGTCAGTCGGTCTCATTGTCACATGTGATAAGGTTTTAGAATGGAGGTATTTGTTATGCAGTATGTGAGCCCAAGTGGCCTCCGTCTCAAATGGAAGCTTAAACAACCACTTGCTAAGCAGACATCTATTTTTCACCTCCAGGTTTTCAATACCTAGACCTCCTTGGTCTTTGGGCCTACAAATGATATCCCATTTAGCAAGTCTGTAATTTTGCTTAAGCTCATCACTCTGCCAGAAGAACCGTGATCGATAGAAATCTAATCTTTTCCGGACTCCAACCGGCACCTCGAAAAAGGAGAGAAGAAACACAGGCATACTCGTGAGAACCGAATTGATGAGAATTAATCAGCCTCCATATGACATCAGCTTGCCCTTCCAGCAGTTGAGTTTCTTTTCAAAACGATCCTCAATGCTCTTCCATTCGCTGTTATTTTGCTTACGGTGGTGTATTGGTATACCTAAGTATGTGAAGGGTAAACTCCCCAACTCACACCCGAACAATTGTTTGTAAGCCTCTTGGTCTTCCTTAGGTTTTCCAAAGCAAAACAATTCGCTTTTGTGGAAGTTTATCTTCAGTCCAGTCAATTGTTCGAAAAGGCATAAAACCAGCTTTATGTTTCACACTTTTGCCAGGTCATGGTCCATGAAGATGATAGTATCATCTGCGTACTGTAAAATGGATACACCGCCTTGAACTAAATGCGGGACGAGCCCCCCTACTTGACCCGCATCCTTAGGCCTTCCTATTAGAATATTCAACATATCAACCACTATGTTGAAAAGAATGGGAGACATTGGGTCTCCCTGCCTCATACCCTTGTGCATTTGGAAGTAGTGACCTATGTCATCGTTCACTTTGATCCCAACACTCCCTTTTTGCGTAAAAGAATCTACCTGGTGTCTCCAGGTCTGATCAAAACCTTTCATACGCAGAGCCTGATGAAGGAAAGGCCATTTGACCTTATCGTACGCCTTCTCAAAATCCACTTTGAAAACAACTCCGTCTAGTTTTTTCGTGTGAATTTCATGGACAGAAACTACCTGGAGTATTTTGTTATATAAGCTTTTTGGTTTTCCTGCCCTATGATTGTCCCCTTGTCCTGTTCAAGCTGAAATATCCGTTTCTTTCGATGTTTGCCATTTGCAATCATATGAAAGAATTGAGTATTATCATCCCCTTGGACTATTTTGCGCACCTTAGCTCGCAAAGCACACTTCATTTTCTCCTCACATAAGAGTTCCTTCAGTCTCAATTCTGCCTCCACTTTAGTCTCCAGCTCTCTGGTATCTAAAATGGTGGACTCTGCTTTTAAATCGAGGGATTGAATAAGGACAAGGAGCCTTTCCTTTTCCGCCTTATAAATCCCATGCATATGCTTATCCCATCCACGAAGAAATCTTCGTAGATGTCTAATCTTATTCTGCCATCGATCAACATGAGTTCTCCCTCCTGAATCTTTAGCCCATTCTCTTGCTACCAAATCTAGGAACCCTTCTCTTTCGAACCACTCTAATTCGAAGGAAAAAGTGTTTTCTTATTTCTACTGCATCGGTATTGTATTGTCTCTCTCATCTCAAACTTTTGGGCCGTACGTATGTTTGTCTTGTTCCTCATGGTTCTCCTCGCTTTTGTTGGACTTACGGCCTATTCTGATCTCCTCTCGCTTCACGCTTCACAAAATTCTAAAGCGGAGCCGAGCCGAACGATTCCGACGGAAGAAGCTAGCTTCGGGAAGCTCAGCCTCCCTCCCGTACAATTTTGAGAAGCAAGGTCAGCCGAGCTCGGTGTTTGAGAGAAGTTGGAGTTGCACCTATGCACGAGAGTTTGCCACAGCCAAAGAAAACGATTCACGCTGACTCCTCGACACAACCACTCTCGCGCACATGATCGGTCCCTCATTCTCGATCGATCCGGTTTCTCTCACTCGTTCGTGAACTGGGCTGCCTTTAGCCGGCCCATTATGGCGCTAAGACAGGCGATCAAATTATTTCTGCCCAAGCTAGCAATGGTGAAGCCAGCGATGTTGCCGGACGGGCGTGATTCGCTGCGTGGAGCAAGAAGCTACAAACATAAGCTGAATTTGGAGAGTTTTAGAAGTTGGAGAGTTGTCGTTAGAGGAGTAAGACTTATTTCTCAGCTACCCCAGCCCTTATACTATTTACTTTTCCACAGCTGCAATGAGTATAAATGTTTCGCCTCCACTCTCACTCACCGCTCTGCCCCACTTGGCGGCATCCACTCCGCGCCGGCCTTCTTGCCTCCGGCAGCCACCACACACCACCACCCACACCCCACAACCCTGCCAACCTCCCGGCAAGATTATTTTTGTGTGCTTTCCGTTGTCTCCGGCCAGTGGCGGAGTTATGCTGTAAATTGCAGAGGCTATGCGCCCACCCCAGCTTTGGTAAAATATGTGAAGGAAAAAATTAGAGAGGAAGATTAGGAAAAGTACAGTCTTTTGTCCAAACATCCATATTTATGTTTGCCC
>LR738710.1:859412200-859428223 GCA_902687465.1 Secale cereale | reverse complement strand
CCCCCCCCCCGAAAAAAACAAAATAAAGATGTTGCCTAGATCCGCTAGTGTCTCTGGCCATGACGGCATACCACCTCAACATCCCTAGCCCGGTGGTGCTCCTACGTCGTCTCCGGCCACGAGCAAAGGTGCAGCAGGGTGGAGGAACACCCACATTACTTACATGAAGAATATACGGTGAAAGGTGGCCGCCGGCCGCCATCACCGATTCTGATGAATGCGTTCCAGACGGCACCATCGTACCACTAGGAGAAGGATGGATGAAAGAATCCACATATACATACACTCAAGCCATTCCTCATTGAGGAAGAATGTTGCCTACTTTCTCGACTACTTCATCGCACGCTTACGTCGTCATGATGACATTCTATGAATTACTTTTGTGGAGCATCTATCATAGGTCCTACCTAGCTCATGGATATCATCTAGGGGCCAAAATTCATGGTTGGCCACATGGGAGGAGGAGCAAGGAATAAGAAGAGGGAGAGGGGCTTCCATGGGGGGTTTAGTCCATTTGAGGAGTTACGTTTCGGGGATCGGCTAGGAAGTGCAATTTTTTAGAGAAGCAAATATAAAGAGTTAGACGATAAAATGCCATATAAAGGCCTAAGGGCATCTCCAATGCCGACCCTCAAACTGTCTGGACCGCACGGCAGACGTGTTTTGCCATCCAACGCGAGTCTGTATCGGTCCACGGGACGGTCCGGGTCCGGACATGCTTTTTACCGCGAACCAGAAACAAAATTGGGGGGGGGGCTTTGCGGGCATCTGGACCGCTTCCACACCCGCTTCTGACTGCACTAGCCCACCCAAAAACTCCTCCCTTGCCTGAGCCCCTTCTCGCCCGAAGCGGTTAGCGCCGCTCGAGACCACCAGTGCCGCATTCATGCCAGCTCAGAGCAACGCGAACTCTCATGGGTGCTCCGGCATTGAAGCAGCGCACCGGCGGACAGGGCGGCCCGCATCATTTCTCGGTGCACATGACTCCTTCGCATTCAAACAACCTGTCATTTCGCCTCCCTCTATTACATAGGCGGGGTTCCCGAGGAACCTACTCTGGCGCCACCCATTCATCCGTCTACCGCCGACCATTAACGACGCCACTTCTTGCCCTGGCATCCACCGGCTATTCAAACTCCAGTCCTGGATATAGCCACATCCCGTTGGAAATATTTCCTAGAGGCATAATAAAGATGTTATTAACATATTTCCTTGTTCATGATAAATGTTTATTATCCATGCTACAGTTGTATTGACCGGAAATTTAAATACATGTGCAGATACATAAATAGACACTGTGTCCCTAGTGATCCTCTACTAGACTAGCTCATTGATCAAAGATGGTTAAGATTTCCTAACCATAGACATGAGTTGTCATTTGATAACGAGATCACATCATTAGAAGAATGATGTAATGGACAGACCCAACCATATATAAGCTTAGCATCAGATCGTATCACTTAGTTTAATTAGTACAACTTTCTTCATGTCAAGTATCTGTTCCTTAGACAATGAGATCATGTCACTCCCTAATACCGGAAGAATGCTTTGTGGGTAATCAAACGTTACTTTGTAATTAGACAATCATAAAGGTGCTCTACAGGCATCTCAGAAAGTGTTTGTTGGGTAGCATGGATCGACACTAGGATTTGTCGCTCCATCTGACGGAGTAAAATCTCTGGGCCATCTCGACAATACAACATCGTGAATAGCTTGCAAGCATGTGACTAATGAGTTTATTCATGGGGGATATTGTATTGCGGAATGAGTAAAGAAAGTTGCCGGTAACGAGATTGAACTAGGTATGTGGATACTGATGATCGAATCTCATGTAAGTAACATATCACCGGACAAAGGAAATTGTATACGGTTTTAACTGAATCCTTGATATTGGGGTTCAAAATGATAAAGATCTTCGTTGAATATCTGGGCATCAATATGGGCATCCAGGTCCTGTATTGATTATTGATTGGAGAGGAGTCTCGGTCATGTCATACGGTCACTCTAGGATAGTATTGGAATATTCATATGGTGAAGTATGAAAGTAGTTAGGAGTCCTGGATGGGATCCGAGACATCACGAGGAGCTCCAGAATGGTCCGGAGGTAAATATTTATATATGGGAAGTCATATTTAGGGTTCTGGAAAATGATTGAGATTTTTCGATATTGTACCAGGAAGGTTCCAGAAGGTTCCGGAGTGGGGCCCACCTGCATGGGGCCCACATGGACATGGGTAGTGGGGCAAAGCCCCACACCCCTGCTCTAGGCGCACCAAGACCCCCTAAAAGGAATAGGATCATACCCCGAAGGGATAAGATCAAGATCCATAAAAAGGGGATAGCGATCGGTGGGGAAGTAAAGGAGGGATTTCTTTCCTCCCACTTGGCCAACGACCCTAAGGGCTTGGAGGGCAAGCCACGATCCCTCCCCACGACTATATAAAGGTGGGTAGGTGTAGGGGAAGCATCGCTTCCACCCCTTGGTGCCCCCTCCCGTTACTCCTCCTCCACGTAGCGCTTAGCAAAGCCCTGCTGGTGTTCCGCTGTCACCACCATCACCATGCCATCATGCTGGCCTAGATCCCATCTACATTTCCACAATCCCTTGTTGGATCAAGGAGGAGACATCACCGAGCCGTACGTGTGCACATGTTGGAGGTGTCGTCCATTTAGCGTTAGCTCTGATTCAGTCGCGAAGGGAGTACGACCACGCCAACCATAATCATTAGATCGTTAATGCTTTCGATCTACAAGGATATGTACACACTTCCCCTCTCGTTGCTGGCATCTCCATAGAATAGATCTGTTACTTCCTGAGCTTGCGTTGATTTTTTCCTTGAAGAGGAAAGGGTGATCCAGCAAAGTAGAGATAAGTATTTCCCTTAGTTAAGAACCAAAGTATCAATCTAGTAGGAGGCACAAGCAAGTCCCCAATATATGCAACTGCACAAACTAACAAACACTTGCACACAACGCGGAAAAGGGTTGTCAATCCCTTCACGGTCACTAGCAAGAGTGAGATCAAATAGAGATAGATTTAAAATATAAGTAAAAGGAAAAATAAAGTAAACACAAGGTATTTTTGGGTTTTTTGTTTTATAGATCTGAAAATATATGATGGAAAATAGGCCCAGCGGCCATAGGTTTCACAAGAGGCTTCTCTCTCGAAGAAAGCATACGGTGGGTAAACAAATTACTCTTGACCAATTGATAGAAAAGCGGAAAGTTATAACGACATCTAAGGAAATTATCATGAATATATGCATCGCGTCTGTGACAAGTAGACCGACTCCTGCCTGCATCTACTACTATTACTCCACACATCGACCGACTCCTGCCTGCATCTAGAGTATTAAGTTCATGAGAACAGAGTAATGTCTTAAGAAAGATGACATGATGTAGAGGGATAAACTCAATCAATATGACATAAACCCCATCTTTTTATCCTTAATGGCAACAATACAATAGTGCCTCGCTACCCCTTATGTCACTGGGTGAGGACACCGCAAGATTGAGCCCATCACAAAGCACCTTTCCCAATTAAAGAAAAACCAATCTCGTTGGCCAAACCAAATCGATAGATCAGAGAGAAATACAAAGCTATCTTAATCATGCATAAAAGAGTTCAGAGAAGACTCAAATAATATTCATAGATAATTTGATCATAAATCCACAATCCATCATATCTCAACAAACACACCACAAAATAAGATTACAACGACTAGATCTCCAAGAACATCAAGGAGAACATTGTATTGAAGATCAAAGAGAGAGAAGAAGCCATCTAGCTACTAGCTATGGACCCATAGGTCTATCATAAACTACTCACGCATCGTCGAAAGGGCAGTAAGGTTAATGTAGAAGCCCTCCGTGATTGAATCCCCCTCAAGTGGAATACCGGAAAAGGCCCCAAGATGGCATCTCATGGGAACAGAAACTTGCGGCGATGGAAAAGTATTTTTGGTGACTTCTCTGATGTAGTGGGCATCTTTGGATATTTAGAGAGCGAGGATTAGGGTTGGAGGAGCCAGGGGCACAAGCCCTAGGGGCGCCCCCCTGGGGCGCGCCCTAGAGGCTTGTGGCCACCTCATGGGTCTTCTAGGCTCCTCTCCAAGTCTCGTAGGTGTCTCCTGGTCCAAGAAAAATCATCGTAAAGGTTTATTCCATTTGGACTCCATTTGTATTCCTTTTCTGTAAAAGTCAAAAACAAGGAAAAACAGAAACTTGCACTAGGCACTAGGTTAATAGGTTAGTCCCAAAAATGATATAAAATAGAATATTAATGCATATAAACATCCAAAGTAGATAATATAACAACATGGAACGATCAAAAATTATATATACGTTGGAGACGTATCAAGCATCCCCAAGATTAATTCCTACTCGTCCTCGAGTCGGTAAATGATAAAAATTATATTATCTGGAATGCTACCTAACATATTTAGCAATGCAATTCTTCTTATCTTGGCATGAATGTTAGATCCATATGATTCGAAACAAAAGTCTAATGTTGGCATAAAAACAATAATACTTCAAGCATACTAGAAAGCAAAATCATGAAACTACATAAATAACATGGCTAAAGAAAGTTATCCCTACACAATCATATAGTCTTGTTATACTCCCTCTTCTTAACGCAGAGTATAAATCATGTACTACCCTGGTGTCGGCCAAGCAATTGTTTCATACTTTTTATGTTCTCAAACTTTTTCAACTCTTCACGCAATACATCAGCGTGAGCCATGGATATAGCACTATAGGTGGAATAGAAGGTGGTAATAGAAAGAAGAAGGGAGAAAGTCTCACATCAACTAGTCAAATTAATGGACTATGGAGATGTCCATCAATTGATATCAATGTGAGTGAGTAGGGATTGCCATATAACAGATGCACTGGAGCTATAATTTTAGCCCATCATTGGAATATACTAGCCAAGTTCTATAACAAAAAATTCCCACTAGTAATATATGAAAGTGTCAAAATAAAAGACTCTCTATCGTGAGGAACATGGTGCTACTTTTAAGCACAAGTGTGGAAAAGGATAGTAACATTGTCCCTTCTCTCTTTTTCTCTCATTTTTTTTATTTTGGGATTTTTTTTTATTTTCGATCTTTGGCCTTTTTTTTATTTGGGCTCTTTGGCCTCTTCTTTTGAAAAAAACCCTCAAAAGGGACAATGTTCTAATAATGATGAACATCGTACTTTTATTTACTTACAACTCAAGGTAAAAACTCATAATGAAGGAACGGAGGAGTTACGTGGCAATATATCTCGGAATGGTCGTGAAAATGCCATAATAGATAGATATGGTGACTGTTTTGAAGAAAGGTATAAAGTGGGTTTAATGCACCGGCGAAAGTTGCGCGAAACTAGAGTGGCTAGCAAAGGTGGAAGGGTGAGAGTGCGTATAATCCATGGACTCAACATTAGTCATAAAGAACTCACATACTTATTGCAAAAAAAATAGCCCTCGAAGAAAAGTACTACTCCCTCCGTCTCAAAATTCTTGTCTAGCATTTGTCTAGATACGGATGTATCTAACACTAAAACATGACTATATACATCCATATTTAGACAAATGTAAGACAAGAATTTTGGGGCAGAGGGAGTACTACGCATGCTCCTAGGGGTGAGGTTGGTAGGAGTTAACCATCGCACGCTCCCGACTTTCACAGAAAGGAAGACAATCAAGGATAAATTGCGCTCCAACTTCATCACATAACTAGAAGACCATACATACATGCTACGGGAATCACAAACCTTAACACAAGTATTTCTTTTATTTCACAATTCACTACTAGCATGACTCTAATATTACCATCTTCATATCTCAAAACAATTGCAAGGAATCAAACTTCTCACATATTCAATGCTCTTTATGAAAGTTTTTATTATGTCCCCCTTGGATGCCTACCATATTAGGACTATATTCATAACCTAAGAAAAATACCATATTGTTATTAGACTCCCAAAATAATATAAGTGAAGCATGAGAGTTCATCAATTTCTTCAAAATAACATCACCGCCGTGCTAAAAAAGATATACGTGAAGCAATAGAGCAACTTCCTAGCTCAAAAGATATAAGTGAAGCACATAGAGTATTCTAATAAATCAATGATTAATGTGTGTCCCTCTTAAATGGTGTGTATGATGTCTGCTACACAACCTTCTTCTTGTAGACTCGTGTTGGGCCTCCATCTCGAAGAAAGCATACTGTGGGTAAACAAATTAATGTTGAGCAATTGATAGAAAAGCGCAAAGTTATGAAGACATCCAAGGCAATGATCATGAATATATACATCATGTCCGTGACAAGTAGGCCGATTCCTGCCTGCATCTACTACTATTACTCCACACATTGATCGCTATCCAACATGCATCTAGAGTATTAAGTTCATAAGAACAGAGTAACGCCTTAAGCAAGATGACATGATGTAGAGGGATAAACTCAATAAATGTGATATAAACCCCATCTTTTTATCCTTAATGGCAACAATACAATATGTACCTCGCTACCCCTTCTGTCACTGGGTGAGGACACCACAATATTGAACCCATCACAAAGCACCTCTCCCATTGTAAGATAAACCAATCTAGTTGGCCAAACCAAATCGATAGATTGGAGAGAAATACAAAGCTATCATAATCATGCATAAAAGAGTTCAGAGAAGACTCAAATAATATTCATAGATGATATGATCATAAACCACAATTCATTGGATCTCAACAAACACACCGCAAAATAAGATTACATCGAATAGATCGCCAAGAACATCGAGGAGAACATTGTATTGATGATCAAAGAGAGAGAAGAAGCCATCTAGCTACTAGTTATGGACCCGTAGGTCTGTGGTAAACTACGCACACATTATCGGAAGGGTGGCAAGGTTGATGTAGAGGTCCAAAGATGACATCTCATGGGAACCGAAACTTGCGGCAGTGAAAAAGTATTTTGGCAACTCTTTGGACGTAGGGGGCATATTTGGGTATTTATAGAGCGAAGATTAGGTTTAGGAGACCTCCGAGGGGCCCACAAGCCCAGGGGAGCCCCTCTTAGGGCGCCCCCCTAGGGCGTGTCCCTACGGGTTTTGGCCTCCTCGTAGATCTTCTAGCCTCCTCTCCAAGTCTCGTAGGTGTCTTCTGGTCCAAGAAAAATCATCGTAAAGTTTTATTCCATTTGGACTCCGTTTGATATTCCTTTTCTGTAAAAGCCAAAAACAAGGAAAAAACAGAAACTGGCACTAGGCACTAGGTTAATAGGTTAGTCCAAAAAATAATATAAAATAGCATAATGATGCATATAAAACATCCAAAGTTGATAATATAATAGCATGCCACAAAAAATTATAGATACATTGGAGATGTATCAGGCGTCGTCACGGCTTCACTCTCCTTCTTGAAGGCGATATCTTACGTGTTCGCCGCGTCCTCGTTGTTGGATTTGGAGACGTTTGATGTCCTTTCACCTATGTTTTTCTCTCTATTTGAGTTGTGCATCCCTTGTCTCTCTGCTCCGGGTACCATTTCTAGGCCTTCCGCTATATGCGACCGTGGCATGTGTTGTGCCCTCTTATGTACTCGACCTCACCATGCTATTTGTGCGAGCAGGAGGAGGACATGATGGATCAAATTATGCTGCAATGTATGTTCGCTAGGCAGGTCTGGTTCCATTGCCTCTCTAGGGTTGGGATCCCCTGGAGATGGTGCCAATAGGACAAGCAAGAGTGGAAGAATGGTGGCTAACATCGAGGAAACTAGTACCCAAGATCCAACAAAAGGATTTTGACTCCTTCGTCTTGCTTGTTTGTTGGTGTTTGTGGAAGCAAAGGGACGGGAGGGTTTTTGGTCGGAGCGACGTGTGTAGTGAGCAATATATAGTTGAGGTCATCTTTAGGGAGCGCCATCTGTGGGTTATGGCAAGAGGGAGTGGAGTTCTACATTTCTGTGAGTAGTCCGTAGTGTTTCTGGGAGAGTTGGGGTGTAGGCACGCCTTCCAGTGATGCTTGCTGTCTGTAATCTCTTGTAAATATCCTTCTTTTCTTCTATAAAGCTAAGATATGTCTTTGGCGTACTCTCGAGAAAAAAATCTATCAATGAATGATACACAAGCTTTGCATATTCGTGAAAGAAAAAACTTATAGTAGCCGGCTTGGTAGACTCATCTCGAGATTCGAATTAAGTGAACTTGATCAATTTTATGTTGCACGAGGAATATCAAATTTGTATCAATATCAATGTTGAGGATATCGCTTATCGTTATCGTATCGGTCTGCTGGGGATTAGAGATTAATCGAAAATCGGCCGATTTATCGATTTTATCGGTCGACTATTAATCGGCCATTTTTTTTGAAATCCTAGGTTCCCAACACTAAAATATGCTATATTGAACACCAAAACAATATCGAACAGAAGTGTTACCTTCATTCCTAGCCTTTGAATCCCGGTATAATGACAAACAAAATAGGAAAATAGTACATATTGCATAACAAGGTCCACAAAACGCAAATACACTTAGTTTTTGCAAACATAGTTCTACGAATAGGCCTGATTTATCGCTAGATCCCCATAAATCGCTTGTCATAGCGATAAATCGGCCCAAACGATAAATGGTGAAGAAAAGGCATAATCTTATCGGTCAACCCAAGAGTAGCGATAAATCGGACGATAAATCGCTGAATTGGGAGATTTCTTGAACAGTGATCAATATATGTATGGATTGTGCGCAAACATCAAACACATTAAGCTACGCGTAAGGTGCTGCCTCTGGTGGTGTCCACGTCGACACAGGTGCACTATTCGTGCCAGCCAATTGGGGATTAGCGGATTACTTCCTTTGCTGCCCCACCAGACCACCAAGTTGTTTCCTTCTTATCGAAGACAGAGAGGAAGAGAAATCTCCTTGAACCCGCGCCCTTTCCCTCCTGACGCACGCGACCTCCTTTCCTGGTTTGCCGCCGCCGCCTCGCCCCTCACGGACCACCCTAGCTCCTCCAGCAGCGGCTAGCAAAGAAGGCACCTTCCTGGGATCAGCTTGATACGTCTCCAACGTATCTATAATTTTTGATTGTTCCATAATATTATATATTCTCTTTTGGATGTTTAATGGGCTTTATTATACACTTTTATATTATTTTTGGGACTAACCTACTAACCCAAGGCCCAGTGCAAATTGCTGATTTTTGCCTATTTCAGTGTTTCGCAAAAAAGGAATATCAAACGGAGTCCAAACGGAATGAAACCTTCAGGAGAGTTATTTTTGGGACGATACCTTCACGAGAGACTTGGAGTACAAGTCAGAGAAGAAACGAGGTGCCCACGAGGGGGTAGGGCGCGCCTAGGGGGTAGGCGCGCCCCCACCCTCATGGGCCCCACGTTGCTCCATCGACGTACTTTTTCCTCCTATATATACCCATATACCCTAAAAACATCGAGGAGCACGAAGAAACCCTAATTCCACCACCGTAACCTTCTGTTCCCATGAGATCCCATCTCGGGGCCTGTTCCGGAGCTCTGCCGGAGGGGGCATCGATAATGGAGGGCTTCTACATCAACACCATAGCCCTCCGATGAGTTGTGAGTAGTTTACCACAGACCTTCGGGTTCATAGTTATTAGCTAGATGGCTTCTTCTCTCTCTTTGGATCTCAATACAAAGTTCTCCTCGATCTTCAAGGTGATTTATTCGATGTAATCTTTTTGCGGTGTGTTTGTCGAGATCCGATGAATTGTTGGTTTATGATCAAGATTATCTATGAACAATATTGGATTCTTTTATGAAATCTTTTATGTATGATTATAATATCCTTGCAAGTCTCTTCGAATTATTGTTTTGGTTTGGCCTACTAGATCTATAGTTCTTGCAATGGAAGAAGTGCTTGGCTTTGGGTTCAATTTTGTGGTGTCCTTTCCCAGTGACAGTAGGGGCATCAAGGCACGCATAGTATTGTTGCCATCGAGGATAAATAGATGGGGTTTATATCATATTGCTGGAGTTATCCCTCTACATCATGTCATCTTGCTTAAGGCGTTACTCTGTTCTTATGAACTTAATACTCTAGATGCATGCTGGATAGCGGTCGATGTGTGGAGTAATAGTAGTAGATGCAGGTCTACTTGTCACTGACGTGATGCCTATATACAATGATCATGCCTAGATATTCTCATAACTGTGTGCTTTTCTATCAATTGCTCGACAGTAATTTGTTCACCCACCGTAGAATTCTGCTATCATGAGAGAAGCCATTAGTGAAACCTATGGCCCCCTGGTCTATCTTTATCATAATACTTTCCCTTCAATTTCTGTTGCCGTTGCTTATTTGCTTTATTTATTTTCTGTTCCTATACCAAAAATACCAAAAATATTATCCTATCCTATCTATCAGATCTCACTCTCGTAAGTGACCGTGAAGGGATTGAAAACACCTTATCGCGTTGGCTGCGAGGTTCTTATTTGGTTGTGCAGGTGCGAGGGACTCGCGCGTGGTCTCCTACTGGATTGATACTTTGGTTCTCAAAAACTGAGGGAAATACTTACGTTACTGTGCTGCATCACCCTTTCCTCTTCGAGGGAATACAACGCAAGCTCGAGAAGTAGCAAGAAGAATTTCTAGCGCCGTTGGCGGGGAGATCTACGCAAAAGTCATATACCAAGTACCTATCACAAACCCTTATCCCTCGCACTACATTATTTGCCTCTCGTTTTCCTCTCCCCCACTTCACCCTTGTAGTTTTATTCGCCCTTCTTTTTCCGTGTGTTTTTCTCTTTGCCTTGCCACCATGGCTAGCACTCCTATCATTATCAATACTCCCGAGAGTGAGGTTCTTAATTTTAAACAAAGGGAGGAAGAAAATCTAAAAGATGCTTGGTATAGAATTTGCAATGCTCAAAATATATCTACTAGGAAGCTTTCCACTTCCGTGCTTCTTCGCAATTTTTATGTTGGCATCACTCCTTGGAATAGACATATTCTTGATACCATTACCGGAGGGAATTTCTTGGGTAGCCACACTATTGATTCCTATAATGCTTTGATAGATTTGTTTGGGCCACATTCTACCCCGGAGGAGACACATGTTTTTGATAAGATCTACGAAGTAACATTTTTTTTACAAAAATCTCTTGAACCTCTTAAGAGTGTTGGCGGAAATTTACATCGCATGAATATGTTGATCACCCTTTGCAATAAGCGGTTGAATTCTTTGGATCTGAAAATTTCTTAATATGAAGGAAAACGAGAACCTCCCGGATTCGAGCGTGATCCCGCTAAAAGAAAAAAAAACTAAAGATGGCAATACCTAGATATATTCTTGTATCGTGTCTAGCTAGGGGCGTTAAACGATAACGCTTGTTGGTAGGCAGCCCAATTTTATTTTCTTTGTTTTTGCTTCTGTTTAGGAATAAATATTGCATCTAGCTTCTGTTTAGATGTGGTTTTGTGTTTTAATTAGTGTTTGTGTCAAGTAGAACCTTTGGGAAGACTTGTGTGAAGTTTATGTGATCATGCTGTAAAAAACAGAAACTTTAGCGCTCACGAGATTGGCTGTCATTTTTTACTGAAGGGTGCTTTTTAGCTGATTCTTTTTGCAGATGATTAGTAGACAAATTCCTCGCGTCCACCAATTTATTTCAAAAAAACTGAGTTACATAAGTATTCAAAAGTTACAAATTACTACAGACTGTTCTGTTTTTCACAGATTCTGTTTTTCGTGTGTTGTTTGCTTATTTTGATGAATCTATGAGTAGTATCGGGGGTGTATGAATCATAGAGAAGTTGTAATATAGTAGGTTTAACACCAATATAAACAAAGAATGAGTTCATTATAGTACGTTTGAGTGGTGGTTTGTTTTCTTATACTAACGGAGCTCACGAGAATTTCGGCTAAGTTTTGTGTTGTGATGTTTTCAAGTTTTGAGTATGGATTTGATGGGCAATGGAACAAAGAGTGGCAAAAGCCTAAGCTTGGGGATGCCCAAGGCACCCCAAGGTAAAATTCAAGGACAACCAAAAGCCTAAGCTTGGGGATGCCCCGGGAAGGCATCCCCTCTTTTGTCTTCGTCTATCGGTAACTTTACTTGAGACTATATTTTTATTCACCACATTATATGTGTTTTTCTTGAAGCGTCATGTATGATTTGAGTCTTTTCTTTTTAGTTTGCCACAATCATACTTGCTGGACACACCATTTGAGAGAGATAAATATGATTTAGAATTTGTTAGAATACTCTATGTGCTTCACTTATATATTTTGAGCTAGATAGTTTTGCTCTAGTGCTTCACTTATATCTTTTAGAGCACGGTGGTGGTTTTATTTTGTAGAAATTATTGATCTATCATGCTTCACTTATATCTATTTGAGAGTCTTTTAGAACAGCATGGTAATGTGCTTTGGTTATAAAACTAGTCCTAATATGATAGGCATCCAAGATGAATATAGTAAAAACTTTCATACAAGTGCATTGAACACTATGAGAAGTTTGATACTTGATGATTGTTTTGAGATATGAGGATGGTGATATTAGAGTCATGCTAGTGGAGTAATTGTGAATTTGAGAAACACTTGTGTTAAAGTTTGTGATTCCCGTAGCATGCACGTATGGTGAACCGTTATGTGATGAAGTTGGAGCATGATTTATTTATTGAGTGTCATCCTTTGTGTGGAGGTCGGGATCGCGCGATGGTTAACTCCTACCAACCCATCCCCTAGGAGCATGTGTTGAATACTTTGTTTTGATAACTCGTAGATTTTTGCAATAAGTATATGAGTTCTTTATGACTAATATTGAGTCCATGGATTATACGCACTCTCACCCTTCCACCATTGCTAGCCTCTCTTGTACCGTGCAACTTTCGCCGGTACCATACACCCACCATATACCTTCCTCAAAACAGCCACCATACCTACCTATCATGGCATTTACATAGCCATTCCGAAATATATTTCCATGCAACTTTCCACCATTTCGTTCATATGACATGCTTCATCATCATCATTCACATAGAGTCATATTTTGTTCTAGCTTCGAGTTGTAATCTTTGAGTTGTAAGTAAATAAAAGTGTGATGATCTTCATTATTAGAGCATTGCCCCGTATGAGGAAACAAAAACAAAAAAAAAGAGAGATAAAGGCCAAATAAAAAAAGATGGCCCAAAAAAGGAGAGGGGGCTAAAAAAAGAGAAGCCCCTCCAAAAAAAGAGAGAAGGGACAATGCTACTATCCTTTTCCACACGTGTGCTTCAAAGTAGCGCCATAATCTTCATGATAGAGAGTTGCTTGCTTTGTCACTTTCATATACTAGTGGGAATTTCATTATAGAACTTGGCTTGTATATTCCAATGATAGGCTTCCTCAAATGCCCTAGGTCTTCATGAGCAAGCAAGTTGGATGCACACCCACTTAGTTTCTTTTGACCTTTCATACACTTATAGCTCTAGTGCATCCATTGCATGGCCATCCCTACACACTCACATTGATATCTATTGATGGGCATCTCCATAGCCCATTGATATGCCTAGTTGATGTGAGACCGTCTTCTTCTTTTGTCTTCTCCACAACCACCACTCTATTCCACATAGTGCTATATCCATGGCTCACGCTCATGTATTGCGTGAAAGTTGAAAGGTTTGAAAGAATTAAAGTGTGAAACAATTGCTTGGTTAAAACCGAGGTTGTGCATGATTTAAATAATTTGTGTGATGAAAATAGAGAATAGCCAGACTATATGAGTTTGCAGGGATAGCTTTCTTTGGCCATGTTATTTTGAGAAGACATGATTGCTTTGTTAGTATGCTTGAAGTATTATTATTCTTATGTCAATATAGACTTTTGTCTTGAATATTTTGGATCTGAACATTCATGCCACAATAAAGAGAATTACATTAAGAATTATGTTGGTTATCATTCCACATCAAAAATTATGTTTTTATCATTTACCTACTCGAGGACGAGCAGGAATTAAGCTTGGGGATGCTTGATACGTGTCCAACGTATCTATAATTTTTTATTCTTCCATGCTATTATATATTCTGTTTGGATGTTTAATGGGCTTTATTATACTCTTTTATATTATTTTTGGGACTAACCTACTAACCCAAGGCCCAGTGCAAATTGCTGTTTTTTGCCTATTTCAGAGTTTCGCACAAAAGGAATATCAAACGGAGTCCAAACGGAATGAAACCTTCGGGAGAGTTATTTTTGGGATGATACCTTCACGAGAGACTTGGAGTACAAGTCAGAGAAGAAACGAGGTGCCCACGAGGGGGCAGGGCGCGCTCCCACCCTCATGGGACCCAAGTTGCTCCACCGACGTACCTTTTCCTCCTATATATATCCATATACCCTGAAAACATCGAGGAGCACGAAGAAACCCTAATTCCACCACCGTAACCTTCTGTTCCCGTGAGATCCCATCTTGGGGCCTGTTCCGGAGCTCCGCCGGAGGGGGCATCGATCACGGAGGGCTTCTACATCAAAACCATAACCCTCAAATGAGTTGTGAGTAGTACCACAGACCTTCGAGTCCACAGTTATTAGCTAGATGGCTTGTTCTCTCTCTTTGGATCTCAATACAAAGTTCTCCTCAATCTTTGAGGTGATCTATTCGATGTAATCTTTTTGCGGTGTGTTTGTCGAGATCTGATGAATTGTGGGTTTATGATCAAGATTATCTATGAACAATATTGGATTCTTTTCCGAAATATTTTATGTATGATTATAATATCCTTGCAAGTCTCTTCGAATTATTGGTTTGGTTTGGCCTACTAGATCTATAGTTCTTGCAATGGGAGAAGTGCTTGGCTTTGGGTTCAATCTTTCGGTGTCCTTTCCAAGTGACACTAGGGGCAGCTAGGCACGCATAGTATTGTTGCCATCGAGGATAAAAAGATGGGGTTTATATCATATTGCTTGAGTTTATCCCTCTACATCATGTCATCTTGCTTAAGGTGTTACTCTGTTCTTATGAACTTAATACTCTAGATGCATGGTGGATAGAGGTCGATGTGTGGAGTAATAGTAGTAGATGCAGAATCGTTTCGGTCTACTTGTCACGGACATGATGCCTATATACAATGATCATGCCTAGATATTCTCATAACTATGCGCTTTTCTATCAATTGCTTGACAGTAATTTGTTCACCCACCGTAGAATTCTGCTATCATGAGAGAAGCCACTAGTGAAACCTATGGCCCCCGGGTCTATATTTATCATATTACTTTCCCTTCAATTTCTGTTGCTGTTGCTTATTTGCTTTATTTACTTTTTTTTCCTATACCAAAAATACCAAAAATATTATCCTGTCCTATCTATCAGATCTCACTCTTGTAAGTGACCGTGAAGTGATTTACAACCCCTTATCGTGTTGGCTGCGAGTTTCTTATTTGTTTGTGCAGGTGCGAGGGACTCACGCGTGGTCTCCTACTGGATTGACACCTTGGTTTTCAAAAATTGAGGGAAATACTTACGCTACTGTGCTGCATCACCCTTTCCTCTTCGAGGGAATACAACGCAAGCTCGAGAAGTAGCACAACTTCTCCCCCCAAATCTTCTGGTCTTGGTGTTCCACCCGACAGTCATGGTGGTTGCAGAGGAGAGGGAATGGGGTGTGTGTGGTAAAGGGTATTGCATCAAGGTGCTGACGGAGGCCCGCCACCTTCATGCTCCGCACAACTCGTTCCAGATGTGGCTGTGGTTCTGCCAACTCCCCACCAGCCTCCTCCGGCGAGGGAGGTGGCTCGGCCTAGCCATGGCGCTAGCGATGCAGATTCCGACGGGCATGGGATTTTTCACCATGCATTGTAGTGGCCAGCTTTGTTTTGTGTTGTGAATGGCTGACGTAGGTATGCTCATCCACCCCACGTCTCTTCCCCTCTCCACTTATGTACTTTTTTTTTTATTTTTGTGATTTGGTTGTTACAAAATCCATGGTATGTTCAACTAGAATGGATTTGTAATGAATGAATGTTGCAACTTGCACTATGGATGCTTGTTATCTTTACATAAACTTGATGAACCTGCTGATCTTA
>LR738710.1:859362893-859411971 GCA_902687465.1 Secale cereale | reverse complement strand
TGTGTGTGTGTGCCTGCAAGGTTTTCGATGAAAGGGGGATAATATATGTAATATTTATCCTCTGTTGTCTACTCCCCCAACAACAAGAGCAGTTGAGTGCCAAAGTCATGAAGTTGTCAACACTGTGATTCTACACCCCAATTAGGTTAAAATATGTTCTGTCAAGTCATAATTGATTGCAATTTTCATTATCAAAGAACATCTTTGAGTACTACATTTGATCGTGAGCTTGTTCGTTAGGTAATGAAGTTTAGTTAGTAGATTATGTCGATATTTCTTGGATGATCGTCGGGGCATATCTTGTTGTCGCCTCAGTACCCTCGCCATCAGGATTGAATTTATGATACAAGATTCTGGCCATGGTGTCTGCTGTTAGGTAAAAATAATTATTGGATTCTTATGTTACGTGCAATGAATACCCCTTTTGACACTCGTGTAAGTAGAAATGGTTGTAGAATTTTTATTCAAGCTAATGAACTTCTCTTACCTCATTGTGATTGATACGTCTCCAACGTTTCTATAATTTATGAAGTATTCATGCCATGTTTACAACAATTTTATATGGTTTTGGTATGATTTGCATGGAACTAACCCAGACTGACGCTATTTTCAGCAGAACTACCGTGGTGTTTTTTTTGCAGAAATCAGAGTTATCCAAACGAAGCGAAACTTTTAGATGATTTTTTCTATAATTAAAGAGGCACTACAAGCTTCGTGGGAGGCCAGAAGAGCCACAAGGTGGGCACAACCCACCAGGGCTCGCCCCGGTGTCTTGTGGCCCACTCATGGCCCATCTTCGCGTGATTCCAACGCTGAAAAATCCTATAAATAGATAAACCATAAAAAATAACCCTAGATCAAAAGTTCCGCTGCCGCAGGCCTCTGTTGCCACGAAAAACCAATCTAGACCCCGTTCCGCACTCTGCCGGAGGGGGAAATCATCACCGGTGGTCGTCTTCATCATCCCGGCGGCCACCATAATGAGGAGGGAGTAGTCCACCCTCGCGGCTGAGGGTTTGTACCATTAGCTATGTGATTAATCTCTCTCTCTCTCTCTCTCCCTCATGCTCTTGAGATGGCACGATCTTGATGTATGCGAACTTAGTTAATATAGTTGGATCATATGGTGTTTCTCCTTCTCTATATTGTTGTGATGAATTGAGTTTTCCCTCTGAAATTTTGCTCTTATTGGATTGAATACTTTTATGGATTTGAGAACACTTGATGTATGTCTTGCTATGAATACCCGTGGTGACAATGGGGTATCATATTGATCCACTTGATATGTGTTTTGGCACTCAACTCGTGGATTCCCGAGGTGACATTGGGGTAATCTATGCATAGGGGTTGATGCACATTCTCGTCTTTGTTTCTCCGGTAGAAATCTTGGGGCACTCTTTCAGGTTCTTTGTGTTGGATTGAATATTATGAATCTGAAATTGTTTGATGCATACCATATAATCAACTCACGGACACTCGCGGTGACATTGGAGTATCTAGGTGACATTAGAGTTGGTTAATGTGTATCATATGGTGTTATATATTTTAGTACGAACTCTTGATAGATCAATCGGAAATGACAACTTTATGAGATTTTAGTACGAACTCTTGATACATCGACCAGAAAGAATAAATTTGAGTTGGTTTTGTACCCTACAAACAATTTCTTCTTATGTTCTCCGCTAGATAGGAACTTTGGAGTGATTCTTCATCACAGGTTGAGGGATGGTTATGTGATCCAATTATATTAGCATTGTTGAGAGATTGCACTAGCGAAAGTACGAACCCTAGGTCTTGTTTTCAAGTATTGCAATACCATTCATGCTCACTTTTGTTACTTGCTACCTTGCTGTTTTTTATTGTTCCTATTACAAAAATCAATATGTACTATCATTACTACACTTGTATCACCATCTCTTCGCCGAACTAGTGCACCTATACAATTTACCATTGCATTTGGTGTGTTGGGGACACACGAGACTTTTTATTATTTGGTTGCAGGGTTGTTTGAGAGAGATCATCTTCATACTGTGCCTCCCGCGGATTTATAAATGTTAGGTCATCCACTTGAGGGAAATTTGCTACTGTCCTACAAAACTCTACTCTTGAAGGCCCAACATGAGTCTACAAGAAGAAGTTGTGTAGTAGACATCAGTGATCACACAATTTAATCACATAGTTTTCACTTATAATCACTCATCACTAATTGCCTGACTTCTTTATGTTAGTTGGCTCATGGTGTTCATTATTTTGTGTCAATACTGTACAATAGAGGCTTATCCAATTGGTGGATCCACGACATGTATGGGACTACAACAATCAAATATTTTAGGATGGTACTAATATCTTGCTTATTTTTCAGCAAAATTATTCCACACCTGAGACTGTTATCCTCAAACTTTTGGAATATAAATGTGTAGACCATCTTATCATCCTAACCGGTATGAGCTTGTACGCATATGCACTTATTGAGGTATTGTGTTATATATATATATATATATGATTTTGTCATCTCCTCACATATTATGTGAGCTTATATCCTTTATGCTATTTAATATTTGCTTAAGTACATCATTATCCTTCATTTTTTGTTAGCCCAAGCTTTTGAAGACCCCCCCCCTTTATTTAGATCGTGGTTTTATTTATATTTACTATCGCATTTCTATGTTGTTTGGTTCAATTATGTGTTGTTTGACGGTTAGGTTGTCCAGTTGTGCTAATGCCATTTGTGGCAGAGCGTGTTATCACGATATGGTTGAAGATGAGATTTCTATGCAGTGCGACTATGTGTTTCTTTTGTTGTTTTATGTTTTTATGTGGATTTTATGAATGGACAAACTAGCCCGAAAACTTCGGTGTCTTGTTTGAAGTGTAGCATAGGAACTGCCTCTTCCATTTTTTAAATAGTTGAATTTACTTTGTTTTCTCCCAGTGGTTTTTCTAATCCTTGAAGGGCATAAAGTCACTCATCTGGTTGTCTAAAAACGAAAATGGAAAAGAGAGATGTCTTAGAGTGCTCTAGTTTTTGTTAATTTAATCATTGGACCTTGATGGATTATTCGACAGAGTGTGTATTTACTTTATTCAACAAAATAATTTATCAAGAATTCAAGATGCGGGTTGAGGTTTGTTTCGCGTTTCATCTCTGGCCCATATGTGGAGAGGAGTGTCCAAGTATTTTTTGGACCTACTTGTTTTTTCTTTTCTATTTGTGAGCCCTTGTTGTATTTGTTAAGTGGTATTTGAACAAAAAGTCTTCTTGATAGCATACTGTCAAGCATCATTTGGCACAATTCTGCACTCTTTAATCTCTCAACCATAATGTACTGACTTGTAGTGCCATTTAATAGAACATTTTTACTTCTTTTCACAAAGATGGGTGATTATGATACATTCATTTATCTGACTGGCTCAATATTTATCTTTATATGCAGTACATTGTTTCCACATTATGCCTTCCATGTTTGCATAATGAAATTAATTATCTTAATAATCGTTTCCTAGGTATAGCGTTCCCACTGATATACTCGCCCGCGTCGATCTGAAGCATGTGGAGCACGGGGACAAGCTGAGGGTGGAGATGTGATTCGTTAGGAGGTGGGAGGCGTTGCGGTCGTCGGTCAGTCCGGGTCGCACGTGCGCTAAGGCTATTGTCCTCGCACGACTCATCAGAGCCAACGTCGTGCACGCACTAGCTCGTGATGGAGTCGTCGCTATAGGGATGCTTGTGCTCGCTAAACGCTGGCGCTCCACCTCTGCAACTGCGTCCCGATGGTGAGTCCAGCCAAATGATGTGAATGAATCAACTCAAAGAACAAATGAACAATTGTATGCCTTCTGCATTCAAATATATACTGCATTTTCCAGAGTTGGCCTCAAGCTATGCTTATGTTTTCATATGTTTAGTCAACGGAATGAAATTTTGGGGTTGTACAACGGTACTAGCAAGTATATAATTTTTAGATATCCGATTGTCGGCTCAATCTCATATAAGATAATAGATTCTTAGGTGCACAATACAATATTTTCAAATGATTGCGTTCTATATCAGTGGATTGATGTGATACTAAATGTACTACAACCATGTATCTTTCGAAGTATACAGTACTTAATTTTCCCATCAATTTTCTTATCTCCCTATTATCTTTGCATCAATCAGAGTCCAATGGTTTGCTATAATCCACATGCATTGATTTCAAGAGGTTAGCAAGGATATAAAGAGACAAAAGAAAGGCCTGGAAGCAGATGAAGTGGAAAATTCAAAGGCTTGTCAGCAAAAATTGGGAGCTATTGCCTCTGGTCAACAGAACACAGACAAATTATGAAGGATTTGGTAGTGAAAAGGCTAAAAGACGTATTATTTGTGGCACTTACTCAGGAAATGAAGCAAAATATACAAGACCATGAGAGGGTTCTCAGTGCATCGGCTATTCATGTTGATCACCATCCTTGTAAGGAAGCATTTTTAATGGTTAAGCTATTGTTGTATTTTCATCCTTTATTCCATTTGTACATGTTAAGTAGTTAATGATGACCAGGTTATGGGTACCATATCTTAGCAACACACATCAATTTTGATGTGTGGGTTGATGAAATAGTACCATGATCTGAATTTATATTAGGAAGCACATGTTATACCTTTATGCAAGACTGTTCACTGTGGGTAATTACATAGACATCTCATTTTTGTTAATTAACTTGAAGCTAACAACCATTAGATTTTATGCATTCATACCAAAAAGTCACTCACATCATCTAGAAACATGGGAAGTTTGTGATCTTGTTTTGGTGTATCATTCAGGTTTCAGCCATGGTTAGTCTCTCTTGCAAATTTGTGATGGCAGCAATCTTTTGGTATCTCTTGGTATCTCTAACTTCTATTTCATTGGATAATTTATTAACTCTAGAAAATGTGTGCAACAAATGCGAGGCTTTAACTGTGGTTGGTGAATACCGAAAGAAGAATCTATCGAGAAGGTTGGTCCACCCTGTTTCTTTGAAATGAGTTAGTAAATTGGATGTTTTAGTCCACATGTATTACAATTTTGCTCTTTCTTTTTGGCTAACCTCCAACCTTTTTACTTGAAGTTATAAAAATGGAAGTGGGAAATCCCACTGGCCCGCTTTAAAAAAATGCCATGTATTATAACGTTTGTCATTGATAACAAGGACTAGCACTATTATGCTTAATTTGGACTGGGTATAAAGGTTCGAGGACTGGCCACATCCCTCTTCAGTCTCTCGGACCCTCGACTGGGCTTATCCCTGTCTTCTTCTCTTGACTAAAGCTTTGGTCTGCAAGTCACATTTTAAAAAATAGTCGTCTGGCCATCATGTGGACACTTAAATAAATGTTATCTATATGTGTAATGCATCTTATGACTAGACATATAACTCACTACCACTCCCCTAAGTTTAAACTACTTTGAGCTCCAATAAATTTGCCCTGCCTTACCGTCATTTATTCAGCACTTTTTACTGGTTTGCTGATGTACAAAGTGCTGATCCAGTTCTTTTCATTTGATCAGAATATGCACACGCCATGATGGTCACTGAGAAATCTGAGATACAGCTATGGCGTTGTGCTGTTGGAGCTGCTAACAAATCATGCACCTGCGCAGCCAATAAAACTGGGAGGTGATCTGGTAACATGGGCCAAAAATTTCATCAGGGACAATTCTCTAGGCCCATGGGTCTTTGATACGTCTCCAACGTATCTATAATTTTTTATTGTTCCATGCTATTATTTATGATGTTTTGGATGTTTAATGGGCTTTGTTATACACATTTATATTATTTTTGGGACTAACCTACTAATCCAAAGGCCCAGTCCAGATTGCTGTTTTTTGCCTGTTTCGGGGTTTTACAGAAAAGGAATATCAAACGGAGTCCAAACGGAATGAAACCTTCGGGAGAGATATTTTTGGAGTAAAATACACACGGGAGACTTGAGAACCACAGAGTAGGGCATACGTGGCGTCCACGAGGCTGGGGGCGCGCCCCCCCTACAGGGCGTGCCCCCTGCCTCGTGGGCCCCACGTTTGGCCCCCGGTGCCCTCCTTCTTCCTATATATATCTACGTACCCCGAAACCATCAGAACAACAGCAAAAACCCTAGTTCCACCGTCGCAACCTTCTGTTCCCATGAGATCCCATCTTGGGGCCTGTTCCGGAGCTCCGCCGGAGGGGGGATCTACCACGGAGTGCTTCTACATCATCATCATCGCCTCACCATGAGTTGTGAGTAGTTTACCACAGACCTTCGGGTTCATAGCTAGTATCTAGATGGCTTCTTCTCTCTTTTTGGATCTCAATACCAAGTTCTCCTCGGTCTTCGAGGAGATCTATTCGACGTAATCTCTTTTTGCGGTGTGTTTGTCGAGATCCGATGAATTGTGGGTTTATGATCAAGACTATCTATGAGAAATATTTGGTTCTTCTCTGAACTCTTTATGTATGATTATAATATCTTTGCAAGTCTCTTCGAATTATTCGTTTGGTTTGGCCTACTAGATCTATAGTTCCTGCAATGGGAGAAGTGCTTGGCTTTGGGTTCAATCTTGCGATGTCCTTTCCGAGTGACAGTAGGGGCAGCAAGGCACGTATTGTATTGTTGCTATCGAGGATAAAAAGATGGGGTTTATATCACTATGTTTGAGTTTATCCATCTACATCATGTCATATTGTTAAGGCGTTACTATGTTCTTATGAACTTAATACTCTAGATGCATGCTGGATAGCTGTCGATGTGTGGAGTAATAGTAGTAGATGCAGAATCGTTTCGATCTACTTATCTCGGACATGATGCCTATATATAATGATCATGCCTAGATAGTCTCATAATTATTCGCTTTTCTATCAATTTCTCGATAGTAGTTTGTTTACCCGCCGTAGAATATCGCTATCATGATAGAAGCTACTAGAGAAAACTATGGCCCTCGGGTCTATTCTCAACATATCAATCTAGAATCTACTTTACTTTTTCGCTTCTACTTTCTGTTCTTATATCCAAAAATACCAAAAATGTCAAACTATCATCTCTATCAGATCTCACTTTCTTGAGTGACCGTAAAGGGATTGACAACCCCTTATCGCGTTGGCTGCGAAGTTCTTATTTGTTTGTGCATGTGCGAGGGACTCACGCGTGGTCTCCTACTGGATTGATACCTTGGTTCTCAAAAACTGAGGGAAATGCTTACGCTACTGTGCTGCATCACCCTTTCCTCTTCGAGGGAATACAACGCAAGCTCGAAAAGGAGCAAGATGAATTTCTGGCGCCGTTGCCGGGGAGGTTTACGCAAAAGTCATATACCAAGTACCTATCACAAACCCTTATCCTTCGCATTACATTTTTTTGCCTCTCGTTTTCCTCTCCCCCACTTCACCCTTGCCGTTTTATTTGCCCTTCTTCTGTCGTGTGTTTATCGTTCGCTTGCTTCTTGTTTGCTTGTGTGTTGGATTGATTGCTTGTCACTATGGCTCAGAACAATACCAAATTGTGTGACTTCTCCAATACCAACAATAATGATTTTATTAGCACTCCAATTGCTCCTATTACCGATGCTGAATCTTGTGAGATCAATGCTGTTCTGTTGAATCTTGTCATGAAAGATCGATTTTTCGGCCTTCCTAGTGAAGATGCCGCTACCCATCTAAACAACTTTGTTGATTTGTGTGATATGCAAAAGAAAAGGGATACGGATAACCATATTGTTAAACTGAAGTTATTTACGTTTTCACTTAGAGAGCGTGCTAAAACTTGGTTTTCCCCTTTGCCTAGAAATAGTATTGATTCATGGAATAAGTGCAAAGATGCTTTTATCTCTAAGTATTTCCCTCCTGCTAAGATCATCTCTCTTAGAAATGTATGAATTTTAAGCAACTAGATCATGAGCATGTTGCACAAGCTTGGGAGAGAATGAAATTAATGATACGTAATTGCCCTACACATGGTTTGAACTTATGGATGATTATTCCAAACTTTTATGCTGGCTTGAATTTTGCTTCTAGAAATCTTTCAGATTCGGCCGCAGGAGGCACTTTCATGGAAACTACCTTAGGAGAAGCTACCAAACTCCTAGATAATATTATGGTTAATTATTCTCAATGGCACACCGAAAGATCTACTAGTAAAAAAGTGCATGCTATTGAAGAGATTAGTGTTTTGAGTGGAAAGATGGATGAACTTATGAAACTATTTGCTGCTAAGAGTGCTTATTTTGATCCTAATGATATGCCTTTGTCCACTTTGATTGAAAATAATAATGAATCTTTGGATGTGAATTTTGTTGGTAGGAATAATTTTGGTAACAATGCTTATAGAGGGAACTTTAATCCTAGGCCTTTTCCTAGTAATTACTCTAATAATTATGGAAATTCCTACAATAACTCTTATGGAAAGATGCCTTCTGAATTTGAAACTAGTGTTAAGGAGTTTATGAATTCGCAAAAGAATTTCAATGCTATGCTTGAAGAAAAATTGCTTAAGATTGATGAATTGGCTAGAAGTGTGGATAGAATTACTCTTGATGTTGATTCTTTGAAACTTAGATCTATCCCACCTAAGCATGATATCAATGAGTCTCTCAAATCCATGAGAATTTCCATTGATGAATGCAAAGAAAGAACCGCTAGGATGCGTGCTAAAAGATAGAATTATATAAAAGCGTGGTCTTCTAGTTATCATGAAAATAAAGATGAAGATCTGAAAGTTATTGATGTGTCTCCTATGATCCTTGTTTTATAGTATGAATCTTGATAAAGATAGGATTGGAGATGAGTCTACTTTAAGGTGTCCCAATGATTCAGAGTTTTTAGATCTTGATGCTAAAATTGTTTAAAATGGAATTGAAGAGATTAAAACTTTGCATAGTGAAGAACCCACTACTGTGGATTTCAAGGGATTCAATTATGATAATTGCTCTTTGATTGGCTGTATTTCCTTGTTGCAATCCTTACTAAACTCTCCGCATGCTTATAGTCAAAATAAAGCTTTTACCAAACACATAGTTGATGCTTTGATGCAATCTTATGAAGAAAAACTTGAATTAGAAGTTTCTATCCTTAGAAAGCTTTATGATGAGTGATAACCTACTATTAAAATAAAAATTAAAGATCATGAATGCTTTGCTTTGTGTGATTTGGGTGCAAGTGTTTCCACTATCCGAAAAACTTTGTGTGATTTGCTAGGGTTCCATGAGCTTGATGATTGTTCTTTAAATTTGCATCTTGCGCATTCCACTATTAAGAAACCTATGGGAAGAATTAATGATGTTCTTATTGTTGCCAACAGGAATTATGTGCCCGTAGATTTCATTGTTCTTGATATAGATTGCAATCCTTCATGTCATGTTATTCTTGGTAGACCTTTCCTTAGAACGATTGGTGCAATTATTGATATGAAGGAAGGAAATATTAGATTCCAATTTCCGTTAAGGAAAGGCATGGAACACTTTCCTAGGAAGAAAATCAAATTACCATATGAATCTATTATGAGAGCCACTTATGGATTGCCTTCCAAAGATGGCAATAGCTAGTTCTATCCATGTATCGTGCCTAGCTAGGGGCGTAAAACGATCACGCTTGTTGGGAGGCAACCCAATTTTATTTTTATTGTTTTTGCTTCTGTTTAGGAATAAATATTGCATTTAGCTTCTGTTTAGATGTGGTTTTGTGTTTTAGTTAGTGTTTGTGCCAAGTAGAACCTTTGGGAAGACTTGTGTGAAGTTTATATGATCTTGCTGTGGAAAACAGAATCGTTAGCGCTCGCTAGAATGGTCACCAGATTTTACTGGAGTGTGCTATTTGGTTGATTCTTTTTGCAGGTGATTAATAGACAAATTCCTCACGTTTACCAATTTAATTCAATTTTTTTGGAGTTACAGAAGTATGCAAAAGTTACAGATTACTACAGACTGTTCTGTTTTTGACAAATTCTGTTTTTTGTGTGTTGTTTGCTTATTTCAATGCATCTATGAGTAGTATTGGGAAGTATGAATCATAGAGAAGTTGGAATACAGTAGGTTTAAAACCAATATAAACAAAGGATGAATTCATTGCAGTACCTTTGAGTATTGGTTTGTTTTCTTATACTAACGGAGCTCACGAGATTTTTGTCTAAGTTTTGTGTTGTGAAGTTTCCAAGTTTTGAGTATTGCTTTGATGGACTATGGAACAAAGAGTGGCAAGAGCCTAAGCTTGGGGATGCCCAAGGCACCCCAAGGTAAAATTCAAGGACAACCAAGAGCCTAAGTGTCAGGGATATTACTAGCAGGTATGAACCGGCTAGTGTAAACCGGTTTGTTATAATATGTTCATATGGTTGTAATACTTAGTAAAGGCTACGGCCCAGGAGATTTTAGTGCCCATGTATAGGGTTATGATTTGTAAACCGTCAGATGATGTAACTTGAGAGATAAGGAAGAAAGAGCAGAGACCGAGGCGGACACGAGTATGAGCCGGCCTCGGGACTCTGTAAGCCGGACCAGGCGTCACCTCTATATAAAGGGACAATCCGGCCGACGGTTCAGGGACAAGCAAGAAACAACCCGTCGAGACACAGGCAAGCAATCCGCTCCCTGTTCATCGACGCCCAAGCAATACCAAACTGAACTAGACGTAGGCTTTTACCTTCATCAAAGGGGCCGAACTAGTATAAACCCTCTGTGTCCTTTGCGTGATTTTAACCCCTTCAAGCTAACCTATGCGATGGTTCCATCATCAAGTCCGCTAAACCGGACATCTGCCGTGTTAATTCCACGACAGTTGGCGCCCACCGTGGGGCCTCCGCACGATGGTTTCGAGTTCTTGAAGGGCAGCTTCGAAGGGCTCAAGGGCTACGCGGTCGGCCGGATGACCAAGAGTCGCCGCGGCCGGATCTACATCGATGATGCGGGTTGGGGACCGGAGGCCGATTCAATCGAATACGGGTACCGGGTTCCCTTCGGTGGCATACACGTCTTCATCGGCAAGATCGGCGAATCGGGACCTGAGCCGGACATCTTCTCCAACATCATCGAGCCGGCTCAGCGTGCGAGATCGGCCCGGATTCAGCCCGCCATAAAGCATGTTTTCGTTGGAGCAGTCCACGGGGTCCGAACCGAGGACGGATCGGAATCCGGCGGTGAAACAGTTGTCTACTCCGACGATAAATCCTCATCCGGAGAGACCGAATCTCTGTATCAGTTGCAGGACGGCCGGTCTGAGGGTGAGTCCGACGGGAACAGTATTCCGGACCCCTTTGACCCGCCAAACCGGGTGGCTGTCTTTATGGCCGGTTCACTGCCCACGGTGAACGGGGCGATAGCAGAAGCTGGTGTAGGCGGGAGTGGCCCGGCCCTCTCACCTACTGACGTTCTATCCACCTTAGTCGAGGAGTTCACAGCCAAAGCTGTGGAAGAGGTAGCTCCAGCAGATAAGGCGCAGCATGATGCAGAGCTCCTTCAGTTAAAAGGCCGGGTTGACCAAGCGAGGGATGATATGAAAGCAGAGAAGGCTATGATAGCCATAAGGCAAGCGGAATTGAACGATCAGGCTTTTCACCTAAGGATGGAGCAGGCCTCTACACAGGGAGTAAGGAGTCGAAAATATCAATCTCGTCTACCATTGGTTTATGAAGCGACGGATCTGTTCAGGACACCTGGGGCTGGGACCAGCAATAATCCGGCTTCAAACCGGAGGGCACCCCCAGCCAGGGATGAGCCGGTTCAGCAGCCTACTGCGGAGCAAGATCGGCGGATCACGTCTGCACCACACGTTCCTACCCCTCCAGGTCATTATTCAAATCCTTTGGACAACATCATGGCTGCTGCTGCACGTTTGGCCGCTTTACCCGTTGAAGGAACGTCTCCGGTGGCGTTGGAGGCACGCAGGGTCAAGGAGTTGCTTAATACGGCGTTAATACAGCAACATGCATATTCTCATAGCAGGGAGAGGCTACATTCAACACCACGTCCCAGCCGGAGTTACACTAGGCATTGGGAGGAGCCAGAAGTATCTAGCAGTGAGCGCAGGCGCCATCAGCGCAGACAGGATAATCCGGCAGGCGCGGATGCACAAGCTCAGGGTGTAAATCGGGTTAGGTCGGTAGCCCGGGAGGAAATCCGTCAAACGATGCCGGTTCACACAGCTACAGCGGAGACAGGAATCACAACAATTTCTTTTGGGGTGCAGTGTCTTATCCCTGCTTTACGGAGCGTGAAGCTGCCCAAAGACTTCAAAGGTCCACGCAAGGTGCCTAATTACACAGCAGATCTGGCTCCAGAAGCTTGGGTCGAGAGTTATGAGATGGCCATGGAGATGCTGGATGTAGACGAAGCGGCTTGTGCAAAATATTTTACTATGATGCTTGAAGGTACGGCCCGGACCTGACTAAAGGGTTTACCTCCGAATTCCATCGGATCATGGGGAGAGCTACGTCGCCAGTTTATCAAAAAAAAATAAAGATACGTGCAAGCAGCCAATGTCAGAAGTGGATTTAGCAGCCTGTGTGCAAGGAGAGCAGGAGTCTACAAGTGCTTGGGTGCGGCGAGTATCAGAGATCTTGCACTCTTCGAATGGTATCAATCCTAGCACGGCAATAGTGACTTTGGAAAACAATTGCCGGTTTGAGTCTCTAAAGCTGAAATTGGGACGGCTTAAGCGAGATTGTAACGATATGGGAACTCTCATGAGTGCTCTAGTGAAGTATGGGGACTCTGACAATACTAAGTATCCAGAAGCTGAGGGAGACAAAGCAGGAAAGGTTAAACAACCTGGTAAACCGGCGCAGGGTAATCCGGCTACTGCAAGTTTCTTGGGCAAGCGAAAGGCAGAAGGTGGCTCTGATTTCGTAGCCAATACCCAAGTTCAAGGGGGTTTCCAGCGCAACAGGGGCAACCCACCCCAACAAACCAGCGGAGGGGATGTTAATTGGGACCAAGAGTTAAATCAGCCTTGTCCGAAGCATGGCTCGAGGGGACGACCGGAAAAACACACTATAGGAGAATGCAGGCCTTTTATGGAAGCCATGATGGGCCGCTTTAATCCTAATGATAGGCCTCCAAACAGCTGTTCAGGCCCAGGACTCTATGGTCCGGGTCATCAGGGGAACGGTTCCGGATCAGGATATCGGGGCAATAACAGTGGTTATCATAACCGGGCTGGTAATCAGAATGGCCAAGGTGGTTATAATAACCAAGGCAATCAGCCACGCAATCAGGGTGGTTACAATAACCAAGGTAGCCAGCAGCCAGGCCAAAATAATCACAACAACCAAGGAAACCAGCAGCGTCAGCAACAACAACAACAATCCGGATATCGAAGCAATCCGAAGGAGCTAAGTAGTGGGCAATATCATGTGTTCACTACGAGTCTGTGTAAACGGGATCAAAAGGTTTTAAAGCGGGCAGTCCACGCGGTTGAACCGGCGACGCCGCAATTCTTGCGCTGGTCAGAACAGCCCATCGTTTGGAGTAGGGAGGATCACCCGATGCGGGTGGATAATCCGGGCCACTTGGCCTTGGTCGTAGCACCACAAGTGGGTGGCTACAGGTTCACCAAAGTTCTTATGGACGACGGTAGCATCATCGATATCTTATACTATGAGACCTTCCGTCGTATGGGCCTGACGGATAAGAAGCTAAAGCAGTCAAACACAGTATTCCATGGGGTGGTTCCAGGTAAATCAGCTTATCCAGTTGGAAAAATTGACTTAGAAGTTACCTTTGGAGATGAGAATGATTCCAGGTCAGAGATGATAACCTTCGAAGTCGTCAAGATCCGGAGCCCCTATCATGCTTTATTCGGGAGGACGGTTTATGCTAAGTTCATGGCTAGGCCATGTTATGTTTATCTGCAGCTCAAAATGCCGGGTCACAAAGGCACGATTACGGTTCACGGAAATCGCAAGATAGTAGTGGAATGTGAAGAAGGAGATGTCGCTTATGCAGAGGCAGTATGTGCCACGGAGGAGTTGAAGTTTTATAAAGATAATGTTGATCCGGCAGATATGACCCCGTTAAAGAAGCCAACTACAGAGCATGATCCGGTATTAAAGTTCAAATCGGCGGAGGAGACCAAGCAAGTTGATTTCGTGCCAGGCGATTCATCCAAGCAGTTCACGATCAGCGCTAACCTTGATCCCAAATAGGAAAGCGCGCTCATCGAGTTCATCCGTGAGAACCGGGATATCTTTGCATGGAAACCTTCTGACATGCCAGGTATACCGAGGGAACTCGCTGAGCACAGTCTTAATATTGATCCGAAGTTTAAACCGGTCAAGCAATATCTTCGTCGCTTCAACGAAGAGAGGCGCAAGGCTATAGGAGAAGAAGTGGCCAGGCTTTTGGCTGCAGGGTTCATAGTGTTAGTTTTTCACCCGGAGTGGTTGGCTAATCCAGTGCTGGTGTTAAAAAAGAATGGAAAGTGGAGAATGTGTGTGGACTACACAGACCTCAACAAAGCTTGTCCAACCGATCCTTTTGCTCTCCCTCGCATTGATCAGATTATCGATGCTACAGCGGGATATGAGCGGCTAAGTTTTTTGGATGCATACTCAAGATATCACCAGATCAAGATGGCAGTTAAAGACCAGGAGAAGACAGCTATCATAACTCCTTTTGGTGCTTTTTGCTATGTATCTATGCCTTTTGGGCTCAAGAGTGCCCAAGCAACTTATCAGCGTTGCGTTCAGAACTGTCTTAAGGGGCAGATAGGGAGAAATGTTCATGCCTATGTGGATGATATTGTGGTGAAGTCAAGGGAGGAAGAGACGCTGATAGAGGACCTTAAGGAGACCTTCGACAATCTTCGGGCCTATAAGATGATGCTTAATCCGGAGAAGTGTGCTTTTGGTGTTCCGGCAGGCAAGCTCGTTGGATTTTTGGTGTCAAACAGAGGAATTGAAGCTAATCCGGAGAAAATCAAGGCAATCACATCTTTAACAAAGCCGGTTTGCATTAATGATGTTCAGCGTATCGCTGGCCGGATCACAGCACTGAGCCGGTTTATCAGCCGTTTGGGAGAGAAGGCGATTCCGCTTTATCAGATGCTGAGAAAGACGGATCGGTTTATATGGAGTGAGGAGGCAAATACTGCGTTTGAGGATTTGAAGCGACAGCTAGCCAGGCCCCCAGTCCTAGCTGCCCCGGTTGATAATGAGCCTTTGTTGTTATATGTTGCCGCCAACGCACGGGCAGTTAGTGTGGCGATTGTGGTTGAACGCAAAGAAGCAGGAAAGGAATACCCGGTTCAGCGTCTGGTTTATTATGTGAGTGAAATACTCATTGAGTCCAAGCAGAGGTACCCACATTGGCAGAAACTGGTGTATGGTGTATTTATGGCAAACCGGAAGTTGAAGCACTATTTCCAAGGTCATCCAATAACTGTGGTTAGCTCAGCACCATTGGGGGACATAATCCAGAACAGGGAAGCTACAGGAAGAGTGGCGAAGTGGGCCATTGAGCTCAGCCCGCATGAGCTGAAATATGTGCCACGAACCGCCATAAAATCTCAAGCGTTGGTGGATTTCATCAATGATTGGACAGAATTGCAAGCACCTGAGGAGAAGCCGGATCTGACATACTGGACAATTCATTTTGACGGTTCAAGACAGTTAGAAGGCTCGGGGGCTGGAGTTGTCTTAACTTCCCCACGAGGTGATAAGTTTTGTTACGTCCTCCGTTTATTATTTCCTTGTACTAATAATGCAGCAGAGTATGAAGCATTACTTCATGGCTTGCGGATGGCAAAGGAGATGAACTTGAGCCGGGTTAAGTGTTTTGGCGATTCAGATTTGGTGGCACAGCAAGTTTCAGGCAAGTGGGATTCGAGAGACCCCCTCATGGCGGCTTACAGACGAGAAGTGGAAGCAGTTGCTGGATATTTCAAAGGGTATCAAGTGGACCACATAGACCGGCGAAGGAACGAAGCGGCTGATACTTTAAGCCGGTTGGGTTCTCAACGTAAACCGGTGCCACCAAATACTTTTTTGGATGAGCTGCACAGCCCATCAGTGCAAGTACCATCGGAGGAAGACCTAGCTGTTCCTGATCCGGAGGCACAGTTAGTGGCAGCACTTCATGTTATTCCGGATTGGACGCTGCCTTATTTGGCATATCTGAGCCGAGGAGAACTACCGGACGATGAAATAGAAGCACGGCAGATAATCCGGCGTTCTAAGTCCATGACAATTGCAAACGGAGAACTTCATCATCGCAGCGTTTCTGGAGCGTTTCAGCGGTGTGTGTCAGCGGAGGAAGGTTGTGAGATTCTTCGCGAGATCCATGAAGGGGATTGTGGTCATCATGCCGGTTCAAAATCATTGGTGGCTAAAGCTTTCCGACATGGTTTCTACTGGTTGACAGCTCATGCTGATGCGGCAGATTTAGTCCGGAAGTGTGATGCTTGTCAGAAGTTTTCGCGACGTGCTCTTGTTCCGGCGCAGGAGCTCCGGATGATACCAATAACCTGGCCATTTGCGACTTGGGGGCTTGATATGGTTGGACCTTTTAAATGATCCCAAGATCAGAAAACTCATTTACTGGTGGCGGTGGATAAGTTTACGAAGTGGATTGAGGCAGAGCCTGTGAGCAAGTGTGATGCAGCCACAGCAGTCAAGTTCATCAAGAGGGTGATTTTCCGGTTTGGCTTTCCACATAGCATCATCACAGACAACGGCACCAATTTATCCAAAGGTGAGATGGAGGAATTTTGTCAACGAGAACATATTCGCCAAGATGTATCTTCTGTGGCCCACCCTCAGACCAATGGTCAGGCCGAAAGAGCAAACCAGGAGATTTTGCGAGGTATCAAGCCCCGGCTTATGACTCCCTTGCAAAGAACCCCAGGATGTTGGGTCGAGGAGTTACCATCTGTCCTTTGGAGTATCAACACTACGCCAAACCGGTCGACGGGTTATACACCTTTCTTTATGGTATATGGTGCCGAAGCGGTCCTTCCAAGCGATATCCGTCATGATTCACCAAGGGTGACAGCCTATGTTGAAGCGGCCAACGAACAGGCGAGACAAGACAGTTTGGGCCGGTGTCGGGGGAAACTGTCCTCCCACGAACACCTATGGGACCGGAGCCCCTTCTACGTTGCGGTAAGGGAGCGGAGGGAGCACGGAGAGCAGATCGAGGAGCACACGCGGGCAGTTTTACCCAGGTTCGGGCCGCGCGGACGCGTAAAACCCTACTCCTGCTTTTGATTGTATTAAGTTCTTGGGCTCGGGAGCTTGAAGATCTACAGTACCAGCTGCACCGAGCGAGGGGGTGTGAGAGTTTCTGGGAGCGAACCCCCTCTACGTTGTGCATGGGCCTCCTTTTATAGCTCAAAGGGGTCACCGACAGGTGTCAACGTAGAGAAGGGTAAAAATGTAACTTTGGTGGTAGTTGTAACAGTGCGTGAACAGTGCATGAACAGTGGTCTTCACCTAACTTTGACAGTGGGGGACAAAGGCATTTAATGCCCGTTGCCATCAACCCCAAAAGCGTTCGTCCATGCGTCTCCGTTCGCCATGGCGGTAGCTTCGTCACCGCGGCTTGCCACCGTGTACCCCAGGCTGCACAGCAGTCCGCCACGCGCCCCTGGAAGGGCCCCAGGGCGACGCGTGGACAGATGAGCTGGAGCGCAGGCACACAGTGTAAGTCTCCCCCGGCAAGCACCTTGCCGGGGTCTCTATCTTGCCGGGCCCGGAAGCTTGCCGCTCTCCGGGCCCTGCCGGGGCGCACGATGCGCCGCGATATCTCCTCTTCAGATGCCGTTTTCTTGGCCTTCCTGGCAAGCACCTCTTGCCAGGGCCTTGTACTGAAAAGGTGACCTTGGGCCTGGTACGGCCTTCCCGGCAAGCTCCTCTTGCCAGGGTCTTGTCTCTTAACTTAAATACTTTGTTCTTGAATGGCTTCGTAGGGACCAGAGCGGACCTTGGCGAGCACGTGGTATGCCCTGCCACGGGAAGCTGCTACCGCCCGTGCACAAGTTGGGGTACTAAGGTACCCCTATCTTAGTACACCGACAGGAGCCCCCGGGCCTGGGCCACACACGGTGCCGAGCGCTGTTGGGCCAGGCCCAAGACAGTGCACGGGCACACGCGGCCCACGGCAAGCCGTATCCATCTCCGCATCCGCCGCATCCCTCCCTAACGGCACGCGTCAATTGCGGCGTCGTGGGAGAGATCGTGGCCTGTTCTTTAATGGGAAATGCGGAACGTCCCCCACTCCCCCCTTAAAAGTAGAGGAAGCAGGGGCAGTTTCCCTCCATTGCCTTCATTGTGTCTTCAATCTCCAGAAACCCCCGTCGCCCTCTGCTTCCGCAAAGGTCGACGGAGAGCCGAGCTCCACCCCCTCCGCCGCATCCAACACCCGCAGCGCCGGCGACCTCCTAGCCTCCCTCCTTGCCGCCTCCGCCATGGCTCCGAAGAGCGACAAAGCGAAAGGCGACAAGGCGAAGAAGGAGAAGTCCGCGCAGGCGGCGATGTTAGCAGCCATGCGGAGGAAGAGGGTGGTCTTCCGGCCGAGGCTCGGCGCGAGGGAGCTCCGGGACAAGTACTACTTGTTCTGGGCGAGGGAGACGAAGGCCCATCCCCGCACCAGAGTCCTCCCCGCCGTCGCCATCGACATGTTCCCCGGCGGGTACTTTTACTTTGCCGCATTCTTCCACTGTGGTATGTGCCCTCCGTTCTCGGAGTTCTTTTGTGACGTGATGAATACGTACGGCCTCCACCTGCTAGATTTCACCCCCAACGCCGTCCTCACCTTGGCCGTTTTCGCACATCTGTGCGAAAACTACGTAGGAGTCCACCCAAATGTAGCTCTCTTCCGCCACTTCTTCACGCCTAGAGTAGAGTCCGGATCCCCACTCTCCGGCGGCATCTGCTGGATCTTCAAGTTGAACAAGAAAGAGGCGTACTTGAAAGGGGAGCTTCGCGGCAAGTGGGAGGAGTGGAGGGCGGATTGGTGTTGGGTTCTGGAAGAGAAGCCTGAGCCGTTTACCTTGCCGCGCAAGACTCCAATAGTGCGCGGCAAGGACTGGAGCGAATTGGCCCCGGAAGACGACAAGTTGGAGATTGCCCTCATTAGGATTCTTCGTCTCCGGGCCGCCAATCTGACTGTGGGCGAGGTTGGGGCTGATTTCCTCCGCCGCCGCATTGCCCCTCTGCAGGAAAGAAAGAGACCTGCTTGGGAGTTCGGCAATGCGGCAGACCGCATGAGGCTGCGCCCCGGGTTGAACTACAATTTCACCGTCCTGGAGCTGAAGGGGATGGTCCGGGAACTGTTTAAGCACGACCCCAAGCACCCAGAGTGGTTCAAGCCGTCGGTGGGAGTGGTGCCGTTATGCAACAACACCTCCCTCAGCGCCATACGCGCGGTGATGCCCGAGTGTGACTCCCACGGGGTCGTCCCCACTTGGCCGGTGCCTTCAGCGGAGACCGTGCAAGCCTTCTTCGACAACTTGGTCGAGAAGCCCCGCAACGCCGAGGAGAAGAAGGGCCTCACCCGGGAGACCACCGACCGGGATGTAGCATATATTGCCTCCAGAATGGAGGAGGCCGCTGCGGCTGCGGCCGCAGGTGAATTCGGGTACACTGTGGACGAGGCAGAAGCAGCGGACGCGGTGAGCCAGGCTGAAGAGGAGGAAATCCTCAAGCTGCTGAAGATCGCGCCCGAAGAGTTTGCGGGGGAGCCTTCCGGGAAGCTTGCTGGGGCGAGCGGGTCCACCGGGCAGGGTACTGAGTCCAGCGGGCCCGCCGAGGAGGAGGAGGATGCCGAGTCCAGAGATTCTGACGAAGACTCCGGTGGTTCTCTGAATCTTGACGACGCCTCCTCATCCTCGGAGAACTCTCCGCCGCCACCAAGCCCCCTGCAGCAACAGAAGAAGCGCCTCCGCAAGGCCGCCGAGCCGGCGAGGCCGCAGGCGCCTCGACAGCAGCCGAAGCGCCGCGCGACGCGCGCCACCACGACGAGCGAGGTCGTCAAGGAGGCGCCCCGAGCCCAAGCGACAAGCGGAGGGGGATCTTCCCGGGGCGGTTCCGGAGCACCTCCTGCCCCTCGGTCCTCGGTGACGACCGGGGCTGGGTCTTCACAGCCCACAGCCCCGGAGCCTGCCAAGCGCCCGAGGGAGCCTTCTCCTCCAGCTCCTCGCGCTGGAGCGCACGAGGCGGGGTTTGACTTCTCCGCCCTCAGCTCCGATGAAGAGGAGGAAGAGTAAGTACTTGTTATTTCCATGATTTTGTCTTGGTTCTTCTCGATTGGTTTTAATTCTGATCTTATTTGGCTTCCAGGACCTTGACCCAGCGGATGGCGAAGAGGGCCAAGATCCCTGTGATCGACATCGATGACGACGAGCCCGTCACGGCGACAGGAGACGTGCCAGCGACGAACTTGCCGGACTAGCCTGCTGCTCCGGAGAGCAGCCCCCAGCGCAGCCCCCAGCGTAAGTCTGGTATCCACTTTTCTGTTTAACGGGCGCGCTTGACGTTGTTATTTTTACTGATATTTTGTTGTCTTGTGCAGAAGTGGAGCCGCAGCCACGGGAGCACCAGGAGGTCGCCCCCGACGAGCCGCTTGCTCCACCCTCCCCGCCAAGGAGGAGCTCCCCGGCGAGGGACAGTGCTCCGACAAGGGTGGGTACTCCGCCAAGGGCGAGTACCCCGCCAAGGGCGAGCAGCCCGACGAGGGTGAGCTCCCCGCCAAGGGAGGGCGCAAGCGGCCCTCCGCCAGCAAGGGCTACTACTCCACCGCCCAGGGAGAATTCCCCAGCGATGGACCCCGTCGTCGAAGAAGCTCGCGAAGGTAAACCTTGTAATTTCTTCTTCTTGGATTCGCCTTTTTGGATATTTGCTTGACGCTCTTTCTTTCTTTTTCTTCTACTAGATCCTCCCGCCCCGGAGCTGATGGAGACGGAGGCTACCGCCGAGGAGGGCGTGCATGGCGACGGCGGCAACGCCACTACTGCCGAGGGAATGGCTGGAGCCGACGAGCCGGCCATCGAGGAGACCGCCCTGGCCGCCGACGCCGCGGCTGGGGAAGGGACCGGCGACCGCACTGCTGGCCCGGAGGCCGCAGGAGCGTCGGACGCTGCACCGGCCGCCGACCCCTCCGCCTCCGCGGATCGGTCGGGTGTCTATCTGGAGGCCGCCAACGGGGTCTTCATTCAAGTCCCGTGGGCGTCCTCGTCTAGGGCACCCGCGGAGGGAGAAACCTTTGACGGAGAGGTCCTCGCCTCCGCCGGACTGAAAGTTGTTGACGCGCCCAACAGCAGCGACGAGCCCGAAGAGGAGAGACTCCTTCGTCGGCTCCTGGCCTTGTACCGGGCCAGGGAGGCGAAATTGGAGTCACGGGAGGCTCTGGCTGCCAAGGCTGGTGCTGACCTGGAGAAGCGCGCCGAGGAGCTCCGTGCCGCCAATCAGGCGGCCCTCCGGAACTTGGCGGAGGAGCGCGAAGAGCTTGCCGGGGCGCACCAAGCCTTCCTCCTTGAGAAGGCCGAGGTGGAAGAGCAGCAGCGGCTGGCCGCCGAGGAACTGTCTCGGCGGGAGGGAGCGCTCAACCAGCGGAAGGCCGACCTCGACAGCCACGAGGACCACCTCACCGCCCGGGAGCAAGCCATCGGCGGGGCCCTGCAGGAGGCGAGGGACGCCGCTGCCTCCGCGGAGACTGCCAAGAAGGATCTGGAAGCCAGGGTGGCGCAGCTGGAGTTGTTCTTGAAGGCGAGTGAAGACAGGGTCACCGCGCTCAACGTGGCGCGGGAGAAGGACGCCCACACCAATTCGGATCTGCAGGTCCGCCTCTCCGATAAGGGCCAGGAACTCACTGCCGCCAAGGACTCCATTGCTGACCTGGAGTTGAAGGTCTCCACCCTTACTGACTCACTTGACGCCGCCCGGGATCGTGAGACCAAACTGAAGGACGAGCTCCGTAAGGAAAGGGCCTTGGTGGAGAGCGCCGCCGTCTCGCAGAACAACTTCAACCGGGCAGTGGAGCAGTGGACTGATGAACTCGTCACCTCCGCCGCCAACATCGACATGGAGATGATGGCGCTGAGGGCGGAGCACCTCGTGTACTCCCCGGACGAGAACCTCCCCCACAGCGCCAGACTGAGTCTGTTCTTCAGGGGGGTGGCGCCGGCGCTTGCGCGGCTGCGGGAGAGGATCCCCGTGCAGCTGGCTGATGAAGCACGCCGGCTTTGCATGGGTACCATGGAGCGGGTCTTGTCGAAGATTGTCTACCGCAACCCAGGGATCAACCTCGTCAACGTCCTCCGCACCTTGCCGCCCGAAGCTGATCAGGAGGCGCTGAAGGCCCAGGTTGCCCACATCGTCGCCAAGGTGGGCAAGATCCAGAGGATCGACGGAGACCGCCGAGACTAGGCACCTTGCTTCCCTCGCCGCTGCCAATTAAGTCATAGGCAGTCGTTGTTTTAGCACAGCGGCAAGTTATCTCTGTAATATATACTTTTATTTTGGATGATCAGTGCAATGTTATCTCCCTTGCTTAGTCCCTTCACTTTGTATGCTTTCCACCCTACGCTTTTAGGGAACTCGCCGGCAAAGGGACCCTTGCCGCGAGCACTGAGTGCTGGACTCTTAGCAGCCTGCTGGCAAACGCCCTTGCCGGCAAGAAACCTTGCCGCAGCTAGTCGCAGCACACTTAGGTTGCTGAGCGAACTCGAAAACGAAGCAAGGGCGCGACACTTGTCGCAGCTCACTTAAGCCGTTGAGCGTGCTCGAAACAAAATAAGGGCACGGCTAGCCACGGGTAGGTTCCTCCGCGCACAGGTTTTCCATACAAAGTGTGGTTGTTCAAGGAAGACAACTAAGATTTTTTTTTTAAATCTGAACTGCTTAAACTTTGGCAACTTAGCTTTCATGCGTTGTCTGCTTCCCGGCAAGGCTCCTCTTTCTTGAACAGCACTTGGTCCATACCTCTATCTCCTTCCCCCCCGGCAAACTTGTGCGCGAGGGACACTTTTCCTGCTTGAGAGAAGAAAGAAAAGAGGAGGAAACAATGGTATGGGGCCTTGCGGCTCGTTACTGCTTACCGGGGTTGTGTGCTGCATAAAGTGTCAGATGATGCATGCAATTAAAAAGAAAAGCATGAAATGACAACTATTGCGAAGCACAAATGTTTTACTGATGCACGGGGTCTGCGCCCGGCTTTGTACAAAGGTTTACATGCAACAGCGGCAAGACTTGTACAAAAGGTGGTTGCCGGAGCAGATCACGGCAACCGCGCCTTATGGGTGAAACTTGCGAAGATGCTCTATGTTCCAGGAGTTGCTCACCGGTAAGCCTTCTTCGGTCTCAAGGCGGACGGCGCCGGGCCTTGTGACTTGTCTCACCCGATAAGGGCCTTCCCACTTCGGCGTCAACTTGTTGGAATTCTTGGCGGACTGAACGCGCCGAAGAACAAGGTCGCCTTCCTCGAGACTCCTGGCCTTGACCTTGCGGCTATGATAGCGGCGCAAGGCCTGCTGGTATCGAGCAGCTCGTACAGCAGCCTGGAGACGTTCCTCCTCGAGGAGCAATGCATCATCTTTTCGCAGTTGCTCTTGCTCGAGCTCATCATAAGCGAGCACTCGAGGAGACCCGTATACGAGTTCCATGGGGAGAACTACCTCTGCTCCATAGACAAGAGCAAAGGGTGTCTGTCCGGTGGCTCGACTTGGTGTCGTTCTGATTGACCAAAGAGCCGCCGGCAACTCCTCTATCCAGTTTCTTCCACACTTGTGCAGCCTGTCGAAGGTTCTTGTCTTGAGTCCGCGCAGTACTTCAGCATTTGCCCTTTCTGCTTGACCATTGCTCCTTGGGTGAGCAACAGAAGCAAAACAGACCTTGGCGCCAAGGTCTTGGACGTACTGCATGAAGGTGCAGCTTGTGAACTGTGTGCCATTGTCGGTGATGATCCTGTTAGGGATTCCGAAACGGCAAACAATTGACCTGAAGAACCTGACTGCTGACTGTGCTGTCACCTTCCTCACTGGTTCCACTTCTGGCCACTTTGTGAACTTGTCGATTGCAATGTACAAGTACTCAAAGCCCCCGACAGCACGGGGAAAAGGGCCGAGGATGTCGAGCCCCCAGACCGAGAAGGGCCAGGATAAAGGGATCGTCTGGAGAGCTTGAGCTGGCTGATGAATTTGCTTGGCATGGAACTGGCACGCTTCACACTTGGTTACTTGTGCAGTTGCATCTTGGAGGGCTTCTGGCCAAAAGAACCCTTGCCGGAACGCCTTCCCGGAAAGTGCCCTTGCGCCAATGTGGTGGCCGCATATGCCTCCATGTATCTCTGCCAACAGCTTCCGTCCATCTTCCCTGGAAATGCACTTCAACCTGACACCGTTGAGTCTTCTTCTGTACAGCTCGTTGTCGACGAACTGGTACATACTTGACTGCCTGGTTATTCTTTCTATCTCTTCTGGTTCTTCGGGAAGTTCTCCAGTTTGAAGAAAACGGACGATTTGCTGTGCCCATGCTGGAGCCCGAGGCTCAACAACAAGGACTAAAGGCATTAGTGTTGGTGCGGGAACCTCAGCTTCTACCGCAGGAACCTGCGGCTCTGCCGGAGCCGAGGGTTCCCCGGCAAGCCTGCCGGGGCAAGGCTTGTCGGGAACGTCTGCTTCAACTGTACAGACCCTTGGGTCCGCAGGAGCAGACTGTTCCTCAGCATTTTGGTTGCTGATCTTGGGGACCTTGGCGGCGGCTTCGGGAAGATCTGCCGGCAAGTAGTCGCCGGAGACCAACTTCCTCGTCTTGCTTTGCCCAACCGATGGTGTAACGGATGGCTGAGTTAGCTTGAGCACGAAGGTCCCTGGTTCCACAGGTAACTTCATTGCAGCACAGTTTGAGAGGCCATCTGCGATATCGTTCTGAGCCCGTGGGACGTGCTCCATCTGTAGGCATTCAAAGTGCTCTTCAAGCTTCCTTACTTCATCGACGTAAGCTTCCATCAGAGGGCTCTGGTAACTCTTGTTTACTTGTCGGACCACCAATTGTGAGTCTCCCCGCACAATCAACCTCTTGATCCCAAGCTCGGCCGCAATCCTGAGGCCGGCAAGCAAGCCCTCATACTCAGCAGTATTGTTTGTCGCTTGCTCCTTGGGAAAGTGCATTTGGACAACATACTTGAGGTGCTCTCCGGTGGGCGCTATGAGTAACACGCCTGCACCGGCGCCTTGCAGCGAGAAGGCACCATCGAAGTACATTACCCACTCTTTGCTTGTTTCTTGGACGGGGGTGCTTGTCTCTGGAACTTCTTCATCCGGTGTTGGGGTCCATTCTGCTATAAACTCTGCCAAAGCTCTGCTCTGTATAGTTGAAGTACTCTCAAACTTGAGACCAAAGCTCGACAGCTCCAGTGCCCACTCGACGATCCTGCCTGTTGCTTCTGGATTCTGCAATATCCTCTTCAACGGAAAGCGAGTGACCACCGTTATCTCGTGTGCTTGGAAGTAGTGGCGCAGCTTTCTCGAGGCCATGAGGAGGCCGAAAAGCAACTTCTGCACCCCAGAGTATCTTGATCTAGCCCCCTGCAAGAGGGAACTTACAAAATAAACTGGGCGCTGCACCATCTTCTTTCGCACTTCTCCTTGTTCCTGCGCAGACTTGTCCTTGTCGGGGCCAGAGCTTGTCGGGGAAGCCCCCTGCTTGTCGCTGGATACGCTTGCCGGTGACGTGGGTTCCTCATTTGCCTCCCTCTCCGCTACTAACGCAGCACTAACCACTTGATTGGTTGCCGCTAAGTACAGCAGCAACTTCTCTTGTGGCCTAGGTGCGACAAGTATTGGAGTGGAAGAGAGGTATCCTTTCAAGTCCTGCAGCGCTGCCTCCGCTTCCGGAGTCCATTTCATAGGACCTGCCTTTTTCAAAATTTTGAAGAAAGGCAGGGCGCGTTCTGCAGACTTTGAAATGAACCTACTGAGGGCAGCCACACAACCAGCAAGTCTTCTTACATCCTTGACGCGCTTCGGGGCTTCAATCTGCTCGATGGCTTTTATCTTGTCGGGGTTGGCTTCAATCCCCCTCTGGGACACAAAGAACCCGAGAAGCTTGCCGGAGGGGACTCCGAAGACGCACTTCTCGGGGTTCAGCTTGAGTTGTATCTTGCACAGATTCTCAAAGGTTTCTCCTAAGTCTTGGATCAGGGTGTCCTTGCTCTTGCTCTTGACCACTATATCATCCATGTAGGCTTCCACATTCCTGTGTATCTGTGGCTCAAAAGCAGTGTGTACCACCCTTGCAAATGTCGAGCCTGCATTCTTCAATCCAAAGGGCATGCGTATGAAGCAATATGTGCCACATGGAGTAATGAATGCAGTCTTCTCTTCATCTTCATCGGCCATGAATATCTGGTGGTAACCTGAGTATGCATCAAGGAATGAAAGCAACTCACATCCGGCGGTGGAGTCAACAATCTGGTCAATGCGCGGCAAGGGAAATGGATCCTTGGGACAAGCTTTATTCACATCCGTGAAGTCTATACAAAGTCTCCATTTCCCATTAGCCTTTCGCACGACAACTGGATTAGCCAACCACGTGGGATGGAGTACGCCTCTAACCAGGCCTGCTGCTTCCAACTTCTTTATTTCTTCGGCAATGAACTCTTGGCGCTCCACAGCTTGCTTCCTGACCTTCTGCTTGACGGGCCGCGCGTGAGGACAAACAGCAAGCTTGTGCTCAATTACCTTCCTGGGAACGCCGGGGATGTCAGACGGTTGCCATGCGAACACGTCGACATTCGCCCGCAGGAAGGCAACGAGCGCGCTTTCCTATTTGGGGTCGAGCGTGGCACTGATGGTGAAGGTACCACCAGTGCCGTCCTCCTTGGCGGATACCTTCTTGGTTGCCGGTGGAGCTGCCATTCCTTTCTTACTCTTGCCGGTGGAGCTCGATGGTGCGTCCTCGACGGCAGCGCAGCACTCCGAAGAGGTGCGTTTGCCGGAGTGGGCCCCAGAGCTCTTGCCGGACTTGGTCTTGGTCTTCCCCCCGGGAGCTTCAGTGGCAAGAGTCTTGCTATCTGCCGCGGCTGCTGCATCCCGGTAGATCTTGTCGGCGCAGATAAGCGCATCCTTCTTGTCACCGGGGACAGAGATGACGCTTATCGGCCCCGGCATCTTGAGCATGTTGTACGCATAGTGGGAGGCCGCCATGAACTTGGCGAGCGCAGGACGGCCAAGTATCCCATTATATGGTAATGGGATATCGGCAACGTCGAATGTGATTCTCTCCGTCCTGAAGTTGAGCTCTCCGCCAAAAGTCACTGGCAGCGTGATCTTCCCCTTCGGCTTGCTCCTTCCCGGGTTGATTCCTTGGAACGTCCCGGTTTCCTCGAGCTCGCTGTCGGGGATCTGTAGCTTCTTGATCACAGCAGAGGAGATCAAGTTGAGGCCGGCCCCGCCGTCAACCAACATCTTGGTGACCTTGAGGTTGCGGATAGTTGGTGAAACCAACATCGGCAAGCACCCGACCGCAGTTGTGCGGTCAGGGTGGTCCTCAAGGTCGAAGATGATGGGCGTGCCGGACCATTTCAGTAGCCTGCGCGATTCGACGGGTGGCTCTGCTGCATTCACTTCCCGCACCCACTGCTTGAGTTGGCGGTGAGAAGTGTGCACAGAGGCACCTCCATCGACGCACAGAACTTCTGTGGCCTTCTGGAACTCCTGCTCGCTGTTATCTCCATCTTCCATGTCCTCATCGTCATCCTCGCCTTCATCCTTGTCGCGGCCCCGGGGAGGTCTGTCGCCTTGCCGCTGCTTGGCCTTGCCGCGGCGTCCTCCCCGGCCATTGAACGGCCGCTTCTTGCTGGGCTCTCCTCCGCCTCCTTGGGCCTTCTCCTTGTCACGACGCTCGTATTCAGCCTTCTGCTGCTCTACGAGGTACTCTACCCTCTTACAGTTCTGGAGGTCGTGGCCCTTGGTGCGGTGGATCTTACAGTATTGCTTGTCGGAGCCGTCCTGCTTGTCGGCTGCCGCTACAGGGGTGGGCTCCTTGCCGGAGCCACCAGCCTGTGTCTTCTTGGCTGGAGCCTCCTTGCCGGACTTCTCGACAACCAGTACCTCCTTGTTCTTCTTCTTCTTGTTCCGTCGCCGGTTTTTCCTTGCCGGGGCGGCATCCTCGCTGTTGCTTCCTCCTGCGCCGGTATCCTCCCCGGGGAGTCTCCTTCCCTCTTCAGCACGTGCACATTTGTCAGCCAGAGCGTAAAGCTCGCTGATGTCCCGGATCTTGGTCATGGCCATCTCCTCCCTCATCCGACGGTTACGCACGTTCTGGTGGAACGCGCTGATAACCGCGGCAGGGTGGACATCAGGAATGTTGTGTTGCACGCGGCTGAACCTTTGGATGTATTTGCGCAGGGATTCTCCCTCCTTCTGGGCAAGGATGTGGAGATCGCTCTCTTGGCCGTGGGGTTTGTGGCCGCCCGTGAAGGCGCCAACAATTTGGTGGCACAAATCCGCCCATGAAGAGATGGAGTTCTCCGGCAAGTGCATAAGCCAAGACCTGACGTTTGGCTTAAGCACGAGCGGGAAGTAGTTGGCTAGGATCTTCTCGTCGCGTCCCCCGGCAGCCTGCACCGCGATGGTGTAGATGCTGAGGAACTCCGAGGGGTGTGTCTTGCCGTCGTACTTCTCGGGTACGTCGGGCTTCAAGTTCTTCATGCTGGGCCACTGGACTTGCCGCAGCTCTCGGGTGAACGCAGGGCAACCTGCCGCGTATGGCAAGTCGCCTGGCTCACCGGGCGCGTGCATGTCGACAGCAGTCCCAGCGCGCTGGTCTGATTGCCTTCGGGCTTCTCTTCGACGCTCGATGCGAGTTCGAGCGTCCTCTTGCCGCCTGTCGTCGAGGACTTGGCGCTGATCGCGGCGAGCCCGCGGATCCGACGACGCCGTGGAGTCGTTGTCGACGTTGATCCGGCGGGGTGGCGATTTATGCTTCCGCGGCGGGGAGTGCATAGTAGTTGCACCCCCGGTGGTCTTGTCTCCATCGGCCTTCGCTTGATCGACTTGCCGCGGGCATGATGTCGCCGGCTGCTGTGGCGTGTCGTTGTTGGCGAAGGCGATGAGGCTTTGGATTGTTGCCCTCCAGTCTTCAGCTTTGTCTGCCGCTGGAGGGAAGTCGAGTAGCAGTTGGGCTCTAGCAAGAGCTTCTGCTGGAGAGGAGGGAAGCGGCGGCGAGCGGTGCGAGGAGCGAGACATGCTCGGACTTCTAACAGGGTTAGAAGGAGCAGGATCTCGCCCCGGCGACCGCGCCCTGCTCGTACCAGCGCGCTGGCCTTGAGCGTCCCGAGACCCACCGGCTTGTCCGCGTCCCAGCAAGCGTATGGTACCTCCGGTACCACGTCGCTGCTGGTCTGGAACCTCCTGAGAGGGACGTGGTGCATGAACAGACACCGAGGCTTTGGAGTTCGCCCGGTCGTCCGTCTTGTCCTTGGACTTGGTGGCGCCGTGAGTCTCCTCGCCGGCGACCGCCCTTCCGCCGGCGTCTCCTCCACCAACCGTTGGTTCCGGTGGTGGTGGGATTGACGCGGATGGGCCTCCGACCTCCGAAGCCTTCTTCTTCGGAGGCATATTGAAGTTGTCGATGAGGTTGATGAAGCTGGAGAAGTTGATGAAGAGTGCGCCCGCGTAAGCGCCGGATCAGGTTCGCACAACCTCGACGCCCCCTACCTGGCGTGCCAAAGATGTCGGGGGAAACTGTCCTCCCACGAACACCTATGGGACCGGAGCCCATTCTACGTTGCGGTAAGGGAGCGGAGGGAGCACGGAGAGCAGATCGAGGAGCACACGCGGGCAGTTTTACCCAGGTTCGGGCTGCGCGGACGCGTAAAACCCTACTCCTGCTTTTGATTGTATTAAGTTCTTGGGCTCGGGAGCTTGAAGATCTACAGTACTAGCTGCACCGAGCGAGGGGGTGTGAGAGTTTCTGGGAGCGAACCCCCTCTACGTTGTGCATGGGCCTCCTTTTATAGCTCAAAGGGGTCACCGACAGGTGTCAACGTAGAGAAGGGTAAAAATGTAACTTTGGTGGTAGTTGTAACAGTGCGTGAACAGTGCATGAACAGTGGTCTTCACCTAACTTTGACAGTGGGGGACAAAGGCATTTAATGCCCGTCGCCGTCGACCCCAAAAGCGTTCGTCCATGCGTCTCCGTTCGCCACGGCGGTAGCTTCGTCACCGCGGCTTGCCACCGTGTACCCCAGGCTGCACAGCAGTCCGCCACGCGCCCCTGGAAGGGCCCCAGGGCGACGCGTGGACAGACGAGCTGGAGCGCAGGCACACAGTGTAAGTCTCCCCCGGCAAGCACCTTGCCGGGGTCTCTATCTTGCCGGGCCCGGAAGCTTGCCGCTCTCCGGGCCCTGCCGGGGCGCACGATGCACCGCGATATCTCCTCTACAGATGCCGTTTTCTTGGCCTTCCTGGCAAGCACCTCTTGCCAGGGCCTTGTACTGAAAAGGTGACCTTGGGCCTGGTACGGCCTTCCCGGCAAGCTCCTCTTGCCGGGGTCTTGTCTCTTAACTTAAATACTTTGTTCTTGAATGGCTTCGTAGGGACCAGAGCGGACCTTGGCGAGCACGTGGTAAGCCCTGCCACGGGAAGCTGCTACCGCCCGTGCACAAGTTGGGGTACTAAGGTACCCCTATCTTAGTACACCGACAACCGGCTAGATGAAGAGCGTGATATAGCAGCTGCACGGTCTGCGATCTATCAACAAGACTTGCGCAGATATCACAGCCGCCGGATCAAGACAAGGACGTTCCAGGAGGGCGACTTAGTACTCCGGCTCATCCAGGACCAAACAGATATGCACAAGCTATCCCCACCTTGGGAAGGGCCCTTTGTGGTCAGCAAGAATCTGCACAACGGTTCATATTACCTGGTGGACGTTCGAGAACACAAGGACTCACGGACATCAGAAGAGGAGACAAAGAGGCCGTGGAACATCGCCCTCTTACGGCCCTACTATACCTGAGCCATGAGCTCCACTGTATCCTATGTATATATTATGATTAATAAATAAACCGGCACCCTCGGTAAACCGGGGGGCTCAGCCTTTTTTCCAATACAAATACCTTATGAGGACAACCATACATGTATTACCATATGTTATATTTCAAATAGATCGATCGGTTTAAGCTGATTTTGCAGTACGTACGCACTCAAAAGCAATAACTCCCTGAAGAGCGTAAGGTCACATTCGGCTCAGAGAGGACGCTTCATGAAAACCCTCTGGATGGTAATCCATCCAGTGATTGGTTCAAGATTTTCCCATGGCTTCATGGAGCCATGGAGGCCCTCTGGAAAAGCTACGGGCATCCAGTGATTGGCTTATGTTTTCCCATGGCTTCATGGAGCCGTGGAGGCCCTCTGGAAAAGCTACGGGCATCCAGTGATTGGCTTATGTTTACCCATGGTTTCATGGAACCATGGAGGCCCTCTGGAAAAGCTACGGGCATCCAGTGATTGGCTTATGTTTTCCCATGGCTTCATGGAGCCATGGAGGCCCTCTGGAAAAGCTACGGGCATCCAGTGATTGGCTTATGTTTACCCATGGTTTCATGGAACCATGGAGGCCCTCTGGAAAGGCTACGGGCATCCAGTGATTGGCTAATTTTTTTCTTATGGTTCCTATGGATGGTACCCGCATCCATTGACCGGCCCTCTGGAAAGACGACACTACCCGCATCCAGTGATTGGCTGAACCTTGCTTTGAGCCTGGCAGCTCATAAAAAGCCTCGACTACATGGTTTTATTTGCAAATTTGCATTTTATGATGTTTATGTGTTCTGATTCTTTAATCCGGAGTGGGACAATTCAAGAAATTGACCACACATATACAAAGTTGAAAAGTCTGGGTCATGAGCACCAGCATGAGTAAAAAGTTTGGGTTAATCCGGTGTTTATCATAACCCGGAACAATCATCCCGCAGAAACAAAACAAGAAGCCAAGCATGCTTTAAACCGGCAGTTCATATAAGACCAGGGATTATTGTTGAGTCTATTACAAGACTCCCTTCAAAAAGGCAATATTCACCGGATTAAGAGTATTGAGCATACTTGATCTGAGGTATAGAGTTGTTTCTGTTATGAATATATATTTACTTGATATATATCATGAGAACAATTTAATGGGTCCAACAGTCAAACCGTTAGGACATATTTTCAAATATTATCTGTGCAGGAATAGATGATATATAAGACAATCCATATCAGACCAAATTGGCAATGATAAAACAAGAAGTTGGAATATCCGGATCACAGCGGACATTGTTTTCAGCTATCCTATTACAAGGCATAGCAAGCCTGACGGATTAAAAATTGTTCGGCAAAATGAGACTGCAAACTACAAAGATATGTTATGAGCTATGCTCCTTCCTGTTGAGACGGCTGGGCATCAACTTGATCCGGAGTCTCCTCTTCCTCTTGAAGCGGCTGGAAGTCCGGGGCACACCAGTCGATTTTTGTTAAGGTACGAAAATACATCTCTTCATTGATGAGTTCCGACGGTTCGATATCTGGAGCGAAGGTATGAGGACGCACTGGTGGGATTAGATTGACGGTTTCATAAACCGGCCGCTCCACCCGCTCGTTTTGCAAGTCGTACCCTGGATGATACCTGGATAAATCTGCCTCGGCTGCAAGTTTGCTGGCAAGAGGACGCATCTCCTTTGTCAAAGCATAGAGATCCTTTGCAGTAAACGATGATCCGTCTTCCTTGGTATTTGGACACCCATTTAAAGCCTCTTCCGGATCAAAGTCCGGAACCCATGCTTTCGCTCTGGTAAGCGCCATGAGAGCACCGGCTCGAGCAGCAGATTTCTTGACTTCCTCCAAACGCACTGGCAAAACAGACAGCTTTTCTAACGTGCCTTGGATGGTACTGGGGGCCGGTTTATTGAATGATGTTGCACTTATGATCCTCTGAGCGCCGGAATACAGCTGCTCGACCAAAGTGTAACAGGCCTTAAGTTTTTTCCGTAAGTCATCCCCAAGATGGGTGACACGGCGCCCTGCATATGATTATCACAGTTAAACCGGCACAGATGGAAGGTTACAAGGATGAAAACAGGAATACAGATTATATACTTACCGAAAATTGCAGAAGTCATCAACTCTATTTGCCGCTTTAAGCCAGTTAACTCTTCAGTCACCGGATTAAGCGCGTCCTCAGCATCTTTGACCCTTTTCTCTAGATCTTTCTTCTGAACCTCAAAGGCAGTCCGTTCTTCTTCAAAGAATTTCTTCAGCTGTTCAGCAGTTTTCAAACTCAGCTTCAGATCTTTCTTGGCTTTAGAAGCAGCAGCCTCCGTTTCAGCAAGACGGCTCCGGAGTTCATTGATTTCATCAGCATTCCGGTTTAAGTCAGCCTGCAAGGATGATCAAGTAATAAGTGGAAATAATTCAAAGACAAAGTCTCAAGCACACAAACAAGTTGTCTACTTGACACTTGGGGGTTAATGGGCAATTGAAGCTTTAAACAGCAGCAATTCAAAGACAAAGTATCAAGCATACAAACAAGTTATCTACTTGACACTTGGGGACTAATGGATAATTGAAGTATCAAAGGAAAAGTCAAGCAAGTCCCAGGCACATAAACCGAGTTATGCCCCTGGCACTTGGGGGCTAATGTAAGATCATTTCGAATTCATAAGGAAGTACCGGTTCACCTTCTCAATATAAGCTAAACCGGAAGTTGGGGGCTGATACAGTATGGACAGAAGTACATTAAAAGTTAAAAGAAGACGCAAGGGATTACCTCGTACTTGTCCTTCATCATATTAATCAGGCCTGCTTCATAGTCCCGACCTGTGTGGAGCCGGTTCAAGTACCCGGAATAGAGCTCCTGGGCACTCATGTCAGCGAAGCTGGATAATTCGGTACTCCATTTACCCTTTTCTTTATACACCTTCTCCGCTATAGCCGTATGTTTGGCTAAGACAGTGGGCTCAGCGGGAACGGTGTAGGCTGTATGAGTTATCTCCACATCTGGAGAAGCAGTAGTTGGTGGTGGGGTTGCAGTACGAACCGGACTGGCCGGAGCCGGATTGGGCTGAGGAGTATTGGCCTTGGCAGGACTGGACGGTTCACGAACGTCTTCAGCATTTGGATTTGCAGGCATAGTAGTATGGTCAGCAGGGGCAGGATCTTCAAGGGGAATTGTACGTTCGCCTTCCGGAGGGACAGTTGAATCCGGATCAGCCGCCGGATCATCAACAGCAACTTCAACAGTTGGTTGGTTGGCCTTTGGTTTTTTACTAGGCTTTGGCTTGCTGAAAGAAGTTGAAGAAACAAGTTAGAACTGTAAGACAAAGTGCAATCACAAACCGGATAAATTTAAAAGACTTACCCTGGGACAGTTTTGAGGGGTGGAAGTTGTGTGGCGGTTGACTCGCCGGAGGAAGATAACGGAGTATCCTGATAATCAGGGTCAGACGGTTTAAGAGGTTGGCGTATAAGCCCGGCCTTGGGATGAAGGAGGGTTGGAGAGAGTATAACCTCAGAGCGGCGCCTCCGAGCTAGAGTAAGAGAAATTCTGGATGATTCCACTGCAAGACCGCTATGGCGAGTGGTCCGGCGAAGGGCTTCGTGTTGTTGCTTCTTCAAAAGAAAATTAGGATCCAATTGAGCATACGGGTGAGAAAATTGATATTTCCGGACTGTCCGACGACTTTTTTGGGGAAGTGGTTCTGAATCAGAAGAAAGGATAGTTACCTCAACTTCGGCCGGTCTATCTCCTTCAGCCAACTCCTGTGAAAAGTTATCATTAGATACAAATATGGGTAAAAATGAGCAAGTTAAAGCCGGATCAATTCATACCTCAGAGTCCGGATCATCGTCCTCAGCGTGAGAACCGGAGCCATCAGCCATTTTCCTCTTTTTGGAAGCAAAGGTTTTCCGGCGCGGCAGTTTTCCGGCTTTTTCCTGAGGCTTCCTCTTCCAGAAGGGATCATTGGCCTGTTCAAAAGATAAAATATAAGTTCAAAGAACGGTTTAAGGGAACGGATTATAAAATATATGAAAGAAGGTAAGACATACCGCAGGCAGCTTATTCTTCTTGTAATACGGAGCCAATCCGATTTTGCTGCAATCCTCTAAGGAGACGTTGAGCATTTTCTTAGCCGATTCAATGACCTCCGATTCAGAAAGTTTATCCTTGGTAAACCGTTGAGGGTCGTCCGGTTTACCAGAATACTTGCACATCAAATGTGGTCGCGGACTTAAGGGAAGGATACTCCAAGAGAGCCAACAGCGCATAAAATCGGTTCCAACTAAACCGTTGGCCATAAAAGCTTTCAGTCTAGCAAGCTGAGAAGCAAACCGGGGCCGTTCGGCGGAGCTAAGTCGCTGTGGCAAAGGGTGATCCTCCGGAAGACGGTGCTCGCGATAACCCGGCAGTGGGTTTTCCCCTTGAGGAGAAGTGTCAATGCAGTAAAACCAAGACTTGTTCCATTCCTTTGGGTGCGTGTGGAGAGCGGCATGGGGAAACATTGCATCTCTCCTTTTTTGGATATTGACCCCGCCAAGTTCCTGATGCGGTCCGCTGGTGAACTCAGTACGCCGGTTCAAGTGAAAGAAATCCCGGAACAGGTCAACAGACGGTTCTTCTTGCAGATATACCTCTGAGAAAACTTGGAAGTCACAGATATTGGAAACGGAGTTGGGACCAATATCCTGAGGATGGAGTTGGAAAGCGGCAAGCACGTCTCGGAAAAATCTTGAACCGGGAGGTGTGAAGCCCCGGGCTATGTGGTCGAAGAAAACAATAACCTCCCCCTCTCTCGGAGTAGGAGGGCATTCATTCCCTGGAGCCCGCCACTTTAAAACGGATTGAGGGCCTAAAGTACCAATGGCAGCGGCATTGACCAAGTCTTCTTCCGTAATGATGGAAGGAACCCAGTCACAAGAGACAAACTGCTTGGCCATGACAACAGAAGGACAAGTACTAAAAGGGTAAAAGTATAAAATCAGATTATTTAAGTACAGCGGCATAAACCGGAAGATATATACGAAGATCACGCAACGGTTTAGACAAGGGACTAATGATATGGCTAACCCGGCAATAACAGAGAGCTATGTTACTACCGGTTCATGACAGCAATAGAAAAAGAGCTAAACCGTTGCGCTCATCGAGAAATCTTTTACAAGAACAGTGTATGACAGTTTAAACCGGAGCATACTTAACAGATCTATAGAGGAGAAGAAACAGGTTTTTTGCAGATAATTAAAGAGGAACAGATCTGAGCGCACAAGGAAAAGAAAAACAAGTACAAGGATATTACGGGAAGAACTGCAAAGGTGATATACGGAGCAGATGAATCTATAGGTTGTGTATAAATGACGAGATCTAAAGCATATGGCAGCAGAATAAAGGCAGGATCTAAGGGCAAGATGTAAAGGTCAAAACTTCTGTGAACGTGGCGTATAAGATGAACAAGGTGAACAAGGTGAAGCTTTCGTTGAGGTTCTAATGGCGGAGAAACGAAAGAGAACCCTAGAGGTTACAGATCTATAAAGAAGAAGAAGATGGAGTACCTGAGAAGCGGCGGAGAAGTATTTTCTGGTGAAGCTCAGGTCGATGCAGCGGCCGGCGAGGACTCGGATTCGGCGGTCGACGGCGGCGGTTCGAGCTCGGGCGGCAATGGAGTCTCGTGCTCGGGTGACGGAGAAAGAAGAAGGAGCGGAAGAAGATAAAGAATGGGGATAGCGGTATTTATAAGAAGAAAGACAGATCCGAAGCGACAGGTGTGGGATTCGAGGAGGCAAAGGATCGGATAAAGATCCTCTGACGCCTCGATTTTCGGGATAACCCTTAAACAAAGCCGACGGACAGCTCACGGCGTTAAATGCGGAAGTGATGTCACAGTCAGATTAAGTGATTCTTGAAGATGACGTCAGGGCCGGTTTGCAAAAAATAAGAAGACACAAGAAAGAAAATTATGCAAGACTGAGAAGATTGATGTGAACAAGTTCAAATTATTCTGGGGCCTAATGTCAGGGATATTACTAGCAGGTATGAACCGGCTAGTGTAAACCGGTTTGTTATAATATGTTCATATGGTTGTAATATTTAGTAAAGGCTACGGCCCAGGAGATTTTAGGGCCCATGTATAGGGTTATGATTTGTAAACCGTCCGATGATGTAACTTGAGAGATAAGGAAGAAAGAGCAGAGACCGAGGCGGACACGAGTATGAGCCGGCCTCGGGACTCTGTAAGCCGGACCAGGCGTCACCTCTATATAAAGGGACGATCCGGCCGACGGTTCAGGGACAAGAAAGAAACAACCCGTCGAGACACAGGCAAGCAATCCGCTCCCTGTTCATCGACGCCCAAGCAATACCAAACCGAACTAGACGTAGGCTTTTACCTTCATCAAAGGGGCCGAACTAGTATAAACCCTCTGTGTCCTTTGCGTGCTTTTAACCCCTTCAAGCTAACCTGTGCGATGGTTCCATCATCAAGTCCGCTAAACCGGACATCTGTCGTGTTAATTCCACGACACTAAGCTTGGGGATGCCCCGGGAAGGCATCCCCTCTTTCGTCTTCATCTATCGGTAACTATACTCGGAGCTATATTTTTATTCACCACATGATATGTTTTTTACTTGGAGCGTCATGTATAATTTGAGTCTTTGCTTGTTAGTTTGCCACAATTATCCTTGCTGGACACACCTTTTTGAGAGAGTTAAATATGGCCTAGGAATTGATAGAACACTCTATGTGCTTCACTTATATCTTTTGAGTTGAATAGTTTTTGCTCTAGTGCTTCACTTATATCTTTTAGAGCACGGTGGTCATTATATTTTGTAGAAATTGTTGATCTCTCATGCTTCACTTATATCCTTTTGAGAGTCTATTAAAACAGCATGGTAATGTGCTTTGGCTATAAAACTAGCCTTCACATGATAGACATCCAAGATCAATGTAGTAAAAACTTTCACACTAAATGCATTGAATATGATGAGAAGTTGGATGCTTGATAATTGTTTTGACATATGAGGATAGTGATATTAGAGTCATGCTAGTGGAGTTATTATGAAATTGAGAAATGTTGTGTTAAAGTTAGTGATTCCCATAGCATGCACTTATGGTGAACCGCTATGTGACGAAGTTAGAGCATGAGGTATTTGTAGTGTGTCCTCCTTTGTGTGGAGGTCGGGGGCGCGCGATGGTTAACTCCTACCAACCTCCCCCCTAGGAGCATGCGTTGATTGCTTTGTTTTGATGACTCGTATATTTTTGCAGTAAGTATATGAGTTCTTATGACAAATGTTGAGTCCATGGATATTACGCACTCTCACCCTTCCACCATTGCAAGCCTCTCTTGTACCACGCAACTTTCACCGGTACCATACACCCACTATATATATTCCTTAAAACAGCCACCATACCTACCTATCATGGCATTTCCATAGCCATTCCGAGATATATTGCCATGCAACTTTCCACCGTTCCGTTCATATGAAACGCTTCATATTGTCATATTGCCATGTATGATCATGTAGTTGACATCGTATTTGTGGCTAGGCCAGCATGCATAATTTTTTATACATGTCACTCTTGATTCATTGCACATCCCACTACTAGGAAAAGGCATATTAATGGCGCACCTAATTTGGCCATTAATGGCGCATTAGTGGTGCGCCATTACTAGCACGCCATTAGTATTATTTTACTAATGGCGCACCTCTGGTGCGCCATTAGTATCTGGTATACTAATGGCGCACCGCAGATGCGCCATTAGTATGCACAGTAGTGCGCCATTAGTATGCCTCCCAGAGGCCATGTGTAGCCATGTGCTTTGGCATACTAATGGCGCACTCTGCTGTGATGGGCCATTAGTATGAATATTAGGTTTTTTTTATTTTTTTTATTTTCTGTTTTTTGCACAGGTTATGCATATATATAAATATAATTTCTCGTGGAGCCAACATATATGGTACGCACATCGAAACTATTAGAATCTACTCCCTCCGTTCCAATTTACTCGTCGTGGTTTTAGTTCAAATTTGAACTAAAACCACGACGAGTAAATCGGAACGGAGGGAGTATATAATAGCTCATAGAACAACTTAGCATCATGCATCATCGATCATAATAATAATAAAAACTCAACATTGGTATTAAATAATAAGTCTTACACATCATTATCGACCATACAACTTCTACTACGTAGCAATTTTCTAAGATAAAATGGCATAAAACAAGATGGCGTTTGTCTCTAAATCAATTAGATTTAAAGGGCCATTATGGAGAACGCAGATTATCTTGTCTCCATTTCTTGCCCTTCTCACTCTATTGCTTCCAAGTACCTCCTTACGAGTTTTCGTTATTTTTCGCCATTCTTTGATTCTCATTCCTTCATTTGTAGAAGAAATCCGATATGGACATGTGTGATTTGTAGGTTCACCTGGCAGAATGTTTAAAACTTGTAGGTGACCAGATTGAAACATGACAGGAGGCACACAGTCACTAGGGAGAATCTGTTGCAAAACATAGTAAGACTTCGTAGTTAGCATTATAGTTCAGTTCGAGAAGAACTAATGCAAAACATGCACAAATGTCGTAATAGTAAAAAAATCTTACCATGGTATCTCCATTGATATTAACGTAGTTCAAGACGTGCACTAGTGGGACGTATTGACTATATCATGGATCAATATTACGATATTGAATGTAATCCACAAGAAAGGAATAAAAGAAGATGATCTGCTCTTTGTCCTTATAAGTACATTCTGAGCCAGGGGTGTAGTAGGTTCTGTCTAGCATCATCCTCACATTATTTGAATAATCAAAATAACCTATCAATGGAAATAAGTTGTCAACTATTTTGAAATAAACAATATAAATTACTAAATAACTATGTTTGATAAACTCACTTCTCGGTAGAATTGGAATCATATCGTCAACAAGGACCCAAATGTCCAAATCGTCTTCGGCGATGGAATCCGGATTACCAAGATCCATGGTGAGAAGCATACCCTCATAAAAACCATATATCTTGCAAAATGATTCCCAATTCTTGCAACCAAAAGTGGTTACGTTATCTGAATTGTACAAATCCACTTCTAAATCAACATTATGCATGGTCCTTAGTTGAATTTGCTTTGTCTCCGTAGTTTCATGATCTTCAAATCCCATCCTCTCCAAGACATAGCGTCTTGCATGACACGGGATAAACTAGTTGCATGTAAAAGAAGAAAATTAATTACTTACACGTTGAAGTAGCTAGAAATCGTGATTAATTAATTACGAAACAAGACTTGTCGTTGCGTACCGTTTCGACATCGAAGGTCTCGTCGAGCTTAATACTGAAGTAACGACCGTCTACCAGGTGAGGCCTGTCGCACAGACCCCGGTCGTCACCGCACCAGGAGCACTCCGGGATCCTACCGTCGTCGGAAGACGACATTTCCTATGTTTCAAAGAGATTAAACTTTATAAATTAAAAATATGTACATAGACAAGCTAGCTGTGGCACCATCCTAGGCTTATTAGGACTAACATTGTCAACACTTTTGCACTAGTTCTGCTACATACCATCGTCACTAGATATCTACAGTTTTATTACTAGAGCCACCATACAAACCTCATCATATTCTTTTATTACTGGAGCCAATTTTCCTCATATTCTTTTTTTTACTGGAGGCACCGTACCAATTGGTGGCCTGGACCTGCATTTGTTCTTGGTTGCTTTTCATACTAGAGTTTTACTATCACAACAGTGTTTTTTTAAATATAATATCACAACAGTGCTTTTTTATTAACAGCAAGTTCATCATGTCAATTACTCCAAGCAACAACAGTTTGCCTAGTAGAAAAATTAAACTATGGCTTAGCAGAAAAATTAACAGCAACAAGTTTCAAGCCATTCATCAAAGTATGGCTTGCCTACAAAAATTTAAACTATTTTGATTTGATGCAATTGCTGTCATTTGCCTTCAAGTGTAACTAGTCTAACTAGTCTAACTACTGAAACTACTCCAAGTCCAACCAGAACAAAACGATATCAATGTCAAATTGTTGCTATGCATAAGATTGCTTGCTTCTTACAACATTGGAAGAGCTATTGAAAGGAGGGGAATGGACTAATTAGTCAACTCAACAAGTAGGCTTGGAAGGCCCAATGAAATTGATTCAGGAATAGCAGGTGTTGGGTCAAATCACATGTTCATAGTTTGTATCCTGCTGTATTTCATTTCTCTGCTGCTCAGTGCCGGACATGGATGCTGAGTGATAACCCAGTCTCCCTCCAGTGATTACAATATTTAGCTTTGATGCACAGCTGATCAACACCTTTCATATAAAACAGTAAACGCCAATGGATTTCTCTTTCAAGGAAAGGTGCAAAACAGAAGCACGCAATTGCAGCTAGGAATTTAGGGAATAGACATGGGGGTGTCAGGGCGGTGGAATCGCCAAATCTCACACACATAGCTAAACTGGACACGAGCTAACACAACGATATCGATAACATCTGCCTAAAGAGACTACCTATGGGATTAATTGATCGTAAAATGTAAGATAATCTTGACTTTTGACAAGCCAAAAGACAAGCCTAAACGAATGGCAGGAGGGGCCGGCGGATCGAGCGGGGAGGGGGGCGGTGGGTGTGGTAAGCGGCGCACCTGGACTGCGAAACCCTCGAGGAGGTCCTTCTCGACGATGCCGCGAGCAATCACGGCGGAGGCCGGCGGCGGCGCTCCCTTCACGTGCCCCGAGTGGCCCTCGTCGGCTCCGAACCAACCGCCGCCGTGCGCCGAGTCGTCGCCGAACTAGGGTTAGGAAGCTCTTGTGCGCGGCCTGGGTGATGCCCTGGCGTCGAGGCCGGGGCGTCGGGGGCGAGGGCGTCGGCGGTGAGGGAGAGGGAGGCGTCGGGGAGAGGGGGGCGAGGGCGTCGGCGGTGAGGGAGAGAGAGGCGTCGGGGAGAGAAGGGGGAGAGATCTGGCGAGAGGGAGAGAGAGGAGGGTGCGGCCGGCCCCAAGTATGGAGGATTACTAATGGCGCATTTCTGCTATGTGCGCCATAAGTATGTGGACTCTAATGGCGCACCGAGCCCAGGTGCGCCATTAGTATTGTGTTCTACTCACTAGCCCGACATTAAGAACAGTAAAACTGCACCTAATCCCTGCCCTCTCATGAATTGAGCATTTCTGGCCGTTTGATTTAGTCTGATGAACATTTCTGATCGTTCGATCATCCCTTGACGTTGTATTTAGCTCAAAATGGGCTACAGGTCGAAAGGGCAGCTACTCCGGTAGCCATTTTGAAGCCCTGTGGTTAATTGGGCCTCCATGCTCAGCCCAAGATCGGAACGACCCTCCGAGACACAACGCTCTCTATCTCCTCCGTAATAAAAAAAATTGCTCGAGAGAGGAACAAATCACGGGAGGTTTCGTAAAAAAAATCACGGGACAAGTCAAAAAAAAATCACGGGAGGTCGATGCAGAGAGGATGCAGCGGGCGCTTGATACAGGTGTCGCAGGCGGCCTGCGGTGGGATCCAGCCGAGGCACCAGTGGATCCATCCTCGCGCGAGGGAATCAGGGGCCCGGTCGATCCAGGCATCCAGCCGTCGGGAGATCCGTCATCGAGGTAGGGGGTAATGGCGCCTGATCTTTTGGAAACTGCTCCGCTCAGACTTCAAACACACAATTACACTTCAGTTTCTAAGCATGCATGGACAGAGATTGATGAGCACGCAATGTGCGGAGCAGCCGTTTCTACAGAACATTAATGCATTGGAGGTGAGCCACAAGATGGATGGTGGAGGTCACGTACCTACATTTGCTCTGTCCGGTCACCTAGGTTGTTCTCCCTTCTTCCCCTGGCAGTACTACAGTAGCATCTAGAGCTACGCTTCTCCACTATGTTGCCACTCATGTTCAATTTTGATGCAGATTTCCCTTTTCCAATACAATCCCTTGGCACTCAATACATGTACTCTGATGGGGCTCCTACTGATGCTGATTTCCACTTTTTACTTTGTTGCAGTTATTGTCGCCCAAATGTTTGGGATTGATTTCTGACTTATTGGTGTTTCTGGGATTATTTTTGTTTCTGAATTCTGAAACTAAGGATCTTAATGGCTGCTCAAAGGTTAGTTTAGTCGAATCGAGTGTCATATTTTATTCCATATTCAATGTGTTAATATGATTGCTTATTTTCCATTTTTATCTGTTCGTAAATATTCATGCAATACTACTGTATACTATTGTTTTTCCTATATATGCATCAGGTTGTTTCGGACGGTAAATCCTTACAAGCAATCATAATGTTGTTATACACACTCTTAATTTGTTCCTATATGATAAAATAACATATCTAATGTCTGTACAGTTCCTGCAAGGAAGAAAGGATTGTTGAATGTTTGGTGCTTTAAGTGTGTGCCTGATTTTGGAGTTATGTTACAGTTTCCGTGCATAAGACATGGAGATGGGGGATATGGCTTCGCCTATTGTCCCTGGGCCTCAACCCAGCTTTACGCGCCAGAAGTGCGAGCGCCATGAAAACAACCACCATTGGAGGCAGCCGGAGACAAAATCTACACTATGGACGTCCTTTTCTTTTTCGCCCATCCAGGTATGACGCCACTGTAAATCTTAAGTCTGTAGATTGGTTATTGAGGATTGCGTTCCTCCATTCCTCCTATGGAGGTTTCTCAGTCCGTGTCGCTAAATCAACTGCTTGACCATAAGTTTGTGCCTAGATCCATTGAGGACTTTTTGTTTTGTTTTGTTTGGGTAGTTGTTTAGGTACAAGATTCCGCCCAGATTTTTTTGACTGCTTTTTCTGCCCAGATTGGTCGAAGAGGTTTTAGATGCTATTACTAAATAAAATGTATTTTAGGGATAAACCTTAATAGATGTAGCGGTCTATTCTTGTGAAAGAAAAAACACCCCTATAAAATATTTCTCCTGCTGCTCGTAAAGATTACTAATACTGGCATCTGCATGGTTACTGCTTTTCTGCTTGCACACCACTGCTTTGGAAATATGAGTGGAAGTGTCATGCGTCTAGAGTGTGAACCAACTGCGATTAGCAATGAACCACCTAAGAGCTCTAGCTAGATGCTTATTACTGACATATGATTGTTTTTGTTGGCAAGAAATCTATGAGAAAATCATATACAATTAGTGCTTTCTCAAATTCCTCTTGTTCTTTCTTTGTGCTTTTCTATAGACCTAGCCATCCAGTGACCTGCTTTGTAGAGGGAGAGAAAAAAAATCATCGTCTTCCATCCATGAAGAACTAAGATGTTTGTTTACAGAGAGCCACTTCAGTTCCCAACTGGTGCAGTTTAGTCTTTTTTGGTTGCCTCAGAATGTAGCGCAATTAAATGGCTTCTTGCATTCCAGTGAAGTAAAGTCTCTTTTGCACTCCATCTGAAACTTTCTCCTTTGGAGGTATTGGAATTACTTTTAGTATGATTGAATTGATTGTTAAGTGTACAATGCATATTGGTGATAGGTTTATAACGGAATCTTTATTTTTTTACAAAGTTAAGCAGAAAGAACAAGGACAGAGCTTTTTGTTTCCAAAGACCGCCCAGCCTGGCAACTTTTGAATGATCTGACCGTGAAGCAAGATTGTATTTAAATTGCTATGACTGGCCAACTAAAGACCCGACTCAAGTACCCTTCTGTTCACCACACACCATCCCCATTCACTCTGTTCTGCTGGACCAAACCACTGGAGAACACCAGGTAATCAAAGAATTGTGAGTAAGACATGATGCTAACATCATCTGTATTAATATTTTTTCTTGTACTATTGTACCTAAACACTTCTCTCTTAATAATTCCAAAAACCTCAATTTTAAATATGGTAACACCAACACTAGATCTTATCTTGTTTATATTCGGTATATTTTTAATCGTCCTACCCTACTTAGTGTTTTTTTTACCTGGTCGCTTCTCATTTTCAGTGGAACTTACAAGCATTTTCATTATTATTATTTTTCTTGTTCATAACTTGTATCATATGAAAGTTGCTTTATATGTCAGCATCTTTCTGTAGAAAGAACTGCATACACTGCACACTTGAGTGAGGTTACACTAATCAATCATTACATAATGTTTTTTTTTCTATTTTCCAGTCTACATTTTTTGTGAGTTTGCACTGTTCCTTGATGTAAAGATATGTATGTAGACCTATTTTATATTGCTCTCATGGCTGCTTTACCTGCAACCTATTTATCATGATGTATCTATCATTCTCAAATTTTGTATTGCAAATTTTTGTGACTTTTTGCTATAAAGATATTTTAGGAGCCAAAAAATATATATATACGACCAACCACAAAACATATTTCCTGTGTAGATGCTCTTGTTAGTGTAACAAGTGTGATTGATAATGTTCATGTGAAACGGGATAGCAGTGCTTGGCGGTGAAAAGAAAAATAAAGTGTAACATTTGGTGGTCAACTTGTTTTTTTTTTCGCAGGTCCAAATGCTTAAGCTTTCTCCCTAAAAAATTTGCAGGTAGCATTTGAGTGTGACAATGAACCTACCTATTTTTTCTTCTTTTTTCTTTACATCTGCAAAAGAAAAACACTTGATGTGCAAGAGCATATGCTCCTAAGAGCCGAACTGGATTTCCTGCAACACACTACTTTCTTGCAAATCAACTGGATCACTCTCTACAATTATTTTACTTAGAATAAACGGGCGCAGCAACGCGCGCCATTAACGATCTAGTAAAGCTATATGTTTCACCTAACCCACTACCTAACAGAACCCCCACACTAGCCTGACTGGTCAGCACTCTGCATACCCACCAGGAGGTCCTGGGTTCGATTCCTAGCCTCCCCAAATTTTTTTTTGCTTTTAAAAAATGCTGTTTGGCACTTATTTGTGTTTAAATATGTTCAAACTTGTTTAAACCATAACAGTAATAATTTTTTTATAAAAAAGTAATAATTTTTTAAAAAATATCATCAAATTTGTTATTTGAAAATATTTATGAATATGAAAAAATGTCATCAAATTTATTATTTTGAATATATCATGGGTCGGCGGCGGCGGTTGAGTAGGGGAATCGAGGGTGCAGGGGGTCCGCGGCGGCGGCCGCGGTGGACCGGGGGGTGCTCGGCGGCGGCGGTTGAGTAGGGGAATCGAGGGTGCGGGCCGAGGGTCGGCGGCGGCGGTTGAGTAGGGGAATCGAGGGTGCGGGGGGTCGGCAGCGGCGGCCGGTGGACCGGGGGGTGCTCGGCGGCGAGGAGGACCGGAATCTGGCGAGGTGGGATAGCGATCGAGATGGAGGGGGGGTCGTGATCGAGTGTCCATGAAATTTAAAAATAACACACTAATGGCGCACTGACGCACAGTGCGCCATTACTAGTTTAAACAAGTAATGGCGCACTCCGGTTAAACTAGTAATATGGCGCACTCCAGGACAGTGCGCCATTAGTAGTTTTGTAAAAAAAAAGAATAAAAAATATCATAAAAAAGAGCATTAACGGCGCACTTTACTGCTGGTGCGCCATTACTAGTTACAACTAGTAATGGCGCACTTTGTCTGGATGCGCCATTAGTATGTTTGGACAGGCGCGCTAGTTCAAAAAAAAAACTTCTTGATACTAATGGCGCACTTTGGACCTCGTGCGCCATTAGTAGTTCGAACTCTAATGGCGTATCTGTTGCTGGTGCGCCATTACTATATACTAATGGCGCACTGCTTGTCCGGTGTGCCATTAGTATCAATTCCATCTATAGCCCTTTTCCTAGTAGTGTCCCGGTACACCGCCGGAGGCATTCATATAGGTCATACTTTGTTCTAGTATCGAGTTGTAATATCGAGTTGTAATTCAATGAAAGTGTGATGATCATCATGATTAGAGCATTGTCTCATGTGAGGAAAGGCTGAATAAAGAAAGCCCCTCCAAAAAGGGAAAAAAGAAAGGCCAAAGAAAAAAGAAAGGCCCAAAAAAAAGTGACAATTGCTACTATCTTTTTCCACACGTGTGCTTCAAAGTAGCACCATGTTCTTCATGATAGAGAGTCTCATGTTTAGTCACTTTCATATACTAGTGGGAATTTACATTATAGAACTTGGCTTGTATATTCCAACGATGGGCTTCCTCAAATGCCCTAGGTCTTCATGAGCAAGCAAGTTGGATACACACCCACTTAGTTTATTTTGTTGAGCGTTCATACATTTTTAGCTCTAGTGCATCCGTTGCATGGCAATCCCTACTCACTCACATTGATATATATTGATGGGCATCTCCATAGCCCATTGATACGCCTAGTCGATGTGAGACTATCTCCCTCCATTTTGTCTTCTCCACAACCACCTCTTTATTCCACATAGTGCTATATCCATGGCTCACGCTCATGTATTGCGTGAAAGTTGAAAGGTTTGAAAGAATAGAGTATGAAAACAAGTGCTTGGCTAAAACCGGGGTTGTGCATTGTAACGCCGGGATAATTTGGCTACAGTAAAACTTCGCTAATGATGCCACATCACTTCGATTACTGTTGCTAATCTCGCGATAGTTCAAAACCAATTAAAATTCAAATTCAAAATGTGGCAAATAATAAAAGTTTTCAAAAATATTAAATAAAAATGTTCTGTGTGACAAATATTGCTATGGTAATTATAGTAAAGAAAACATAATTTTACAAAGTGCCTAAGTGCTTTAAACTAAATAAAACAGAAAGTAGAAATATATAAAAGAAAAGAAAAACAAACAAAGCAAAAACAAAAGAAAGAAAATAAAGAAACCCCCAGGCCTATTGGGCCTCGGCCCAGTCAGTGGCATGCCAGGCAGGCCCATTCCCCCCGGCCTATAAACCCCCCTGGGGGCCCCGACTCCACCGACACCCCCACTCACCCCACGAAAATATCTCCTCCCCCCTCTCCCCCGATTGGATCGGGATCGAGAGGAGGAGGCCGCCGCTCGCCACCTCGGAACAGGACGCCGTCGCCGCCCGGACTGCCTCCCCTTCTTCCCCTGCAGGCACACGTCGTCCCCGTCCTCCTCCCCAACGGCTCCATCGAGCCTCGCCGACCCCCTCCTCACGACGAACGTGAGCAGCTCCCCATGCTCCCTCTCTACTTCCCCGTGGACACCGCACACTCGCGCGCGTACTCTGCCACCCGCACCGGCCACGCCCCCTCGCTTGCCCGCGAGCCCGCCGCTCCGTCACGCCGACGCCCACCCGCCGGCTCCCGCCTTGGCCACACTCGCCGCCGCCTTGGGCCACCGGCCCCCCACCTCCGCCACTGGCCTCGTAGGCCACTACCACTGTCGCCCTCTTACCGCGCCGGCCTCGCCCCGGACCTTGCCCCGCCGTGCCTCACAGGCGGCCGGCCTCGTCGTTCCTGCGGGCGGGAACCCAGCCGGGCCGCCTCCCTGCCTGGCCGCTCCGACGTCGGTCACCGCCGTGGCCTACGCCCCGCCTGCTGACGCGCCGCGCTCGCCTCCCCCTTGCCCCGCCGTTGTGGCCCCAAAGCGCGCGCACGCGCCGGCTCCGCCGACCGCGGCCGGGGCTTGGTCAACATAATTAACCTAACTAAACTGTTAGTTAATATTATAGCCAATGACACGCGGGACCCACATGTCAGTTTGACCCAGTCAACTCCCTGTTGACTGCTGATGTCATGCTGACGTCATGAAGACGTCAGCATGCACTATTCTGGATAATGTTGATTTATTAAATAATTAATAAATTAGAAAATGATTTAAAGCTTTAAAAATTAATATAAAATAATTCGTAACTCGGATGAAAATACTTTATATATGAAAGTTGCTCACAATTTTGAGAGCATCCGAATACACAGACCGTACGTCAACCACACATCCCAAGCATACTGAACCCGCAACCATCCCCCTCCATTTCATCCGCTCAAAAACGCGAAACACGGGAATACTTTCCCGGATGTTTCCCCCCTTCGCCAGTATCACCCGATATTGCGTTAGGGCACACCTAGCACCGTTACATGTCATGTCATGCATCGTCATGCATCTGTTTGCATTGTATTCACTGTTTCTTCCCCCTCTTCTCTTCGGTAGACTTCGAGACCGACGCTGCTGCTGCCCCGATCGACTACAGTGTTGACGACTCCACCTTGGCTGCCGAGATTCCAAGCAAGCCCCCCCCCCCC
>LR738710.1:859310092-859362758 GCA_902687465.1 Secale cereale | reverse complement strand
CCCTTGATCAACCTGATATCGCCTATTCTTCTCTCTACTGCTTGCCTTAGAGTAGTGTAGCATGTTACTGCTTTCGATACTCCTATTCTGCTGCATAGCCTGTCATTGTTGCTACCACTGTTGATACTTTACCTGCATTCCTAAATGCTTAGTATAGGATGCTAGTATTCCATCAGTGGCCCTACACCCTTGTCCGTCTGCCCTGCTATTCTATTGGGCCGTGATCACTTGGGGGTGATCACGGGTATATACTACATACACTTTTACATGATACTTGTTGTGACTAAAGTCGGGTCGGCTCGTTGAGTACCCGCGGTTGATACACGGATTGGGGGCTGAAAGGACATACTTTCCCGACGGCCCTCTGTGTGGATCTTTGTGGCGGAGCGACAGGGCAGGTTGAGACACCTAGGAGACAGGTGGGCCTGGCCCTGGTCGTTGTCCGAGGTTATTTCATAATAACACGCTTAACGAGTTTGGATATTTGATCTGAGTCTAGCTGTTGGTCTATACGCACTAACCAGCTGCTTGGGAACAATTATGGGCACTCGACATCATGGTTTCAGCCGAAGCCTTCTTGACGTCAGCGACTTAGTGGCGCGCGCCGGATTGGACTGGAAAGCCTACTCTGGTATTAGGAGAGTCTAGGTCTGCTTACCGGCCACCCTTGCAATGTGCAGGTGTGCATTGGGCGATGAGCCCAGACCCCCGTGCGCTTAGGGTTTAGACCGGCGTGCTGACCTCTCTGTTGTGCTTAGGTAGGGCTGCGACGTGTTAATCTTCCGAGGGCGCTCATGACCCTGGAAATTGTGTCCAGCCAAATGGGATCAAACGTGCTGGGTTATGTGGTGCACCCCTGCAGGGAAGTTAATCTATTCGAATAGCCGTGTCCCTCGGTAAAAGGACGACCCGGAGTTGTATTCCGACCTCATGACAACTAGAACCAGATAATTGATAAAACACACCCAGATGAGTTCTAGATATAACTCTGTCGTTGCTCTCTCACAGGGTGATGTGCGGGAGGATCGCCGAGTAGGTTATTCGATGTTACTTGGTGAACTTACCATCTGTTCTCTTTTACTGCTGCAAGATGGAGGCTGCCAGAAGCGTAGTCTTCGTTTGGATTAGCTATCCCCCCTCTTATTCTGGCTTGCTGCAGTTCAGCCCACCGATATTACCCATATCATTGTTACCATTGCATATGTAGTATAGATCCTTGATTGCGAGTACTTTGGATGAGTACTCACGGTTGCTTTGCTCCCCCTTTTCCCCCTTCTGTTCATTCTTCTCGGATGATGCAACCAGATAGTGGAGCCCAGGAGCCAGACGCCACCTACGACGACTCCTACTACACCGGAGGCGCCTACTACTACGTGCAGTCTGCCGCCGACGACCAGGAGTAGTTTAGGAGGATCCCAGGCAGGAGGCCTACTCCTCTTTCAATCTGTATCCCAGTTTGTGCTAGCCATCTTATGGCACCTTGTTTTACTTCATGTCTGTACTCAAATATTTGTTGCTTCCGCTGACTTGTCTATGATCGAGCACTTGTATTCGAGCCCTCGAGGCCCCTGGCTTGTAATATGAAGCTTGTATGACTTATTTTGCTTTTAGAGTTGTGTTGTGATATCTACCAGTGAGTCCCTGATCTTGGTCGTACACATTTGCGTGCATGATTAGTGTATGGACAAATCGGGGGCGTCACAAGTTGGTATCAGAGCCGACTGCCTGTAGGAATCCCCCTTCCACACTCCTTGGCCGAAGTCGAGTCTAGACATTACAAAACTTTTACTAACATGGCTGTGTGGCTTACGGGCCCACGTCGCCATTTGGGTGGTACTAGATTCTTTTACTCCTCGATCTATACTCTGGGATTCTAAACACTCTCCTATTTCGGGTAAAACGATTTTACTAACTCTAACATTAGGATCCCTGAGACCCCTCACCCCAAAGTTGGATAAGCCATAGTTATTGCTTAGAATAGTATTTTCCATAATCCCCACTCTGTCATTTGACTCCTTTGAAACATCTTTGTTTTCAGATGGAACCCACGAGGCAGGTCGTGCGCCACACGCAGGCCATTGGTGCCTCGGGATCACCTGTTGTGCTAGCTGAGATGATGACCTATCTGGGTTATCGCTGGCACCATGAGTATACCGTGTACGAGCAGTACCAGGACTTTAACCAGGAGCAGTATCGTGCCACCGTCCGCCTCTACTCGCGTGCAGATAACTCCTCTACTGTGCTGAACACCGCTCATGGTGTTGGAGTGACCATCGATATGGCAGTTCATGATGCTGCTTACGCTGACCTGACACGCCTTCGTGGAGAGTATCGGGCGTTGGACACTTCCCCTTTCAGGCATGTTGCTATCGCCTCCGACGATGGAGCGGAGGGACTACACTGCTGCCTACTCAACTGTCACCCGAGAGCCCTTCCATCATCAGAACCTTGTTCTGCATGCTGATGGGCTGGATCGAGCTAACCGAGCTCTTCGCCACAAGTTGTACACCACCCGTCAGCACATGTACCGCGTCTTGACACTGTTACACCCCTTTGTCCTATCTAGACAGCTGCTGCCTACTGTGATCTACCCAGCTAGGACCGTGATGCCTCCTGGTGTCGGTTGGCCAGATGTGGGAGGCGACACTCCCGCACTTGGTCCTCTGTTGCCACCTGGACGTCGGGTTCTGCACCAGAGTATCCACGGCCCTCAGGTTGCTGGCGTGGAGGACTTTTCGTTGCAGCACTGTCAGCTGTCAGACTACCTCTACCTCCACAGTTCCGCCTGGGACTGATGTAGTCTTACTTACTAGTACTAGATGCATTCGCCGCGAGCATGCGTGCCGCCTATGATGTCCTTAGTTTATGTACTGAACTCTGTGTACTGAACTCTATGCATGCACCCCTTTTGTTATATATGCCGACTACTATGTGGTATTTTACGTGCTCTTTTCATTATGCATGTTTCATTCATAAATGATTCTTGTGTTTGCAAATTTCTCAATGCTGAACTACCCCTGTTATATATTAGCATGATGGTTAGACCAGCTGGCCGTGGTCGTGGTGGCAACGCCCCACCACCGCCCGAATACATGGCCGGTATGATCCAACAGTTTGAGCTGAACCGCCAGTTCATGGAGACTGTCATGGCTCAGTTCCCTCGCCCCAACATGGATCAGCAGCATGGCGCAGTAACACTGAATGACTTTGCTCGCCTCAACCCATCCGTCTACTGCAGCTCAACTCAGCCTCTTGATGCTGATGACTGGCTCCGTGACATTGCCTTTGAACTGGAGTCTGCTGGAGTTGCCGCTGCCAACTATGTTACCTTTGTGGCATACTATTTGAAAGGTCCCGCTGCTCAATGGTGGGACAGCCACAGGCGTACACTGCCTACTGGAACAATCATCACTTGGCCAGAATTCCAAGCTGCCTTCCGTGCCAGCTTCATTCCTCAGGGAATCATGGATAGGAAGAAGCGTGAGTTCCGCAACCTCACCCAGGGCAACAAGACTGTGGATGCTTATCAGCGGGAGTTTCTGGACTTATCCCGCTATGCTGAAGAAGACATTGCCACTGATGCTCGTAGACAGGAAAAGTTCCGTGACGGACTTCAAGCTGACATCAAGCTCGCACTTCTTGTGCATGACTTTGGGGATTTCGCCACCTTGGTGAACAAAGCTATCCAGGTTGAAACTGGTCTGCAGGAACACCAGAGCACTCTCAGGCGCAACTGTGAACCGGGCTCATCCTCAGGCCCTCCCTCACAGAAGCGTAGGGTCTGGAATCCCAACAATGTGTACCATCCAGCTGCACCTGCTCCAAGGCAGTCCTATGCTGCACCTCGTCTGCCTCCACCACCTAGGCAGCTAAGACTTCCAGCTGCACCACTCCCAGCTCCTCCTTCTGGCCCCAATGATGGTCTGTGCTTCAGGTGTGGCCATCCAGGTCACCGCGCTAAGGATTGCACTCAGAACAAGAACCAACTGGCACTTCCGGCAACTGGCCGCGGAGACAATCAGTCTCGCAACAACAATGCCAGGCCTTATGGCCGTGTTCATGCCAACCACGTTGATCTCAATGAAGCTCAAGACCAACCTGCTACTGTGATGGGTACTCTCCTTGTTAATTCAGTACCTGCATCTGTTTTATTTGATTCAGGAGCATCGCATTCATTCATATCAGAAGATTTTGCATACAAGAATGGCATTGGAAGTGAGGACATGAAAACTTCGGTATTAGTACACACCCCTACGGGCCAATGTCGAACCTCCATGGTTTGCCACGACGTCCTCGTTGAAATCGATGGACTGCACTTCTATGCCTCTCCCATTGTACTGGGGTCTTTTAACATTGACGTCATCCTGGGAATGGATTGGCCGAAAACGCATACCGCTTCTATCGCTTGCGGCACTAAAACCGTCCACCTATTACACCCTTCTAATGAGATAGTAAGCTATCAAGCTTGTCTGGTTCAAAATGCTGAAGCACGTCTTTATGCATTGAATGCATTGAACGCTTCACCACTCGAGGGCATCGAAAACATTCCCATCGTACGCGATTTCCAGGACGTCTTTCCTGAGGAACTTCCAGGGATTCCCCCTGCTAGAGCTGTCGAGTTCATCATCGACTTGAAACCAGGCACCACTCCTATAGCCAAACGACCCTACAAGATGCCGCCTCATGAACTCATTGAGCTTAAGGAAGAAATCGACAAATCTCTTGCTAGTGGTTTCATTCGCCCGAGTTACTCTCCTTGGGGAGCACCTTCCCTCTTTGTCAGGAAGAAGGATGGGACAAACCGATTGGTCCAAGATTACCGTCCTATTAACCAAGCAACTATTCAGAACAAATATCCACTTCCTCGGATCAATGATATGTATGATCAACTGGCTGGTTCATCAGTGTTCTCTAAACTCGACTTGAGGTTGGGTTACCACCAGATCCGTGTTCGTGAAAAGGATATCCCAAAGACCGCCTTTGTAACTCGATACGGTTCGTTCGAGTACACCGTCATGTCATTCGGCTTGACAAATGCTCCAGCTACATTCTCTCGCCTGATGAAGTACATATTCATGGAATACCTCGACAAATTCGTCGTGGTATATCTGGACGGTATCCTTGTATTTTCCAAGAATAAGGAACAACATGCTGAACATCTTCGCCTTGTACTGGAAAATCTTCAAGAGCATCAACTTTATGCTAAGTTTTCCAAGTGCGAGTTCTGGCTTCCTGAAGTAACCTACCTTGGGCATGTCATCTCCAAGGATGGTATTGCCGTCAACCCTGAACGAGTTCAGGCCATTCTCGATTGGACTCCTCCAAAGAATGTCAAGCAAGTCAGAAGTTTTCTCGGTCTCGCCAGCTATTGCGGTCGATTCGTCGAGAACTTCTCTAAGATCGCCAAGCCTCTGACTGGTCTACTTCACAAGGGCATTAAGTTTGAGTGGACAGACAAATGCCAGGAAAGTTTTCAGGCGCTCAAGGACAAGCTGACCTCTGCTCCAGTGCTTGCTCCACCTGATACTAAGAAGGACTTCGTCATTTACTGCGACGCTTCCCGTCAAGGATTAGGCTGTGTCCTAATGCAAGAGCTCAGAGTAATTGCTTATGCCTCTCGTCAATTGCGTCCTCATGAAGAGAACTACCCAGTTCATGACCTTGAACTAGTTGCTATCATATATGCCCTTAAACAGTGGCGACATTACCTTCTCGGTAATCGTTGCGAGATATTCACCGACCACCAAAGTCTGAAGTACTTGTTTACTCAACCAGACCTGAACCTCCGTCAGCAGAGATGGATGGAGACCGTAGCAGATTTTGACTTGGGTATTTCCTATACCCCGGGCAAGGCCAATGTGATGGATGATGCCTTAAGCCGCAAGTCATATTGCAACCACCTCCAGGTTCACAAGGTTCAGTCCTCGCTTATTGAAGAATTCAGAAAGCTGAACCTCCATATTGTTCCTCCTGGAGCACTCGCTCCCCCTCGTCCAGAATTCCACAAGATGAATCTTCGTGTTGTTTCCCAGGGTTCCCTTAATACCTTGGTTGTCGTACCCGATCTCGTGAGCAGTATCAAGAATATTCAGCAGTTTGACCCTAAAGTCGATAAAATTAAACACTATCTCGCGGAAGGAAGGGCCTCATTCTTCACTATTGCTGATGATGGCGCCTTGTACTTCAAAGGCCTCCTAGTGGTTCCAAGTAAGAGAGAAAACCTGGACAAGACTCAGGAGGTTATGAAAGAAGCTCATGATACGCCTCTGTCTATTCATCCTGGTAGTACCAAGATGTACCAAGACATTCGTCAGAGATTCTGGTGGTCTAATATGAAGCAAGACATTGCTCGTTATGTTGCTGAGTGTGACGTTTGCCGTCGTATCAAAGAAGAACATCAAAAGCCTGCTGGAACCTTGCAACCTATCTCTATTCCTGAATGGAAATGGGACCATGTTGAAATGGACTTCATCACTGGATTTCCCAAATCGCAGAGAGGTAATGATGCAATTCTTGTCGTCATTGACCGACTTTCTAAAGTTGCACATTTTCTGGCAGTCAAAGAAACGATTACTGCTAGTCAGCTGGCAACTCTTTACATGTCCAGAATTGTTTCACTTCATGGTATTCGACTGGTTATCAGTTCAGGCCGTGGTAGTTTATTCACTTCAAGATTCTGGGCAAGTTTCGAAGAAGCTATGGGAACATATCTGTCATTCAGTACCGCTTTTCATCCTCGATCGCAAGGGCAAGTTGAACGCGTCAACCAAGTTCTCGAAGACATGCTTCGAGCTTGTGTAATTTCCTTCGGCAAGAAATGGGAGGAATCTCTCCCGTATGCTAAGTTCTCTTATAATAATAGCTATCAAGCTAGTCTGAAGATGGCACCCTTCGAAGTGTTATATGGACAAAAGTGCCGAACCCCTCTGAACTGGTCAGAAACTGGGGAACGTTCACTCTTCGGTCCGGATATTATTCAACACGCTGAAGAGCAAGTCCGCGTCATTCGCGAGAATCTGAAGATTGCTCAGTCACGTTAGAAAAGTCAGTATGACCGTCATCATCAAGACATGGTCTATCAACCTGGCAACAAGGTTTATCTTCGAGTTACACCAATGAAGGGTGCTCACCGCTTCGAGATCAAGGGCAAATTAGCTCCTCGCTATATTGGTCCATTCACTATTCTTGAAAGGCGTGGAAAGGTGGCATATCAACTGGAGCTGCCACCGAACCTTTCTCAGGTTCATGATGTGTTCCACGTGTCTCAACTCCGACGCTGCTTCAAGGACGCAGTCCGAGTAGTGGATCACGAAGTGCTCGAGTTGCAACAGGACCTCTCCTATAAAGAGCATCCGGTCCGCATTCTCGACCAAGCTGAACGTCGCACACGTCAGAAGGCGATCAAGTTCCTCAAAGTCCAGTGGTCGCATCACTCTGAAGACGAAGCCACTTGGGAACGCGAGGATCGTCTTCGTGAAGAATACCCCGCACTGTTTCCTTCTACCTCCTAAATCTCGGGACGAGATTTCTTGTAGTGGAGGAGAATCGTAATGCCCGGATAATTTGGCTACAGTAAAACTTCGCTAATGATGCCACGTCACTTCGATTACTGTTGCTAATCTCGCGATAGTTCAAAACCGGTTAAAATTCAAATTCAAAATGTGGCAAATAATAAAAGTTTTCAAAATATTAAATAAAAATGTTCGGTGTGTGACAAATATTGCTATGGTAATTATAGTAAAGAAAACATAATTTTACAAAGTGTCTAAGTGCTTTAAACTAAATAAAATAGAAAGTAGAAATAAATAAAAGAAAAGAAAAACAAACAAAGCAAAAACAAAAGAAAGAAAATAAAGAAACCCCTAGGCCTACTGGGCCTCGGCCCAGTCAGTGGCCTGCCAGGCAGGCCCATTCCCCCCTTGGCCTATAAACCCCCCCTGGGGGGCCCGACTCCACCGACACCCCCACTCCCCCCACGAAAATATCTCCTCCCCCCTCTCCCCTGATTGGATCGGGATCGAGAGAAGGAGGCCGCCGCTCGCCACCTCGGAGCAGGACGTCGTCGCCGCCCGGACTGCCTCCCCTTCTTCCCCTGCAGGCACACGTCGTCCTCGTCCTCCTCCCCAACGGCTCCATCGAGCCTCGCCGACCCCCTCCTCAGGACGAACGTCAGCAGCTCCCCGTGCTCCCTCTCTACTTCCCCGTGGACACCGCACACTCGCGCGCGTACTCTGCCACCCGCACCGGCCACGCCCCCTCGCTTGCCCGCGCGCCCGCCGCTCTGTCACGCCGACGCCCACCCGCCGGCTCCCGTCGTGGCCACGCTCGCCGCCGCCTTGGGCTACCGGCCCCACACCTCCGCCACTAGCCTTGTAGGCCACTGCCGCTGCCGCCCTCTTGTTGCGCCTGCCTCGCCCCGGGCCTTGCCCCGCCGCACCTCACAGGCGGCCGGCCTCGCCGTTCCTGCAGGCGGGAACCCAGCCGGGCCGCCTCCCTGCCTGGCCGCGCCGGCGTCGGTCACCGCCGTGGCCTACGCCGCGCTCGCCTCCCTCCTTGCCCCGCCGTTGTGGCCCCGCTCCGGCCACCGCTGCGCGCGCACGCGCCGGCTCCGCCCACCGCGGCCGGGGCTTGCCCCGCCGGCCCCGCACGGCCCTAGCCTGCTTGCCTGCCGGCTCCCGGCGCCCGCCCCGGACGGCGATCTGGGCGAACGCCCAGTCGGGCGTCGCAGCGCCCGACCCGCCCCGCTAGCACGCCCGCCCCGTTAGGCCCTAGGGCCAATGACAGGAGGGCCCCACGGCCCCAGGACGTTTTTTTAAAGAAAAAAAGAAAAAATAATAATAATAATAATATAATTAATTCATTAATTAATTAATTAAAATATTAATTAAGTCAATTAACTATAATTAGCTTAACTAAATCATAATTAACCTAACTAAACTGTTAGTTAACTTTACAGCCAATGACACGCGGGACCCACACGTCAGTTTGACCCAGTCAACTCCCTGTTGAGTGCTGACGTCATGATGACGTCAGCATGCACTATTCTGGATAATGTTGATTTATTAAATAATTAATAAATTAGAAAATGATTTAAAGCTTTAAAAATTAATATAAAATAATCCGTAACCCGGATGAAAATACTTTATATATGAAAGTTGCTCAGAATTTCGAGACGCATCCGAATACGCAGACCGTTCGTCAACCACACATCCCTAGCATACTGAACCCGAAACTTTCCCCCTCCGTTTCATCCGCCCGAAAATGCGGAACACGGGAATACTTTCCCGGATGTTTCCCCCCTTCGCCAGTATCACCCGATACTGCGTTAGGGCACACCTAGCACCGTTACATGTCATGTCATGCATTGTCATGCATCTGTTTGCGTTGTATTCGCTGTTTCTTCCCCCTCTTCTCTCCGGTAGACTTCGAGACCGACGATGCTGCTGCCCCAATCGACTACGGTGTTGACGACCCCACCTTGGCTGCTAAGCTTCCAGGCAAGCCCCCCCCCCTTGATCAACCTGATATCGCCTATTCTGCTCTCTACTGCTTGCATTAGAGTAGTGTAGCATGTTACTGCTTTCGATACTCCTATTCTGCTGCATAGCCTGTCATTGTTGCTACCACTGTTGATACTTTACCTGCATTCCTAAATGCTTAGTATAGGATGCTAGTATTCCATCAGTGGCCCTACACCCTTGTCCGTCTGCCCTGCTATTCTATCCGGCTGTGATCACTTGGGGGTGATCACGGGTATATACTACATACACTTTTACATGATACATGTTGTGACTAAAGTCCGGTCGGCTCGTTGAGTACCCGCGGTTGATTCACGGATTGGGGGCTGAAAGGACATACTTTCCCGACGGCCCTCTGTGTGGATCTTTGTGGCGGAGCGACAGGGCAGGTTGAGACACCTAGGAGACAGGTGGGCCTGGCCCTGGTCATTGTCCGCGGTTATTTCATAATAACACGCTTAACGAGTTTGGATATTTGATCTGAGTCTGGCCGTTGGCCTATACGCACTAACCAGCTGCGTGGGAACAGTTATGGGCACTCGACGTCGTGGTATCGGCCGAAGCCTTCTTGACATCAGCGACTTAGCGGCGCGCGCCGGATTGGACTGGAAAGCCTACTCTGGTATTAGGAGAGGCTATGTCTGCTTATCGGCCGCCCTCGCAACGTGCAGGTGTGCATTGGGCGATGGGCCCAGACCCCCGTGCGCTTAGGGTTTAGACCGGCGTGCTGACCTCTCTGTTGTGCATAGGTAGGGCTGCGACGTGTTGATCTTCCGAGGCCGGGCATGACCCTGGAAAGTGTGTCCGGCCAAATGGGATCAAGCATGCTTAGGGGCGGAGCCAGAAAATTGAGTCAATGGGTTCATTACTCATTTATTGTGAAATTTTAGTATGACTTAATTAAGTACGATGTCCAATTTCACACTACCATATAACAAGAGTCTAGCACCCAAATACGGAATAACAAATACAAATATGATAGCACTTATATTTTATACATTGAAAACCAAATAGTATAACATTTGCAAAGAAAAACAGCAAGGCATACCAGTTGGATGATATTATAAAATCTCTTGTTTTCATATTGTGAATAGAGTAATACCAAAATAACTTCATAGCTTTAGGTGCAGCTTCTCCTTCTCAAAAACACTGGCAAAATAGTCAAGTTATATTGACAACTATATAATACCATAAATCAAAAGCAGCATGTACAATCACTCACATTACAGTGTTCCCTTCCGACCATTCCAGTCCATTAATTACCAATGCATCACTCACAACTTGCCCCTCCTTATGATATGTGAAAAAGGCGGCAACACAAATAATAAATGAATCACCTTAATATTATTTCTCTGCATATATGGGTTTTTTTTTCCGAAATCTGCATATATAGCTTCATAATAAGAGTACTTACATCAATGGGATTTAATGCATTTTACCTGCATCTAACAGGTGGCCAAGAAGTGCCTACATCACAATCTGAATCTGGTGATTGGTTTCTCTTTGAGAAATATTGCTTCACTGCCGAGATCAATCAAAGTTCAGGAAAAGTTCATTACAAAATTAGGGCAAGGCTAGGCTAAATAGAACATGCATAAGAAGAACATGTGGTGATCTGATCTCTTAGTATCTTGAATTTGCACTGCACCCCGTCGAGCTGTTGCTTCCTTGCGAGCTGGCTGCGGGAGACTAGGCGATGCGCCGTCGCCGCGATGGGGGAACAAGATGGGGAATTGGGGAGAGGCGAACTAGACGGAAGACCGCGCTGAGTCTTGGTGAACGAGAGTCGTCGATTCACAACACATGCGACCTGATGCGTTACGAGTCATCTGACGCACGCACGGGGCAGTAGCAGTTTGCGTATGGGCCTTGGGCTACTCGCGTGGAGATTTGTTGACTACGAGGCTTTTCGCTTGTGAATTCCAGGTTCCAATGGGTTCAGCCTTGATTATTTAATGGGTTCAGGCACACGATAACCCACATACACGTACATGGCATGAAAAAATCGTTGGGTTCACTTGAACCCAACGCTACAACGCTGGCTCCGCCCCTGAGCGTGCTGGGTTATGTGGTGCACCCCTGCAGGGAAGTTAATCTATTCGAATAGCCGTGTCCCTCGGTAAAAGGACGACCCAAAGTTGTATTCCGACCTCATGACAACTAGAACCGGATACTTGATATAACACACCCAGATGAGTTCCAGATATAACAAGGTGGTTGCTCTCTCACAGGGTGATGTGCGGGAGGATCGCCGAGTAGGTTATGCTATTCGACGTTACTTGGTGAACTTACCATCTATTCTCTTCTACTGCTGCAAGATGAAGGCTGCCAGAAGCGTAGTCTTCGTTTGGATTAGCTATCCCCCCCCTCTTATTCTGGCTTGCTGCAGTTCAGCCCACCGATATTACCCATATCATTGTTACCATTGCATATGTAGTATAGATCCTTGCTTGGGAGTACTTTGGATGAGTACTCACGGTTGCTTTGCTCCCCCTTTTCCCCCTTCTATTCCTTCTTCTCGGATGATGCAACCAGATGGTGGAGCCCAGGAGCCAGACGCCACCTACGACGACTCCTACTACACCGGAGGCGCCTACTACTACGTGCAGTCTGCCAACGACGACCAGGAGTAGTTTAGGAGGATCCCAGGCAGGAGGCCTGCTCCTCTTTCGATCTGTATCCCAGTTTGTGCTAGCCATCTTATGGCACCTTGTTTTACTTCATGTTTGTACTCAGATATTTGTTGCTTCCGCTGACTTGTCTATGATCGAGCACTTGTATTTGAGCCCTCGAGGCCCCTGGCTTGTAATATGAAGCTTGTATGACTTATTTTGCTTTTAGAGTTGTGTTGTGATATCTACCAGTGAGTCCCTGGTCTTGGTCGTACACATTTGCGTGCATGATTAGTGTACGAACAAATCGGGGGCGTCACATGCATGCTATGAATATTTTGTGTGATGAAGAGGGAGCATAGCCAGACTATATGATTTTGTAGGGATAACTTTCTTTAGCCATAGTATTTTGAGAAGACATGATTGCTTTGATAGTATGCTTGAAGTATTATTACTTCTTATGTCAATATAGACTTTTGTCTTGAATCTTTCAGATCTGAACATTCATGCCACAATTAAGAGAATTACATTGAAAAACTATGTTGGTTAGCATTCCACATCAAAAATTCTGTTTTTATCATTTACCTACTCGAGGACGAGCAGGAATTAAGCTTGGGGATGCTTGATACGTCTCCAACGTATCTATAATTTTTTATTGTTCCATGCTATTATTTATGATGTTTTGGATGTTTAATGGGCTTTGTTATACACTTTTATATTATTTTTGGGACTAACCTATTAACCCAAAGGCCCAGTCCAGATTGCTATTTTTTGCCTATTTCAGGGTTTTACAGAAAAGGAATATCAAACGGAGTCCAAACGGAATGAAACTTCGGGAGAGATATTTTTCGAGCAAAATACGCACAGGGGACTTGAGAACCACGGAATAGGGCACACATGGCGCGCCCCTGCCTCGTGGGCCCCACGTTTGGCCCCCGGTGCCCTCATTCTTCCTATATATATCTACGTACCCCGAAACCATCAGAACAACAGAGAAAACCCTAGTTCCACCGCCGCAACCTTCTGTTCCCGTGAGATCCCATCTTGGGGCCTATTCCGGAGCTCCGCCGGAGGGGGGAATCTACCACGGAGTGCTTCTACATCATCATCGTCGCCTCACCATGACTTGTGAGTAGTTTACCACAGACCTTCAGGTCCATAGCTAGTATCTAGATGGCTTCTTCTCTCTCTTTGGATCTCAATACCAAGTTCTCCTCGGTCTTCGAGGAGATCTATTCGATGTAATCTCTTTTTGCGGTGTGTTTGTCGAGATCCGATGAATTGTGTGTTTATGATCAAGATTATCTATGAGAAATATTTGGTTCTTCTCTAAACTCTTTATGTATGATTATAATATCCTTGCAAGTCTCTTCGAATTATTGGTTTGGTTTGGCCTACTAGATCTATAGTTCTTGCAACGGGAGAAGTGCTTGGCTTTGGGTTCAATCTTTCGGTGTCCTTTCCCAATGACAGTAGGGGCAGTAAGGCACGTATTGTATGTTGGGGAATGTAGTATTTCAAAAATTTCCTACAATCACGCAAGATCTATCTACTAGATGCATAGCAACGAGAGGGGAGAGTGTGTCTACGTACCCTCATAGACCGAAAGCGGAAGCGTTTATCAACGCGGTTGATGTAGTCGTGCACCTTCACGATCCGTCCCGATCTAGTACCGAACATACGGCACCTCCGCGTTTAGCACACGTTCAGCTCGATGACGTCCTCGCCATCTTGATCCAGCAAGACAGGCGAAGTAGTAGATGAGTTCCGGCAGCACGACGGCGTGGTGACGGATGTTGATGAAGAACAATCTCTGCAGGGCTTCGCCAAGCACTACAGAAACTAGACAGAGGATAAACTAGAGGGTCGGGGTTGCCGGCACACGGCTTGGTGTATCTTGATCTGTCTTGGGTGCTAGCCCTATGATACGTCCAAAACGTATCTATAATTTTCTGCTTGCTCCATGCTTCTTTTGTGTGATATTGCTATGATATTGATGCACTTCCATACACTTTTGATCATATTTGGACTAACCTATTAACTCAGTGCACCACAGTGCCAGTTCCTGTTTTCTGCTGTTTTTCTATTTCAGGTTTCCCCCATATTAAAAGTGCTCCCAAAATTCCAGGAAAAATATAGGAAAAATCAGCGTACAGGAAGCTTCGCGAAGAACCAAAGATGGGCCAGAGGGGAGCCAGGGGAGGCCCAGGCGGCCACCTAGCGCGGCCCCACCCCTGGCCGCGCCGGGGGGGCGCCTGGGGCCCCTGCTCCGCCTCTGGCTGCCCCCCTTCGCATATATATCCCTCTCGTCCCGAAACCATCAAGGACAGAACCCTTTTTCGCGATCTCGCCTCTGTTCCGCCGCCGCAGCGCTTCCAAGATCGGGAGCATCAGGAGAACTCTTCCCGGCACCCTGCCGGAGGGGAGAACCACCACCGGGAGCTTCTCCACCACCATGGAAGCTTCCCGAATGAGTCGTGAGTAGTCCACCTTGGACCATGGGTCCATGATCAGTAGCTATGTGATGTTCTCCTCCCCTCTTTGCTCTTCATGGTTTGGACCTCGTGAGCTGCCCTACATGATCGAGGCACATATGTAATCTTTCTGCTGTTGCTTTGCTGAGTTTGCTGGGATCTGATGGATTATGAGACTATGTTTAGATTGTGTTTGAGTAATATATTTGATTCACCTCTTTTATATCTTTGTTCTTGAGTAATTCTTGCATGTTCTCCGTTGCTGTTTATTGCTTTGGCCAAGTAGTAGGTAGTAACTCCAAGAGGGAGTGTTATGCTTGATTGTGGGTTCATGCCCCCTGATGACTAGCTTGAGTGACAGAAACATGAGTCTAGGGGATGTGCTGTTGCCACAAGGGAAAAAACAACGGTGCTTGTACTTGCGGGTGCAAGGATAGTTTACTTTACGCAAAGTTCTTTTAATGCAGTTGTCTGTTGCTTTGAGTTTACACTTTGGGTGGGATTCGCAACTTCATACCAGCGAGATGTTCTGGCTAGATATCTCAAGGTGGATGATTAGTAGTAGATGCAGATGGATTTCGGTCTACTTGCCTTGGCGTACCGCCCATGCTTTTGAGCCTCTACCTTTCTTTGCAGCATAGTTAGAATTGGTTTGCGCACATAATCCTGTCAATTGCCCAGCTGTAATTTGTTTACCTCGCTTTGCTGTTTTATCGTCTTTTGGGAGAGAGACATCACTAGTGAACATCATGGGACCCCGGTCCATATTACCACCGCTGATCACACCTTCTATTTACTTCCTATTTTTATTTCCTAGTTGCAGTCATAGCTATCATTATTATCTCTTGTGTTTGATCCTTTGTAAACAACAAGGCCGGAGGGATTGACAACCTCTCTGTACTCGTTGGGAGCAAAGTTATCTGTATCTATGTGCAGGTCCCGTCAACTGCTAAGTTTCTGGCGCCTTTGACACCTACTTGTCGACCCTCGGAGTCTCACGGGATTCGATCCTTGGTACCTTTGCCAAGGGAAATTTGCCGCTACGCTACATCTCAACCTTCCACTTGGGGTAACCAACGAGGGGCGAGAAGCCATCAAGCAAGTTTCTGGCGCCGTTGCCGGGGACTCCACTCTTCAAGATAGGGTAGTTGCACGCTATCTTTTATCTTTGCTTTTTAGTCTTGTTAGTTTACCTTGCAGTTTTTGCTTTAGTGACCCTTACCAAAAATCACAAAAATAGTTATCTTGCTTGCTGCTGCTATGGGTTCCACCGAGAACACCAAGTTGTGTGACTTCACTAGTCATAACAACAATGACTTTATCTGCATGCCTATTGCTACACCTGCCACTTCAGCACCTTCTTATGAGATTAAACCTGCTTTGCTGAACCTAGTTATGAAAGATCAATTCTCCGGTGCTGGAGATGATGCTACTTTGCACTTAAATAATTTTGTTGAGCTCTGTGATATGCAAAAGTACAAAGAAGTAGATGGTGATATTGTTAAGCTTAAGCTTTTTCCTTTCTCCTTGAGAGGAGGAGCTAAAATCTGGTTTCAATCCTTGCCTAGGAATAGTATAGATTCTTGGGACAAGTGCAAGGATGCCTTTATTGGGAAGTACTATCCCCCTGCTAAAATTATCCAATTAAGGAGTAACATAATGAATTTTAAACAATTGGATAATGAACACGTTGCCCAAGCTTGGGAACGCATGAAATCTCTTGTCAAGAACTGCCCTACTCATGGTTTGACTACTTGGATGGTTATCCAAACTTTTTATGCAGGCTTGAACTTTACCTCGTGGAACTTGTTAGATTCGGCCGCGGGAGGAACCTTTATGTCAACTACACTTGGTGCTGCCAAGAAGCTTCTCGATGAGATAATGACCAATTATTCCCAATGGCACACCGAACGCGCTCCAACAGGTAGGAAGGTAAACTCTGTCGAGGAGATTTCCTCCCTAAATGAAAAAGTTGACTTGATCATGTCTCTACTTTCCAAGCAATCTTCTATTGATCCTCATGATGTTCCTTTAAATTCTTTGATTGCTCAAGATCAAGTAGATGTGAACTTTATCTCTAGAAACAATTTCAATAACAATGCTTATAGGAGTAATTTTGGTAGCAACCCTAGACCGTTCCCCTCTAATTCCTATGGGAACAACAATACTTATCCTAGCACCAAGAACTCCACCCCTAGAGATAGAGACATGCCTAGTTATGAGAAACTTCTAGAAATAGAGAAGGCCACTAAGAACTACATGTGCACCCAATATGAACAAAACAAGACCTTCTCGAGGCAATTAGATGAACATACTGCTATCTTGCAAGACATTGCTAGACAACTGGAGAGCCTAAATATTGAGATTTCTAACCTCCAGACTAGGCTCACCATCACTGAGACCCAAGTTTCCAATATGTCCCACACACAAGCCACTTTGATAAACCAAATGGCAGCTAAACCTGAAGTGGTTGCACCCCTGAAGGAGGAAGAAGATAGAATTAAGAGCCTTCCTACCCACCACACTGTTGCTACTATCCAAGTTGTTGAGGATATCCAAACTCTTAGCACCCAATGCACTCCTAGTCCCATTGGACCTATTAATGGTGATGCTATGACCTCAACCATAGAAGAAGAAACTCCTATAACCATAGAAGCTACCAAACAAGTGAGCCTAAAGGACACCACTACCACTTTACTTGATAGTAGTGACCTTGATTTTGATAATTGCACCCTTTCTAAAGTTATTGGTTTTCTTCACAAGATGTCTAGAGATCCCCACACTAGCACACTTAATCTTGCCTTCACGGAGCATATCACTAATGCTCTTATCAAAGCTAGGGAGGAGAAGCTTAGGGTAGAAGCCTCCATACCTAAAAAGCTAGAAGATAGTTGGGATCCTATGATTAAAATTAAGTTGAATAACTTCTCTTGCTATGCTTTATGTGATGTTGGAGCTAGTACCTCCGTTATGCCCAAAAGAATGTATGATATGTTTGAATTGAAACCTTTTGATCCTTGTTCTTTTGGTGTTCGTCTTGTTGATTCTTCCGTAAAGAAACCTTTGGGGAAGATCGACGATGTTCTTATCATTGTCAATGACAATTATGTTCCCGTTGATTTTACTATTATGGATATTGAATGTGAACCTTCATGTCCAATTATTTTGGGACGTCCTTTTCTTCGCACCGTTGGTGCTATCATTGACATGAAAGAGGGGAATATAAAATTCCAATTCCCTCTCAAGAAAGGGATGGAACACTTCCCTAGAAAGAAGATTAAGTTGCCTTTTGAGTCCGTTACACGGGCTAGCTATTCTCTTACTCTTGATAAAACTTGATCTTCTCTTTTTGCATCATGCCTAGCTTAAAGGCATAAAAGAAAGCGCTTTTGGGAGGCAGCCCACAACGAATTAGGTTTTATTTTGCTTTTGTTGTGTCTTGATGTTTGTTACTACAGTAGCATCATCATTGTATCTTTTCTTTTCAGCTTTGTTCCAAGTTTAGCCTCCGATTGCAAGAAAGTTCAAAAGTTGTGACGTGCTGTCCAGAAAACAGATTATGTCCTTGGACAGAAAAATTCGAATAAAATCACCAGATCATCTTTTTGATCTGAATTTTTTTGACAGCGTGCTCTATACAATTGGCTTTTGAGCGTATGTTCTGAGTTTTTTTATTTGAGTTGCAGAAGTGCCCCGAAAAAATTATTTACTACCTGCTGGTCTGTTTTTCACAGATTCTGTCCTGTTTTGCCTTTTCTTCGTTTTGCGAACCTTGAGCTTGCTTTTTCTTTGCAAAAACCTTTTGGCAATCTTGAGAAACAGTAGCTCTTCAAGATTATCTTTATTTCCAGTAGGGAAAAATTATTTTATTGTGGGTACTAACCTCGCTAATCAGATTATGATGAGTTATGTATGAAGGGAGTTTTCAAGTGTGTGAGTGAAGATGATAAAAGAAGATTCAGGAGGGTCAAACGCTCAAGCTTGGGGATGCCCCCGTGCACCCCCAAGAAATATTCAAGAAGACTCAAGCGTCTAAGCTTGGGGATGCCCCCATGCATCCCCTTCTCCATCAACAATTATCAGTTCGTCTTTCGTTCCACTATAATTTTATCACTTCATGCGTTATGTGCTATGCTTGGAGCGTCTTGCTCTTAGTTTCTTTTTTTTAGTTTTCTTTAGCTTTGCTTGCTGTTCATAACAAGTTAGAACCCAGCTTTCTTTGTGTGGGAGAGAAACACGCTCCACGTCAACCTAGAACACAACATAGGATTTTCATGCTTATCTTTGCTGTGTGTGTTCTTTGTCTTTCCATAGCTGCTGTCATCTTTAGCTCTTAGTTTTCATGCTTTTCTTTTTAAAGAGCTTTTGTTTAGTTGGTTGCCGAACTCTCTTAAGTTTTCATGTTTATCTTGTTAAGAGAGTTTGCCTGTTGCACTGAGTTGTTTGTCTTAACTTAAAGTAGGTAATTGAGGTTGCTATTTAATTTTAGTAGTAACTTGCAATAGTTTTGAGGTATTGCCATGAGTAATGTCTGAACTTTTGGTGTCAAGAGCTTTAGCCTATTAGTGATAGATGTCGTATTTTGGGAAATCCGTGTTTATTTTCGAAAACCTACAAAATAGTTGAGAACTTTAGCTACTAGATGGATCACTAATCTTTGGAGGGATCGAATATTAGAGTACACTCACATACCATGAGTCGAGGATGCGCAAGGATAACCAAACCCCCATACACTCCTCCTCGGGGTACTTGTCTCTTTGTGAACCTCCTAATTAGATTGAGAGTTACCGATAATAAGTGCATGAGTTCTTCGGACTAATGTGAGTATTCGAAAGTTGACACTTCCACCTAGCCATATTTTTCTAGCCTCTTCGGTACCGTGCATTGCCCTTTCTCACCTCGAGAGTTGGCGCATACTTCGCCGGTGCATCCAAATCCTTGGCACGATACGCTCTGTCGTCATAAGCCTCATTATATCCTTCCTCAAAACAGCCACCATACCTACCTATCAAGGCATTTCCATAGCCTTTCCGAGATACATTGCCATGCAACATCCATCTTCTCATGACTTGATCTTCATGTCATACATGCCTTTTGCTTGATCGATGAGCCGCATGCTAGTTGGGCCTTGCCCTAATCATTGCTACATGACGTGCTAGTATCATTGCATATCCTGCTACACTGGCAGAGGCATACATTTGCATACATCATGATAGTTTCATTTTCTTTATGTTGAGTACTTTTGTAAAGTGTGAAAGATCTTCTATACTTCTTGTAATATATAGAGTGTTGCCCCTAAAGTGAGGAAAAGATCCCAAAGAGGACAAAATCAAATGATCCCAAAGAGGACAAATGAGAGTTAAATAGAAAGAGCCATTGAGGCCACAAAAAAATAAAAAAAGAGAAAAAGGAGAAAAAGAAATAAAAAGAGAGAAGGGGGCACACTACTATTCATTTTGAGATATCCACACTCGTACTCCATCTTATACCTTGTACTCCATAGAGATTATCATTCATGCATATAGCTATGTGGGGACCTTCACACTATAGAACTTGGCTTGTATATTCCAACGATGAGCCTCCTCAAAAGAGCTCTAGGTCTTCTTGAGCGAGCAAGTTGGATGCACCCCCACTAGTTCCATTGGAGAGCTTACCTTAGCTCATATGTGCATCCGTTGCATGGCAATCCCTACTCCTCACATCATATCTATCATTTGGCTTTCTCTCGCCTATGATTGTCCTCATTGATGTGAGCCTTTCACACCTTTTTTGTCTTCCCCCTTCATCATTTTTCTCTCTTTGACATCCTAAGTGTCAACTTTCTTGCTTACGCTCATCCATTGCATGAGTGCTCAAAATATCGAAAGGGAGTGGATCATTTTGACTTGTACCTCGCTAGTGGTCTGGGGATGAGTCAAGATAAGATTCCAAAGAAGACCAAGTGTGAAACTTTAGTAGATTAAGTTCTCAACAATACAAAAACTATGTTTTACTCTCTCGTATATCCCTATCCCCTTTCTTGCACGCAAACACCATTTGGAGACATTCGAGTCACGGACAGCGAGAGCTCTTGCACCTTTATGTTCTTATGTTGCTTGTTACAATGCTAATATAGACTCTTGCTTGTTATGACTTGAATTGAATTACATGCCTTGATTGCTTTACTTAAAAAGTTCTTATATGGTTGATAGCATGTCACCACAGAAATTATGCTTGTTATCATTTACCTACTCGAGGACGAGCAGAAATTAAGCTTGGGGATGTTGATACGTCCAAAACGTATCTATAATTTCTGCTTGCTCCATGCTTCTTTTGTGTGATATTGCTATGATATTGATGCACTTCCATACACTTTTGATCGTATTTGGACTAACCTATTAACTTAGTGCACCACAGTGCCAGTTCCTGTTTTCTGCTGTTTTTCTATTTCAGGTTTCCCCCATATTAAAAGTGCTCCAAAAATTCCAGGAAAAATATAGGAAAAATCAGCGTACAGGAAGCTTCGCGAAGAACCAAAGATGGGCTAGAGGGGAGCCAGGGGAGGCCCAGGCGGAGACCTGGCGCGGCCCCACCCCTGGCCGCGCCGGGGGGGGCGCCTGGGGCCCTGCTCCGCCTCTGGCTGCCCTTCTTCGCATATATATCCCTCTCGTCCCGAAACCCTCGAGGACAGAACCCTTTTTCGCGATATCGCCTCTGTTCCGCCGCCGCAGCGCTTCCAAGATCGGGAGCATCAGGAGAACTCTTCCCGGCACCCTGCCGGAGGGGAGAACCACCACCGGGAGCTTCTCCACCACCATGGACGCTTCCCGGATGAGTCGTGAGTAGTCCACCTTGGACCATGGGTCCATGATCAGTAGCTATGTGATGTTCTCCTCCCCTCTTTGCTCTTCATGGTTTAGACCTCGTGAGCTGCCCTACATGATCGAGGCACATATGTAATCTTTCTGCTGTTGCTTTGCTGAGTTTGCTGAGATCTGATGGATTATGAGACTATGTTCAGATTGTGTTTGAGTAATATATTTGATTCACCTCTTTTATATCTTTGTTCTTGAGTAATTCTTGCATGTTCTCCGTTGCTGTGTATTGCTTTGGCTAAGTAGTTGGCAGTAACTCCAAGAGGGAGCGTTATGCTTGATTGTGGGTTCATGCCCCCTGATGACTAGCTTGAGTGATAGAAACATGAGTCTAGGGGATGTGATGTTGCCACAAGGGAGAAAACAACGGTGCTTGTACTTGCGGGTGCAAGGATTGTTTACTTTACGCAAAGTTCTTTTAATGCAGTTGTCTGTTGCTTTGAGTTTACACTTTGGGTGGGATTCGCAACTTAATACCAGCCAGATGTTCTGGATAGATATCTCAAGGTGGATGATTAGTAGTAGATGCAGATGGATTTCGGTCTACTTGCCTTGGCGTACCGCCCATGCTTTTGAGCCTCTACCTTTCTTTGCAGCATAGTTAGCATTGGTTTGCGCACATAATCCTGTCAATTGCCCAGCTGTAATTTGTTTACCTCGCTTTGCTGTTTTATCGTCTTTTGGGAGAGAGACATCACTAGTGAACATCATGGGACCCCGGTCCATATTACCACCACTGATCACACCTTCTATTTACTTCCTGTTTTTATTTCCTAGTTGCAGTCATAGCTATCATTATTATCTCTTGTGTTTGATCCTTTGTAAACAACAAGGCCGGAGGGATTGACAACCTCTCTGTACTCGTTGGGAGCAAAGTTATCTGTATCTGTGTGCAGGTCCCGTCAACCGCTAAGTTTCTGGCGCCCTTGACACCTACTTGTCGACCCTCGGAGTCTCACGGAATTCGATCCTTGGTACCTTTGCCAAGGGAAATTTGCCGCTACGCTACATCTCAACCTTCCACTTGGGGTAACCAACGAGGGGCGAGAAGCCATCACCCTACCCCTCTATTTATATGTTGAGCCCTGGGGTCGAAACTTGGAGCAAAAGCCTCCTCAAAGTCGGTTTTGCCCGAAAGGAAAGAGTCCCACTCGGACTCCACGGCTAGACGCCAGGGTTCCCGGCGTCCAGCCCTAGACGCCAGGGTTCCTGTCGTCTAGCCTCTGGTCTCCTCAAAACTTCCTTTTGCACTTTCCTAAAGCCTCGTGGGCTTTCCCCTTTGGCCCAAATAAAGTGTTCTCGTACCCAAACATTTCGGGAAACATCCGGAACCCCTTCCGGTGATTTCCGGAACCCTTCCCGAGGTCAAACACTATTATCCCATATATTAATCTTTATCTCCGGACCATTCCGTAGTTCCTTGTTATGTCCGTGATCACATCCTGGACTCCGAATAACATTCGGTCACCAACATACATAACTCATTAAATACTATATCGTCAACGAACGTTTAAGCGTGCGGACCCTACGGGTTCGAGAACTATCTAGACATGACCGAGACATCTCTCCGGTCAATAACTAATAGCGGAACCTGGATGCCCATATTGGCTCCTACTTATTCTACGAAGATCTTTATCGGTCGAACCGCATAACAACATACGTTGTTCCCTTTGTCATCGGTATGTTACTTGCCCGAGATTCGATCGTCGGTATCTCAATACCTAGTTTAATCTCGTTTCCGGCAAGTCTCTTTACTCGTTCCGTAATACATCATCTCATGACTAACTCATTAGTCATTTTTGTTGCAAGGCTTATTATGATGTGCATTACCGAGAGGGCCCAGAGATACCTCTCCGACACTCGGAGTGACAAATCCTATTCTTGATCTATGCCAACACCACGAACACCTTCGGAGACACCTGTAGAGCATCTTTATAATCACCCAGTTACGTTGTGACGTTTGATAGCACACAAGGTGTTCCTCCGGTATTCGGGAGTTGCATAATCTCATAGTCATAGGAACATGTATAAGTCATGAAGAAAGCAATAGCAGTAAAACTAAACGATCATAGTGCTAAGCTAACGGATGGGTCTTGTCCATCACATCATTCTCCTAATGATGTGATCTCGTTGATCAAATGACAACTCATGTCTATGGTTAGGAAACATAACCATCTTTGATCAATGAGCTAGTCTAGTAGAGGCATACTAGGGACATACTGTTTTGTCTATTTATTCACACATGTACTAAGTTTCCGGTTAATACAATTCTAGCATGAATAATAAACATTTATCATGATATAAGGAAATAAATAATAACTTTATTATTGCCTCTAGGGCATATTTCCTTCAGTCTCCCACTTGCACTAGAGTCAATAATCTAGATCACATCACCATGTGATTAACACCAATAGTTCACATCACCATGTGACTAACACCCATAGTTTTCATCGCCATGCGACCAATACCCAAAGGGTTTACTAGAGTCAATAATCTAGTTCACAACGCTATGTGATTAACACCCAAGGAGTACTAAGGTGTGATCATGTTTTGTTTCGTGAGAGAAGTTTACTCAACGGGTCTGTCACATTCAGATCCGTATGTATTTCGCAAATTTCTATGTGTCTACAATGCTCTGCATGGAGCTACTCTAGCTAATTGCTCCCACTTTCAATACGCATCCAGATTGATACTTAGAGTCATCTGGATTTAGTGTTAAAGCTTGCATCGGCGTAACCCTTTACGAAGAACTCTTTATCACCTCCATAATCGAGAAACATTTCCTTAGTCATCCCGTTACTAAGGATAATTTTGACCGTTGTACAGTGATCTACTCCTGGATCACAATTGTACCTCCTTTATAGAACCTATGGCTGAGGCATAGGGAATGACTTTCATTCTCTCTATATTTTTCTGCCATGGTCAGGCTATGAGTCTTACTCAACTTCACACCTTACAAATCAGGCAAGAACTCCTTCTTTGACTGATCCATTTTGAACTACATCAAAATCTTATCAAGGTATGTACTCATCGAAAGTCTTATCAAGCGTCCAGATCTATCTCTGTAGATCTTGATGCCCAATATGTAAGCAGCTTCACCGAGGTCTTTCTTTGAAAAACTCCTTTCAAACACTCCTTTATGCTTTCCAGAAAATTCTACATCATTTTCGATCGACAATATGTCATTCACATATACTCATCAGAAAGGTTGTAGTGCTCCCACTCACTTTCTTGTAAATACAGGCTTCACCGCAAGTCTATATAAAACTATATGCTTTGATCAACTTATCAAAGCGTATATTCCAACTCTGAGATGCTTGCACCAGTCCATAGAAGGATCGCTGGAGTTTGCACATTTTGTTAGCACCTTTAGGATTGACAAAACCTTCTGGCTACATCATATACAACTCTTCTTTAATAAATCCATTAAAGAATGTAGTTTTGTCATCCATTTGCCAGATTTCATAAAATGCGGCAATTGCTAACATGATTCGGACTGACTTAAGCATCGCTACGGGTGAGAAAGTCTTATCGTAGTCAACTCCTTGAACTTGTCGAAAACCTTTCGCAACAAGTCGAGCTTTGTAAACAGTAACATTACCGTCAGCGTCAGTCTTCCTCTTGAAGATCCATTTATTTTTTATGGCTTGCCAATCATCGGACAAGTCAACCAAAGTCCACACTTTGTTCTCATACATGGATCCCATCTCAGATTTCATGGCCTCAAGCCATTTTGCGGAATCTGGGCTCATCATCGCTTCCTCATAGTTCGTAGGTTCATTATGGTCTAGTAACATGACTTCCAGAACCGGGTTGCCGTACAACTCTGGCGCGGAACGTACTCTGGTTGATCTACGAAGTTCAGCAGAAACTTGATCTGAAGTTTCGTGATCATCATCATCAGCTTCCTCACTAATTGGTGTAGGAATCACTGGAACCAGTTTATGTGATGTACTACTTTCCAATTAGGGAGAAGGTACAATTACCTCATCAAGTTCTACTTTCCTCCCACTCACTTCTTTCGAGAGAAACTCCTTCTCTAGAAAGGATCCATTCTTAGCAACGAATATCTTGCCTTCGGATCTGTGATAGAAGGTGTACCCAACTGTCTCCTTTGGGTATCCTATGAAGACACATTTCTCCGACTTGGGTTTGAGCTTGTCAGGTTGAAGCTTTTTCACATAAGCATCGCATCCCCAAACTTTAAGAAACGACAACTTTGGTTTCTTGCCAAACCACAGTTCAAAAGGCGTCGTCTCAACGGATTTTGATGGTGCCCTATTTAACGTGAATGCAGCTGTCTCTAAAGCATAACCCCAAAACAATAATGGTAAATCGGTAAGAGACATCATAGACCGCACCATATCCAATAAAGTACGGTTACGATGTTCGGACACACCATTACGATGTGGTGTTCCGGGTGGCGTGAGTTGTGAAACTATTCCACATTGTTTCAAATGAAGACCAAACTCGTAACTCATATATTCACCTCCACGATCAGATCGTAGAAACTTTATTTTCTTGTTACGATGATTCTCTACTTCACTCTGAAATTCTTTGAACTTTTCAAATGTTTCATACTTGTGTTTCATTAAGTAGATATACCCATATCTGCTCAAATCATCAATGAAGGTCAGAAAATAACGATACCCGCCGCGAGCTTCAACACTCATTGGTCCACATACATCTGTATGTATGATTTCCAACAAATCAGTTGCTCGCTCCATTGTTCCGGAGAACGGAGTTTTAGTCATCTTGCCCATGAGGCATGGTTCGCAAGCACCAAGTGATTCATAATCAAGTGATTCCAAAAGTCCATCACTATGGAGTTTCTTCATGTGCTTTACACCAATATGACCTAAACGGCAGTGCCACAAGTAAGTTGCACGATCATTATTAACCTTGCATCTTTTTGGCTTCAATATTATGAATATGTGTATAACTACGATCGAGATCCAACAAACTATTTTCATTGGGTGTGTGACCATTGAAGGCTTTATTCATGTAAACAGAATAACAATTATTCTATGACTTTAAATGAATAACCGTATTGCAACAAACATGATCAAATCATATTCATGCTTAACGCAAATGCCAAATAACATTTATTTAGGTCTTACACTAACCCCGAAAGTATAAGGAGTGTGCGATGATGATCATATCAATCTTGGAACCACTTCCAAGACACATCGTCACTTCACCTTTAACTAGTCTATGTTCATTCTGCAACTCCCGTTTCGAGTTACTAATTTTAGCAACTGAACGGGTATCAAATACACAGGGGTTGCTATGAACACTATTAAGTACACATCAATAATCTGTATATCAAATATACCTTTGTTCACTTTGCCATCCTTCTTATCCACCAAGTATCTAGGGTAGTTCCCCTTCCAGTGACCATTTCCTTTGTAGTAGAAGCACTTGGTTTCAGGCTTGAGTTTAGCTTTGGGTTTCTTCACGGGAGTGACAACTTACTTGTCATTCTTCTTGAAGTTCCCCTTCTATCCTTTTGCCCTTTACTTGAAACAAGTGGTCTTGTTAACCATCAACACTTGATGCTCTTTCTTGATTTCTACCTTCGCTGATTTCAGCATCGCGAAGAACTCGGGAATTACTTTCGTCATCCCTTGCATATTATAGTTCATCACGAAGTTCTACTAACTTGGTGATAGTGACTAGAGAACTTTGTCAATTACTATCTTATCTGGAAGATTAACTCCCACTTGATTCAAGCAATTGTAGTACCCAGACAATCTGAGCACATGCTCACTGGTTGAGCTATTCTCCTCCATCTTGTAGGCAAAGTACTGTCAGAGGTCTCATACCTCTCGACACGGGCATGAGTATGAAATACTAATTTCAACTCTTGGAACATCTTATATGCTCCGTGGCATTCAAAACGTTTTTGAAGTCTTGGTTCTAAGCCGTAAAGCATGGTGCACTAAACTATCAAGTAGTCATCATACCAAGCTTTTGTCAAAATGTTCATAACATCTACAACTGCTCCTGCAATAGGTCTGTCACCTAGCGGTGCATCAAGGACATAATTATTATGTGCAGCAATGAGGATAATCCTCAGATCACGGAACAATTCCGCATCATTGCTACTAACATCTTTCAACTTAGTTTTCTCTAGGAACATATAAAAAATAAACGGGGAGCAACATCGCGAGCTATTGATCTACAACATAGATATGCTAATACTACCAGGACTAAGTTCATGATAAATTAAAGTTCAATTAATCATATTACTTAAGAACTCCCACTTAGATAGACATCCCTCTAGTCATCTAAATGATCACGTGATCCAAATCGACTAAACCATGTCCCATCATCACGTGAGATGGAGTAGTTTCAATGGTGAACATCTTATGTTGATCATATCTACTATATGATTCACGTCGACCTTTCGGTCTCCAGTGTTCCGAGGCCATATCTGTATATGCTAGGCTCGTCAAGTTTAACCCGAGTATTCTGCGTGTGCAAAACTGGCTTACACCCGTTGTATTTGAACGTAGAGCTTATCACACCCGATCATCACGTGGTGTCTCGGCACGACGAACTTTCACAACGGTGCATACTCAGGGAGAACACTTATACCTTGAAATTTTTGTAAGGGATCATCTTATAATGCTACCGTCTCCAAAGCAAAATAAGAAGCATAATAAGATAAACATCACATACAAATCAAAATATGTGACATAATATGGCCATCATCATCTTGTGCTTTTGATCTCCATCTCCAAAGCACCGTCATGATCACCTTCGTCACCGGCGCGACACCTTGATCTCCATCGTAGCATCGTTGTCGTCTCGCCAACTATTGCTTCTATGACTATCGCTACCGCTTAGTGATAAAGTAAAGCAATTACATGGAGATTGCATTTCATACAATAAAGCGACAACCATATGGCTCCTGCCAGTTGCCGATAACTTTACAAAACATGATCATCTCATACAAAAACGTATAACTCATCATTTCTTTGACCATATCACATCACAACATGCCCTGCAAAAACAAGTTAGACGTCCTCTACTTTGTTGTTGCAAGTTTTACGTGGCTGCTATGGGCTTTAGCAAGAACCGTTCTTACCTACGCATACAAAACCACAACGATGTTTCGTCAAGTATGTGTTGTTTTAACCTTCACAAGGACCGGGCATAGGCACACTCGTTCAGCTAAAGTGAGAGAGACAGACAACCGCCAGTCACCTTTAAGCAACGAGTGCTCATAACAGTGAAACCAGTCTCGCATAAGCGTACGCGTAATGTCGCTCTGGGCCGCTTCATCTCACAAAACCGCCGAAGCAAAGTATGACATGTTGTTAAGCAGTATGACTAGTATCGTCCACAACTCACTTGTGTTCTACTCGTGCAAATCATCTACGCATAGACCTGGCTCATGATGCCACTGTTGGGGAACGTAGTATTTCAAAAAAAATCCTACGATCACGCAAGATCTATCTACTAGATGCATAGCAACGAGAGGGGAGAGTGTGTCTACGTACCCTCGTAGACCGAAAGCGGAAGCGTTTATCAATGCGGTTGATGTAGTCGTGCACCTTCACGATCCGTCCCGATCTAGTACCGAACGTACGGCACCTCCGCGTTCAGCACACGTTCAGCTCGATGACGTCCTCGCCTTCTTGATCCAGCAAGACGGGCGAAGTAGTAGATGAGTTCCGGCAGCACGACGGCGTGGTGACGGTTGTTGATGAAGAACAATCTCTGTAGGGCTTCGCCAAGCACTACAGAAACTAGACAGAGGATAAACTAAAGGGTCGGGGTTGCCGGCACACGGCTTGGTGTATCTTGATCTGTCTTGGGTGCTAGTCCTACCCCTCTATTTATATGTTGAGCCCTGGGGTCGAAACTTGGAGAAAAAGCCTCCTCAAAGTCGGTTTTGCCTGAAAGGAAAGAGTCCCACTCGGACTCCAGGGCTAGACGCCAGGGTTCCCGGCGTCTACCACCTAGACGCTAGGGTTCCTGACGTCTAGCCTCTCGTCACCTCAAAACTTCCTTTTCCACTTTCCTAAAGCCTCGTGGGCTTTCCCCTTTGGCCCAAATAAAGTGTTCTCGTACCCAAACATTTCGGGAAACATCTGGAACCCCTTCCGGTGATTTCCGGAACCCTTCCGGAGGTCAAACACTATTATCCCATATATTAATCTTTATCTCCGGACCTGATGGCTTCTTGCCCCTCGTTGGTTACCCCAAGTGGAAGGTTTGAGATGTAGCGTAGCGGCAAATTTCCCTTGGCAAAGATACCAAGGATCGAATCCCGTGAGACTCCGAGGGTCGACAAGTAGGTGTCAACGGCGCTAGAAACTTAGCGGTTGACAGGACCTGCACATAGATACAGATAACTTTGCTCCCAACGAGTATAGAGAGGTTGTCAATCCCTCCGGCCTTGTTGTTTACAAAGGATCAAACACAAGAGATAATAATGATAGCTATGACTGCAACTAGGAAATAAAAACAGGAAGTAAATAGCAGGTGTGATCAGCGGTGGTAATATGGACCGGGGTCCCATGATGTTCACTAGTGATGTCTCTCTCCCAAAAGACGATAAAACAGCAAAGCGAGGTAAACAAATTACAGCTGGGCAATTGACAGGATTATGTGCGCAAACCAATGCTAACTATGCTGCAAAGAAAGGTAGAGGCTCAAAAGCATGGGCGGTACGCCAAGGCAAGTAGACCGAAATCCATCTGCATCTACTACTAATCATCCACCTTGAGATATCTATCCAGAACATCTCGCTGGTATTAAGTTGCGAATCCCACCCAAAGTGTAAACTCAAAGCAACAGCCAACTGCATTAAAAGAACTTTGTGTAAAGTAAACAATCCTTGCACCCGCAAGTACAAGCACCGTTGTTTTCCCCCTTGTGGCAACAGCACATCCCCTAGACTCATGTTTCTGTCACTCAAGCTAGTCATCAGGGGGCATGAACCCACAATCAAGCATAACGCTCCCTCTTGGAGTTACTACCTACTACTTGGCCAAAGCAATAAACAGCAACGAAGAACATGCAAGAATTACTCAAGAACAAAGATATAAAAGAGGTGAATCAAATATATTACTCAAACACAATCTGAACATAGTCTCATAATCCATCAGATCCCAGCAAACTCAGCAAAGCAACAGCAGAAAGATTACATATGTGCCTCGATCATGTGGGGCAGCTCACGAGGTCTAAACCATGAAGAGTAAAGAGGGGAGGAGAACATCACATAGCTACTGATCATGGACCCATGGTCCAAGGTGGACTACTCACGACTCATCCGGGAAGCGTCCATGGTGGTGGAGAAGCTCCCGGTGGTGGTTCTCCCCTCCGGCAGGGTGCCGGGAAGAGTTCTCCTGATGCTCCCGATCTTGGAAGCGCTGCGGCGGCGGAACAGAGGCGAGATCGCGAAAAAGGGTTCTGTCCTTGAGGGTTTCGGGACGAGAGGGATATATATGCGAAGGGGGGCAACCAGAGGCGGAGCAGGGGCCCCAGGCGCCCCCTGGCGCGGCCAGGGGTGGGGCCGCGCCAGGTGGCCGCCTGGGCCTCCCCTGGCTACCCTCTGGCCCCGCTTTGGTTCTTCGCGAAGCTTCCTGTACGCTGATTTTTCCTATATTTTTCCCGGAATTTTTGGAGCACTTTTAATATGGGGGAAACCTGAAATAGAAAAACAGCAGAAAACAGGAACTGGCACTGTGGTGCACTGAGTTAATAGGTTAGTCCAAATATGATCAAAAGTGTATGGAAGTGCATAAATATCATAGCAATATCACACAAAAGAAGCATGGAGCAAGCAGAAATTATAGATACGTTTTGGACGTATCAACATCCCCAAGCTTAATTCCTGCTCGTCCTCGAGTAGGTAAATGATAACAAGCATAATTTCTGTGGCTACATGCTACCAACCATATAAGAACTTTTTAAGTAAAGCAATCAAGGCATGTAATACAATTCAAGTCATAACAAGCAAGAGTCTATATTAGCATTGTAACAAGCAACATAAGAACATAAAGGTGCAAGAGCTCTCGCTGTCCGTGACTCGAATGTCTCCAAATGGTGTTTGCGTGCAAGAAAGGGGATAGGGATATACGAGAGAGTAAAACATAGTTTTTGTATTGTTGAGAACTTAATCTACTAAAGTTTCACACTTGGTCTTCTTTGGAATCTTATCTTGACTCATCCCCAGACCACCAGCCAGGTACAAGTCAAAATGATCCACTCCCTTTCGATATTTTGAGCACTCATGCAATGGATGAGCGTAAGCAAGAACGTTGACACTTTGGATGGCAAAGAGAGAAAAATGATGAAGGGGGAAGACAAAAAAGGTGTGAAAGGCTCACATCAATGAGGACAATCATAGGCGAGAGAAAGCCAAATGATAGATATGATGTGAGGAGTAGGGATTGCCATGCAACGGATGCACATATGAGCTAAGGTAAGCTCTCCAATGGAACTAGTGGGGGTGCATCCAACTTGCTTGCTCAAGAAGACCTAGAGCTCTTTTGAGGAGGCTCATCATTGGAATATACAAGCCAAGTTCTATAGTGTGAAGGTCCCCACATAGCTATATGCATGAATGATAATCTCTATGGAGTACAAGGTATAAGATGGAGTACGAGTGTGGATCTCTCAAAAGGAATAGTAGTGTGCCCCCTTCTCTCTTTTTATTTCTTTTTCTCTTTTTTTCTATTTTTTTATTTTTTTTGTGGCCTCAATGGCTCTTTCTATTTAACTCTCATTTGTCCTCTTTGGGATCTTTTGATTTTGTCCTCTTTGGGATCTTTTGATTTTGTCCTCTTTGGGATCTTTTCCTCACTTTAGGGGTAACACTCTATGTATTACAAGAAGTATAGAGGATCTTTCACACTTTACAAAAGTACTCAACATAAAGAAAATGAAACTATCATGATGTATGCAAATGTATGCCTCTACCAGTGTAGCAGGATATGCAATGATACTAGCGAGTCATGTAGCAATGATTAGGGCAAGGCCCAACTAGCATGCGGCTCATCGATCAAGCAAAAAGCATGTATGATATGAAGATCAAGTCATGAGAAGATGGATGTTGCATGGCAATGTATCTCGGAAAGGCTATGGAAATGCCTTGATAGGTAGGTATGGTGGCTGTTTTGAGGAAGGATATAATGAGGCTTATGATGACAGAGCGTATCGTGCCAAGGATTTGGATGCATCGGCGAAGTATGCGCCAACTCTCGAGGTGAGAAAGGGCAATGCACGGTACCGAAGAGGCTAGAAAAATATGGCTAGGTGGAAGTGTCAACTTTCGAATACTCACATTAGTCCGAAGAACTCATGCACTTATTATCGGTAACTCTCAATCTAATTAGGAGGTTCACAAAGAGACAAGTACCCCGAGGAGGAGTGTATGGGGGTTTGGTTATCTTGCGCATCCTCGACTGATGGTACGTGAGTGTACTCTAATATTCGATCCCTCCAAAGATTAGTGATCCATCTAGTAGCTAAAGTTCTCAACTATTTTGTAGGTTTTCGAAAATAAACACGGATTGCCCAAAATACGACATCTATCACTAATAGGCTAAAGCTCTTGACACCAAAAGTTCAGACATTACTCATGGCAATACCTCAAAACTATTGCAAGTTACTACTAAAATTAAATAGCAACCTCGATTACCTACTTTAAGTTAAGACACACAACTCAGTGCAACAGGCAAACTCTCTTAACAAGATAAACATGAAAACTCAAGAGAGTTCAGCAACCAACTAAACAAAAGCTCTTTGAAAAGAAAAGCATGAAAACTAAGAGCTAAACATGACAGCAGCTATGGAAAGACAAAGAACACACACAGCAAAGATAAGCATGAAAATCATATGTTGTGTCCTAGGTTGAAGTGGAGCGTGTTTCTCTCCCACACAAAGAAAGTTGGGTTCTAACTTGTTATGAACAGCAAGCAAATCTAAAGAAAACTAAAAAGGAAACTAAGAGCAAGACGCTCCAAGCATAGCATATAACGCATGAAGTGATAAAAATATAGTGGAACGAAAGACGAACTGATAATTGTTGATGGAGAAGGGGATGCATGGGGGCATCCCCAAGCTTAGACGCTTGAGTCTTCTTGAATATTTCTTGGGGGTGCACGGGGGCATCCCCAAGCTTGAGCGTTTGACCCTCCTGAAGCTTCTTTTATCATCTTCCCTCGCACACTTGAAAACTCCCTTCATACATAACTCATCATAATCTGATTAGCGAGGTTAGTACCCACAATAAAATAACTTTTCCCTACTGGAAATAAAGATAATCTTGAAGAGCTACTATTTCTCAAGATTGCCAAAAGGTTTTTGCAAAGAAAAAGCAAGCTCAAGGTTTGCAAAACGAAGAAAAGGCAAAACAGGAGAGAATCTGTGAAAAACAGACCAGCAGGTAGTAAATAATTTTTTCGGGGCACTTCTGCAATTCAAATCAAAAAACTCAAAACAGACGCTCGAAAGCCAATTGTATAGAGCACGCTGTCAAAACAATTCAGATCAAAAAGATGATCTGGTGATTTTATTCAAATTTTTCTGTCCAAGGACAGAATCTGTTTTCTGGACAGCACGTCACAACTTTTGAACTTTCTTGCAATCGGAGGCTAAACTTGGCACAAAGCTGAAAAGAAAAGATACAATGATGATGCTACTGTAGTAACAAACATCAAGACACAACAAAAGCAAAATAAAACCTAATTCGTTGTGGGTTGCCTCCCAAAAGCGCTTTCTTTTATGCCTTTAAGCTAGGCATGATGCAAAAAGATCAAGTTGTATCAATTGAACCATCATCAAGATCATCAAAAAGCTCTTCAATAGTACAACTAGTCCTAAGAGGACTTTCAAATAAAGGCCTAATAAAGATACTTCTAGGGAGGAAACCAAAAGGTGGAAAGTCAATGGGAGATTCATTTATAAATTTGTCAAAGAGAGGTATTTCTTCCAAAGTCTTCACAGTTTCAACCCCTTTGGCAATAGATGGATTACTTTTGGAACGAGGACCCTTTGGAACGTAAACGAACTTAGGTTCCTTCTTTGCCGGAGTTTCTACCTTTTTGGCTTTGATTGAGGAGAAATTAGTTCCTAAAGTGTTAAAGATTTCCTCAATCTTGTCTATCCTAGAAGAATCCAAGTCATGGGATTTGATGGTCTCCAAAGTTTTGAGAATTTTATGCATGGAGCTATCAAGCCTATTCAAATTCCCTTGGATCTTACGGTCCAACTCATTTATCTTATTAATGCTTGGTATCTCTAGCTCTATCTTTTCAAGTTTTTTCATAATGTGAGCTAGGGTAATGTCCTCTTGAATGCTAACTACAGGGGGATTTCCAACAAGATTTTCCATAATACTAAGAGATTCACAAACTAGGGCTTCTAGGAAATTTCCACTGATAGCAGAATCTAGAATAACATTTTCCAAGAAGTAATTCCAACATAAAAATTTCTAAGCAGGATAGTAGTAGACTGCTTCTTGGTGGCTCTTTTTTGAGAATCATTAATTCTATACCAAGCATCTTTTAGACTTTCACCACCTCTTTGTTTAAAGGTGAGCACTTCTGCCTCACCAAAGGCAAAAGGACCAGACATAATGCCAACTAAAAGCAAGATAACTATTTTTGTGATTTTTGGTATGGGACACTAAAGCAAAAACTGAAAGGTAAACTAACAAGACTAAAAAGCAAAGATAAAAGATAGCGTGCAACTCCCCTATCTTGAAGAGTGGAGTCCCCGGCAACGGCGCCAGAAACTTGCTTGATGGCTTCTCGCCCCTCGTTGGTTACCCCAAGTGGAAGGTTTGAGATGTAGCGTAGCGGCAAATTTCCCTTGGCAAAGGTACCATGATGTTCACTAGTGATGTAGCGTAGCGGCAAACTTAGCGGTTGACAGGACCTGCACACAGATATAGATAACTTTGCTCCCAACGAGTACAGAGAGGTTGTCAATCCCTCTGGCCTTGTTGTTTACAAAGGATCAAACACAAGAGATAATAATGATAGCTATGACTGCAACTAGGAAATAAAAACAGGAAGTAAATAGCAGGTGTAATCAGCGGTGGTAATATGGACCGGGGTCCCATGATGTTCACTAGTGATGTCTCTCTCCCAAAAGACGATAAAACAGCAAAGCGAGGTAAACAAATTACAGCTGGGCAATTGACAGGATTATGTGCGCAAACCAATTCTAACTATGCTGCAAAGAAAGGTAGAGGCTCAAAAGCATGGGCGGTACGCCAAGGCAAGTAGACCGAAATCCATCTGCATCTACTACTAATCATCCACCTTGAGATATCTATCCAGAACATCTCGCTGGTATGAAGTTGCGAATCCCACCCAAAGTGTAAACTCAAAGCAACAGACAACTGCATTAAAAGAACTTTGCGTAAAGTAAACAATCCTTGCACCCGCAAGTACAAGCGCCGTTGTTTTCCCCCTTGTGGCAACAGCACATCCCCTAGACTCATGTTTCTATCACTCAAGCTAGTCATCAGGGGGCATGAACCCACAATCAAGCATAACGCTCCCTCTTGGAGTTACTACCTACTACTTGGCCAAAGCAATAAACAGCAACGGAGAACATGCAAGAATTACTCAAGAACAAAGATATAAAAGAGGTGAATCAAATATATTACTCAAACACAATCTGAACATAGTCTCATAATCCATCTGATCCCAGCAAACTCAGCAAAGCAACACCAGAAAGATTACATATGTGCCTCGATCATGTAGGGCAGCTCACGAGGTCTAAACCATGAAGAGCAAAGAGGGGAGGAGAACATCACATAGCTACTGATCATGGACCCATGGTCCAAGGTGGACTACTCACGACTCATCCGGGAAGCGTCCATGGTGGTGGAGAAGCTCCCGGTGGTGGTTCTCCCCTCCGGCAGGGTGCCGGGAAGAGTTCTCCTGATGCTCCCGATCTTGGAAGCGCTGCGGCGGCGGAACAGAGGCGAGATCGCGAAAAAGGGTTCTGTCCTTGAGGGTTTCGGGACGAGAGGGATATATATGCGAAGGGGGGCAACCAGAGGCGGAGCAGGGGCCCCAGGCGCCCCCTGGCGCGGCCAGGGGTGGGGCAGCGCCAGGTGGCCGCCTGGGCCTCCCCTGGCTCCCCTCTGGCCCCGCTTTGGTTCTTCGCGAAGCTTCCTGTACGCTGATTTTTCCTATATTTTTCTCGGAATTTTTGAAGCACTTTTAATATGGGGGAAACCTGAAATAGAAAAACAACAGAAAACAGGAACTGGCACTGTGGTGCACTGAGTTAATAGGTTAGTCCAAATATGATCAAAAGTGTATGGAAGTGCATAAATATCATAGCAATATCACACAAAAGAAGCATGGAGCAAGCAGAAATTATAGATACGTTTTGGACGTATCAGGACCATTCCGGAGTTCCTCGTTATGTCCTTAATCACATCCTGGACTCCGAATAACATTCGGTCACCAACATACATAACTCATTAAATACTATATCGTCAACGAACATTTAAGCGTGCGGACCCTACGGGTTCGAGAACTATGTAGACATGACCGAGACATCTCTCCGGTCAATAACCAATAGCGGAACCTGGATGCCCATATTGGCTCCTACATATTCTACAAAGATCTTTATCGGTCGAACCGCATAACAACATACGTTGTTCCCTTTGTCATCGGTATCTTACTTGCCCGAGATTCGATCGTCGGTATCTCAATACCTAGTTCAATCTCGTTACCGGCAAGTCTCTTTACTTGTTCCGTAATACATCATCTCGTGACTAACTCATTAGTCATTTTGCTTGCAAGGCTTATTATGATGTGCATTACCGAGAGGGCCCAGAGATACCTCTCCGACACTCGGAGTGACAAATCCTATTCTTGATCTATGCCAACACCATGAACACCTTCGGAGGCACCTGTAGAGCATCTTTATAATCACCCAGTTACGTTGTGACGTTTGATAGCACACAAGGTGTTCCTCCGGTATTCGGGAGTTGCATAATCTCATAGTCATAGGAACATGTATAAGTCATGAAGAAAGCAATAGCAGTAAAACTAAACGATCATAGTGCTAAGCTAACGGATGGGTCTTGTCCATCACATCATTCCCATAATGATGTAATCTCGTTGATCAAATGACAACTCATGTCTATGGTTAGGAAACATAACCATCTTTGATCAGTGAGCTAGTCTAGTAGAGGCATACTAGGGACATATTGTTTTGTCTATGTATTCACACATGTATTAAGTTTTCGGGTAATACAATTCTAGCATGAATAATAAACATTTATCATGATATAAGGAAATAAATAATAACTTTATTATTCCCTCTAGGGCATATTTCCTTCATTGTATTGTTGCCATCGAGGATAAAAAGATGGTGTTTATATCACTATGTTTGAGTTTATCCCTCTACATCATGGCATCTTGCTTAAGGCGTTACTCTGTTCTTATGAACTTAATACTCTAGATGCATGCTGGATAGCGGTCGATGTGTGGAGTAATAGTAGTAGATGAAGAATCGTTTCGGTCTACTTGCTCGAAAGTAATTTGTTTACCCGCCATAGAATATTGCTATCATGAGAGAAGCCACTAGAGAAAACTATGGCCCCCGGGTCTATTCTCAACATATCAATCTACAATCTACTTTACTTTTCCGCTTTTACTTTATGTTCTTATATCCAAAAATACCAAAAATATCAAACTATCATCTCTATCAGATCTCACTTTCGTAAGTGACCGTAAAGGGATTGACAACCCCTTATCACGTTGGCTGCGAAGTTCTTATTTGTTTGTGCAGGTGCGAGGGACTCGCGCGTGGTCTCCTACTGGATTGATACCTTGGTTCTCAAAAACTGAGGGAAATACTTACGCTACTGTGCTGCATCACCCTTTCCTCTTTGAGGGAATACAACGCAAGCTCGAGAAGTAGCAATGCCCCTCCTCAAGGCGACGTTGGCCCTGCTGTTCGGGGAGTTGTCGATGTCGACCCCGTGCAGCAAGCCTATATTGACGGAGCTCCTCGGTGAGGGAGTCGATTGTCCGGCCAAGGTTGGTCTCCACGGCTGATATGCGCCGCTCCACCTTGTTCAACACATACTCCCGTGTATCCTCCAATGCTAACACATAGGCAGGCTGCAAGCTAGGATCATACACAGGAAGTGGCAGCTCCTCCTCCATGAGGCGCCCACCTCCATGCACACCATCAACACTGCTTGACCTCCTCGAACCCATGGAAGCTTCTCAAGAACAAAATCGGCGAGAGAGAAAATAACACCGTGATCAACCTAAAGCTCTGATGCCAAGATGATACGGGACACCTCGGAAACGATCTTCCACGCCAAAGAACTCACAAGGAGCAGCAACAAACTCACTCGAAATTTGTTTCAACAAACTTTGTTTCTATTGAGAGGCAAGAACCGAAGGAAACACTCTCAGATAAATTGCAGCGGATAACAAGCTTGGTTTACAAGGATGCAACCCAAACCATGAAGCTTGTGAACCTATGAAGAATCATGATACGTCTCCAACGTATCTATAATTTTTCATTGTTCCATGCTATTATTTATGATGTCTTGGATGTTTAATGGGCTTTGTCATACACTTTTACATCATTTTTGGGACTAACCTACTAACCCAAAGGCCCAGTCCAGATTGCTGTTTTTTGCCTGTTTCAGGGTTTTGCAGAAAAGGAATATCAAATGGAGTCCAAACGGAATGAAACCTTCGGGGGAGATATTTTTGGAGAAAATCACGCAAGGGGGACTTGAGAACCACGGCAGGGGAGCCACGAGGTGCCCACGAGGGTGGGAGGCGCGCCCCCTTCCCAGGGCGCGCCCCCTGCCTCGTGGGCCCTCGTGAGTCCCCTGATGTCCTCCTTCCTCCTATATAAGTCTAAGTACCCCAAAACCATCAGCAACAGAGAGAAAACCCTAATTCCACCGCCGTAACCTTCTGTTCCCGTGAGATCCCATCTTCGAGCCTGTTCCGGAGCTCCGCCGGAGGGGGGATCCATCATGGAGTGCTTCTACATCACCATCATCGCCCTCGCCATGAGTTGTGAGTAGTTTACCACAGACCTTTGGGTCCATAGCTAGTATCTAGAAGGCTTCTTCTCTCTCTAGATCTCAATACAAAGTTCTCCTCGGTCTTCGAGGAGATCTATTCCATGTAATCTCTTTTTGCGGTGTGTTTGTCGAGATCCGATGAATTGTGAGTTTATGATCAAGATTATCTATGAGAAATATTTGGTTCTTCTCTGAACTCTTTATGTGTGCTCATAATATCCTTGCAAGTCTCTTCAAATTATTGGTTTGGTTTGGCCTACTAGATCTATAGTTCTTGCAATGGGAGAAGTGCTTGGCTTTGGGTTCAATCTTGCGGTGTCCTTTCCCAGTGACAGTAGGGGCAGCAAGGCACGTATTGTATTGTTGCCATCGAGGATAAAAAGATGGGGTTTATATCATATTGCTTGATTTTATCCCTCTACATCATGTCATCTTGCTTAAGGCGTTACTCTGTTCTTATGAACTCAATACACTAGATGCATGCTGGATAGCGATCGATGTGTGGAGTAATAGTAGTAGATGCAGGCAAGAGTCGGTCTACTTGTCTCGGACGTGATGCCTATATACAATGATCATGCCTGGATAGTCTAATAATTATTCACTTTTCTATCAATTGCTCGACAGTAATTTGTTTACCCGCCGTAGAGTATCGCTATCATGAGAGAAGCCACTAGAGAACACTATGGCCCCCGGGTCTATTCTCAACATATCAATCTACATCTACTTTACTTTGCCGCTTTTACTTTCTGTTCTTATAAACAAAAATACCAAAAATATAAACTATCATCTCTATCAGATCTCACTTTCGTAAGTGACCGTAAAGGGATTGACAGCCCCTTATCGCGTTGGCTGCAAAGTTCTTATTTGTTTGTGCAGGTGCAAGGGACTCGCGCGTGGTCTCCTACTGGATTGATACCTTGGTTCTCAAAAACTGAGGGAAATACTTACGCTACTGAGCTGCATCTCCCTTTCCTCTTCGAGGGAATACAGCGCAAACTCGAGAAGTAGCAAGAAGAATTTCTGGCGCCATTGCCGGGGAGGCTTACGCAAAAGTCATATACCAAGTATCTATCACAAACCCTTATCCTTCTTCTGTGTTTACTTTCTGTTCTTTGCTTCTCGTTTTCCTCTCCCCCACTTCACCCTTGTCGTTTTATTTGCCCTTCTTCTGCCGTGTGTTTATCATTCGCTTGCTTCTTGTTTGCTTGTGTGTGTTGCTTGCTTACTCGCCCTCATGTTTGAGATGGGGGATGATTTTATCGTGAAGTGTAGTAATGTCGAGGGCAACGTCTATGTTGACCCCCCTGGATGAAGCTACCACTTTACATATTAAGAAGTTCCGGGTTGTTAGTGGTAATATCATTGGAAAAGGAGTTCTTCAAGACTTCTTTACTTGTGCCGGTGCTTTGCCCACTATGGGTGGCTCTATTCTTCACAGAACTAGTAGCCTTGCGGATTTTGTATCTATGCTTATAGTAGAAATTGAAAGGCAATTCATCCATATGCATCCCTGTATTCAGAGAATCTTTTTGGAGTTTTCAATATTGAGCATTCTTTTGTTAAGCGTGCAGCTACTATCTTTTTGGCTCATGAATTTAGATTTATCATGAAAGAGGCCAAAGAAATCTTTGCTCATTACGGAGTAGATGTCGGTCGACCTCCTATAGAGGCTATCTTGTTCAATCAAGAAGACATAATGCGGTTGCGATCTCATGATCATGTTGCTTTTAATGAAAACCTTAGAAAAAAAGGTTCCTACCGATGTCTTGATTGATAGAATTTCTGAGATGAACAATGATTTTGCTATTCAAAACAATGGGTTAGGCTTCTCCCTTGTGCGAAGGCTTATGACCTTCTGCCAAAAGAATTCCTATAACGATGAATTGGTTGTCCACTACAAAGGGCCAAAAGAGGAACCTATTCCTCCTGAGATTGATGTGGGGGACTTTTGTCCCATTAAATTTAGCCCTTTTGATTACTTTTGCTTGCCACAAAGAAAGCTTGCTGCTGAACGTAGGGAATATGAGATGAGCTTTCGCGACATATCGTATCATTATGGCATTCCCTAGATTTATCCTTGTTTCGTGCCTAGCTAGGGGCGTAAATCGATAGCGCTTGTTGGGAGGCAACCCAATTTTATATTTTTTTGTTTTTGCTGCTGTCAGGGAATAAATATTGCATCTAGCTTCTGTTTAGATGTGGTTTTGTGTTTTGTTTAGTGTTTGTGCCAAGTAGAACCTTTGGGAAGACTTGTGTGAAGTTTATATGATCTTGCTGTGAAAAACAGAATCGTTAGCGCTCGCTAGAATGGTCATCAGATTTTACTGGAGCGTGCTATTTAGTTGGTTCTTTTTACAATGATTAATAGACAAATTCCTCACGTTTACCAATTTAGTTTGAATTTTTTGGAGTTACAGAAGTATGCGAAACCTGCAGATTACTACAAACTGTTCTGTTTTTGACAGATTCTGTTTTTCGTGTGTTGTTTGCTTATTTCAATGCATCTATGAGTAGTATTGGGAAGTATGAACCATAGAGAAGTTGGAATACTGTAGGTTTAACACCAATATAAACAAAGAATGAATTCATTGCAGTACCTTTGAGTAGTGGTTTGCTTTCTTGTACTAACGGAGCTCACGAGATTTTTGTCTAAGTTTTGTGTTGTGAAGTTTTCAAGTTTTGAGTATTGCTTTGATGGACTATGGAACAAAGAGTAGCAAGGGCCTAAGCTTTGGGATGCCCAAGGCACCCCAAGTAAAATTCAAGAACAATCAAAAGCCTAAGCTTGGGGATGCCCCGGGAAGGCGTCCCCTCTTTTGTCTTCATCCATCGGTAACTATACTTAAAGCTATATTTTTATTCACCACATGATATGTGTTTTGCTTGGAGCGTCTTGTATAATTTGAGTCTTTGCTTGTAAGTTTTCCACAATCATCCTTGCTGGACACACCTATTTGAGAGAGTTAAATATGGCCTAGGAATTGTTAGAATACTCTATGTGCTTCGCTTATATCTTTTGAGTTGAATAGTTTTGCTCTAGTGCTTCACTTATATCTTTTAGAGCACGGTGGTGATAATATTTTGAAGAAATTGTTGAACTCTCATGCTTCACTTATATCCTTTTGAGAGTCTATTAAAACAGCATGGTAATGTGTTTAGGCTATAAAACTAGTCTTCACATGATAGACATCCAATATCAATGTAGTAAAAACTTTCACACTAAGTGCGTTGAATATGATGAGATGTTGGATGCTTGATAATTGTTTTGAGAAATGAGGATAGTGATATTAGAGTTATGCTAGTGAAGTTATTATGAAATTGAGAAATACTTGTGTTAAGGTTAGTGATTCTCGTAGCATGCACGTATGGTGAACCGCTATGTGACGAAGTTAGAGCATGAGGTATTTGTAAAGTGTCAACCTTTGTGTGGAGGTCGGGGGCGCGCGATGGTTAACTCCTACCAACCTCCCCCCTAAGAGCATGCGTTGATTGCTTTGTTTTGATGACTTGTAGATTTTTGCAATAAGTATATGAGTTCTTATGACTAATGTTGAGTCCATGGATTATACGCACTCTCACCCTTCCACCATTGCTAGCCTCTCTTGTACCGCGCAACTTTCGCCGGTACCATAAACCAACTATATATCCTTCCTCAAAACAGCCACCATATTATTCCTCAAAACAGCCACCATACCTACCTATCATGGCATTTCCATAGCCATTCCGAGATACATTGCCATGCAACTTTCCACCGTTCCGTTCATATGACACGCATCATATTGTCATATTGCCATGCATGATCATGTAGTTGACATTGTATTTGTGGAAAGGCCACCATGCATAATTTTTCATACATGTCACTCTTGATTCATTGCACATCCTGGTACACCACCGGAGGCATTCATGTAGAGTCATACTTGTTCTAGTTTCGAGTTGTAATATCGAGTTGTAAATCAATAAAAGTGTGATGATCATCATTATTAGAGCATTGTCCCATGTGAGGAAAGGCTAACAAAAAAAGGGGATGGCCCACAAAAATAGAGAGGGGCTAATAAAAAAATCCCCTCCAAAAAAATGAGAGAAAAGAGAGAAGGGACAATTGGTACTATCTTTTTTTCCACACTTGTGCTTCAAAGTAGCACCGTTTTCTTCATTGTAGAGAGTCTCATGCTTAGTCACTTTATATACTAGTGGGAATTTTCGTTATAGAACTTGTCTTGTATATTCCAACGATGGGCTTCCTCAAATGCCCTAGGTCTTCGTGAGCAAGCAAGTTGGATGCACACCCACTAGTTTATTTTGTTGAGCTTTCATACATATTTAGCTCTAGTGCATCCGTTGCATGGCAATCCCTACTCACTCACATTGATATCTATTGATGGGCATCTCCATAGCCCGTTGATACGCCTAGTTGATGTGAGACTATCTCCCTCCTTTTGTCTTCTCCACAACCACCTCTCTATTCCACCCATACTGCTATGTCCATGGCTCACGCTCATGTATTGCGTGAAAGTTGAAAGGTTTGAAAGAATAGAGTATGAAAACAAGTGCTTGGCTGAAATCGGGGTTGTGCATGATATGAATATTTTGTGTGATGAAGAGGGAGCATAGCCAGACTATATGACTTTGTAGGGATAACTTTCTTTAGCCATAGTATTTTGAGAAGTCATGATTGCTTTGTTAGTATGCTTGAAGTATTATTATTTCTTATGTCAATATAGAATTTTATCTTGAATCTTTCAGATCTGAACATTCATGCCACAATTAAGAGAATTACATTGAAAAACTATGTTGGTTAGCATTCCACATCAAAAATTCTGTTTTTATCATTTACCTACTCGAGGACGAGCAGGAATTAAGCTTGGGGATGCTTGATACGTCTCCAACGTATCTATAATTTTTGGTTGTTCCATGCTATTATTTATGATGTCTTGGATGTTTAATGGGCTTTGTCATACACTTTTATATCATTTTTTGGACTAACCTGCTAACCCAAAGGCCCAGTCCAGATTGTTGTTTTTTGCCTGTTTCAGGGTTTTGCAGAAAAGGAATATCAAACGGAGTCCAAACGGAATGAAACCTTCAGGAGAGATATTTTTGGAGAAAATCACACACGGGGGACTTGAGAACCACGGCAGGGGAGCCACGAGGTGCCCACGAGATTGGGGGGGCGCCCCCCTGCATCGTGGGGCCCTCGTGAGTCCCCCAGTGTCTTCCTTCCTCCTATATAAGTCTATGTACCCCTAAACCATCAACAACAGAGAGAAAACCCTAATTCCACCGCTGTAACCTTCTGTTCCCGTGAGATCCCATCTTGGAGCCCGTTTCGGAGCTCCGCCGGAGGGGGGATCCATCACGGAGTGCTTCTACATCATCATCATCGCCCTCGCCATGAGTTGTGGGTAGTTTACCACAGACCTTCGGGTCCATAGCTAGTATCTAGATGGCTTCTTCTCTCTCTCTGGATCTCAATACAAAGTTCTCCTTGGTCTTCGAGGAGATCTATTCGATGTAATCTCTTTTTGCGATGTGTTTGTCGAGATCCGATGAATTGTGAGTTTATGATCAAGATTATCTATGAGAAATATTTGGTTCTTCTCTGAACTCTTTATGTGTGCTCATAATATCCTTGCAAGTCTCTTCGAATTATTGGTTTGGTTTGGCCTACTAGATCTATAGTTCTTGCAATTGGAGAAGTCTTGGCTTTGGGTTCAATCTTGCGGTGTCCTTTCCCAGTGACAGTAGGAGCAGCAAGGCACGTATTGTATTGTTGTCATCGAGGATAAAAAGATGGGGTTTATATCGTATTGCTTGAGTTTATCTCTCTACATCATGTCATCTTTCTTAGGGCGTTACTCTGTTCTTATGAACTCAATATACTAGATGCATGCTAGATAGCGGTCGATGTGTGGAGTAATAGTAGTAGATGCAAGCAGGAGTCGGTCTACTTGTCTCGGACGTGATGCCTATATACAATGATCATGCCTACATAGTCTTATAATTATTCGCTTTTCTATCAATTGTTCGACAGTAATTTGTTTACCCGCCGTAGAATATCGCTATCATGAGAGAAGCCACTAGAGAACACTATGGCCCCCGGGTCTATTCTCAACATATCAATCTACATCTACTTTACTTTTCCGCTTTTACTTTCTGTTCTTATAAACAAAAATACCAAAAATATAAATTATCATTTCTATCAGATCTCACTTTCGTAAGTGACCGTAAAGGGATTGACAACCCCTTATCGCGTTGGCTGCGAAGTTCTTATTTGTTTGTGTAGGTGCGAGGGACTCGCGCGTGGTCTCCTACTGGATTGATACCTTGGTTCTCAAAAACTGAGGGAAATACTTACGCTATTGTGCTGCATCTCCATTTCCTCTTCGAGGGAATACAATGCAAGCTTGAGAAGTAGCAAATCACAAGAGGGGACCACAAGGATCCTATATGAATTGAGGACAGGCCCTCCAATCCACACACACGAGCTAACACTCAACGATACTAGTGCTCACAGTACAACACAACCTCACCGGCTGTCTACAAACTTAAACTCAGAAATCTCATCCCCCCTTCACATGGAACAGCTGGGGAGTATTTATACTAGAAGAACCCACTAGTTAGGTGTGAAAACAACTCAAAATGAAGGGTAAATTCGTGAGCCCCAAGCTGTAGCAGGAGCAAACTTGTTGAGCCTCGCGCTGTAATAAATTCCTGGACAGCTTGCGCAACTTTTGACTCAAGACCTCAAATGATGCACCGTTTTTTTTTTTTTGAATGAAAGCTGACTTCAAAGACCATCTTTTCCAGCCTCTATAACGTGCTCGAGCCTTCCAGAATTAATTGGGTTTAGGTGGGAAGTTGCAGCTGGAAATCTGATGTGTCATTTCTCCCAAAATAGGCACCGGAAGCTTCCCAACTAAGATGATGGTTTTGCTCATGTCCTTCTTTGATTGCTCTAATGGTTGAGCATTTGTGCTAGCATGAACTTCACTCTTGGATGCCTTGGTCATGATCTGGTCCACATCAACCAGGCTTTTGCCCGGATTACCACACATGACCTCCGCTTGTGCCCAAGCTTCCACTAGCATCACCGACACCGCTGACCTCCAGGGTACTGACCACCACACCACCAGGGACCGTACCACCGCAATAGCAAGCCGCGGACCCGCAGACTGCAACTGTCCGACTAGTACGACTTTTGATATGGCGGGAGAAGGAACGACTACAACTTCCACGGTCACTCTACTCCACCGAGCAAACCACCCCCATCAGGCAAGCAGGGAGCTTGCACCCACACATCGTACTCTTCCCCTTCCTAACGCACAACCACATCCCGGCCTTTCTCTGCCTCGTTGGCCTCCAAAAGCTGCGCCCGGGCATCACCATCGCCCTGGTCTCCTACCACCGCGCGCCTTCTCGTTGCGCTCTCCCTCCGGCCCACCAATCCACCTATCCACTTCCACGTATTCTCCATGTGGGAGCTCCTGCCGCACACGCTCGCCATCAGCGACGAGTTCCTTGTGATCGATTTCCCCACCCTCATCGTCACTGCGACCGAGGATGAACCCTACATGAGCTTATGTCATCGACTATCTCATCTTGCCGCAAGACCGACACGCTCACTTTGTTGGACTCCTAGGACAAGGACAATGCATCATCCCGGGGCTGGGCGCGCACCCGACGCCCTCAGTCTTGTGCATATTTGGATCACATAATAACATCAATGTCGATCAGACGACGGAGCTGCCACTGGGTTGTTGATCGGCCATTCCACTGGGTCCTCTGGCGACCGCTGGCGCTCAACGCTAAGGGCAACTTCAATCCAGAGTGGCTCTCGGCCAGCTTCAAGGAGCGAAAGACGAAGGCCAAAACAAAACTATTGTGTACGGCTGAGCGTCGCACTTGCAGATCCTGGCGCACCCGTCCACCATCTTGTTCATGAGCCACTACGCATGGAACTCCATCCTCGAGAGCCTTGTGCCACGCCCTGCTGGTGATCGGGTAGTCGTTGGGGACCAAGTCATTCAATGCGATGCTTGCGGTGTGGAGTGCGGTGTCTGCATGGAGGTGGCATGACCGATTGGTATCAAACAAGAAAGTGGAAGGGGCACGTCCCACCTGGCACCGCCGAGCTTCCTTTCGGGCGGCGACTTTTGTGTTTCATTGTATTGAAGCAAAAGAGTTTGGTACAATTCTCCTAGGAGTAAAGTTACAGGGACCTGTTTCGCGGTGATTTACAATTTAAGCATTCAGTTTAAATACCCTTTAAACTTTCCATCATTGTTTTCTTATTGTTCTCGTACTTCATGTCACAATTGAATGTTGAATTCTTACCACTACAGGAACTTGCAGCAGATATTGATTCATTACTTCATGAGTATGTGTGAGCTCTCTCCCTCTCCGATGCCCTAATCTTTTGTATTTCAGTGTCATTTATTTAGCCTTTATAAAATTTGTAGTACAACTTCTTACATGCCATGTTCATGCATTATACAGAGTATAAGATACCAAGAAAGCAAGTGGAATGAGCACTTGCCAACCTGGCACCGCCCAACTTTCACTCAAGAGGCATCACAGGTGGCGCCCCAACCCCTGGTATACCATACAAATGACTTGTGAATGGTGACAGTGCCCCGACGGCGTATTGACGACTCACGAGTAGTGTGTCCACGCTGGCGTTGTGTCTGTAAACCTGGCGACAGCCATGGGCACATCGTCCGAACGACAGATTGACCGAGCCGCGACTGGAGAAAACAGCGGGCCGCACGGGAAGTATGTATCCTCCATCGCTATAGCGTCCGTGCTCGGGGAGAGTCCGCCGGCTGCCGGCACGTACACCGCTGGATCACGCGAGCTGATCGCTTCCACGAGCAGCAATGACGACGACGAAGATGGAGCTGCAGGTGCCTTCACGGGAGCAAATGGCGAGCCGCACGAGATCTCCGCGTCCAGGCCCGTGCTCACGTCCAACAGGCTCGGCGTAAGCCCGCCGTCGGGATCACCCTGGCTCGTTCCCACGGGCAGTGGCGACGGCAGGGGCGAGGACGACGGACCTGCAGACGCAGCTCCGCCGATGACCATGGCGAGGCACGAGGCCATGGTGTCGCCATCCAGTTCTGTGTGTTGAGGTTGAGGATCGAAGTGGCCGCTCTTTGCCATATTGTTCTTGTCCGTCGTGGCACTGGTAGCTTCTCTGGGAAGCGCTGCTTCTTGTTGGCACTTGTGCTCGTGCACGTAGGTGACCTGGAACATGGGACGATGGCCGCTGCTGCTATCCTGCTGCTGCACCATCTTCTTCGCCGTGCAGCCGCGGTCATGGCTAAACATGCATTTGTAGTAGCACCTGCATGAATAACAGCATGATACAGTTAGGAGGCCACGTCATAGGCCAGTTTTTTTTTTTTTTTTACGGGACGTCATAGGCCAGTTAAGAACAGGTACAGAAACCATCTCAAAAAAGAAGGAGAGTTTTTACGGTACATCATACTACCAGAAATAGCGGGTAGTATATAACTGATCCAATGGTCAGTATTAATCTCAGATTTTTTTTGTTGTAGGACATTTCGGTAATTTACTGTTAGGGAATTAATCACACATTAGGAAAGTAATGTAATTAATCACAATTCCATCCATCTCATCCCAATTCGTGTATGATTCCTCATTGTGCGCGCAGTCGCCCCAGCCGCCCGGCGGCCATCTCCTCGGCCGTACAGGGCCGGCCGCGCATGGCCTGGGGTCGCCACCCCTAGATCTTCAGATAATGCTGCCCCTCCGTGCCCTCTAGCTAGCCGCCGCACCCAAGGCAGCGGCAGTGGCATTAACGTAAGTAATCAACACGAACTAAAAACCTGAAGCTTTCCAGTCCAAGTCTGTCCAGATGAAACCAATTTTGTACTCGTGGCTCTAGTAGACTCATCTTGCGGACTTTGAAGGTGGATGACGTTGCCTCGGCGTTGAGTTTCATCTGTAGGGCGTCCACGGACTCGGACTCGGTGAAGTACATGTACGTCCAGAGGAGGTAGATGCCGTCGTAATAGGTGAAGGGCAGACCGACACGGATCCTGCTGCTCCTCTTCCTGATGTTGTAGACTAGCGGGATGACCCCTCTATTGACGACCTCTGCATACATGGCACATCCGAAAACAAAGAGCTGCAAACACAGAGGAACACCACCTCGACGACGGGGCAAGCGGCCAGAGCGACGGGTCGCCTTTGGTCTGCCTCGACGAGCTGCTTCACGTCCCATAGGTTTGAGGGGAGCACCAAACGGCCCGGCCATCCCCTGAGGTGGAGTGCCGGCTAGGACAGCTGCTCTCGATGGCGAGCGTCCGGCGTCGCCAATTATTTTTCCAAAAGACTCCGTCGTCGCAAAATGAACAGCCCAGCCTTGCGGATTCGATGAACATTGGTATACCGAAAATGTCCCTGACCAGAAAATATACTACCAAAAATCTGCTGTAGTATTGCCTCATCTGGGCCGTTCAAGCACAAAAATAAATGGCCCATATTCACCTGATGTACTGTAAAAGGTCTCAGAAGAAACGGGTACAGAACGCCCCTCTTTGGAGCTTGTAACTGTTAAAAAAAATCCACAGTCCGTACAAAAGAATGTTAGAGATAGTTCTTTTGGCCGATTCTCATAGAATAGAATCTTGAGAATCGAACCCAGCTTCTTCCGAATCTTAAATTCATAGTTTTTTAACAATTCTAGCTCGTTAAGATGTAAACAGTTAGGATAATAAAAAAAATATGGGTTCAATATTCTGGACAAGCTGGGTGAATGGTTCAAGATTCTGGGAGAATCGATCAAAAGAACTGGGTCATAGTCAACTACAAGAAAGTAACCCTCCAAAAAAAACTACGAGTAAGGAAACAAACTAGAGACTCCTTAAAAAGTAAAGAAAAAAAAAGGTGGCCGGTAATCCACTTTTGAACCTAGGCTCAGCTGCACCTGCTCGACAAAAAAATCAAAACAAATGCTAAAAAAAATTAAAAAATCAAATTTTTCTGTGTGGTACATAATTTGATGCGTGAGATTTGCTCCAATTTTGAAATCATTTGGGCATCTGAGTAGCTCTTGGCAAAAAAGACAAATCCAGGGTCTATAAAAATGTTTACTGTTCACGCATTGTTCTGACCTGATTTGTCTTTTTCTGAGAGCTGTTCAGATGTCCAAATAATCTAAAAATTGGAGCGAACCTCACGCATCAAATTATCTACCACACAAAAATTGGGATTTTATGAATTTTTCTAGCATTTGTTTTGAATTTTTTTTCTAACCGGGTAAAGATGAGTCTGTGCACCGAAACGCCGCACACAAAAGTGACCATTGTGTTTCATAATTTTTATTTTCTGCTTTTGTAGTTGTGGTCTTATATATGAGTTGGACAATTTTAAAGTTTATCCCAACCAAGCACCCCCTCCTTAGACTTCTCTCCGGTGGAATTTCCGAGTTCTGGAAGTTTTGAAATCCTTGTAGACACAATGAATTACTAGTTCACAACCATGGGTAGAGTGAAATCCAGCGATGGCTATTCATTTAAGTCTTTGGGTAGCAACACCAGATTTTTACATTTTATTAAGTAATAGATTCCAAAGTTTGAAATTCAAAAGTTCGAAGTTCCTAAAAGTTTTAAATTTCTGAAATTTTAAAAATTGGAAAAGGTTGAACTTCTAAAAATTTGAATTTCCTGAAAGTTTTAGAACTTCAAAGTTACGTGAACAAACCTGGTGCTGGAATTTATAAAAGCTACCAAAAATGTGCATTTTGACTAAGCGTTGACTTTCCAAAATAGAATGTTTGCCTGAATTGACTAATTTGACCATCTCTTAGAAGGTCTAAAAAAAATTAAAGTCGAACAATTTAAAATTTTGAGCAAGTTTGTAGCAAAAAACTATGAAGACCTATGATACCAAATTGATATCATTAGATAGACAATAAAATTATACCTATCAATGATCATAGTTGTTGTTTTTTGCGTGAATTTAAGATTGTAGTACAGTAGTTGTTAATGGTTTTTCCTATAAACTTGGTCAAACCATGTATCGTTTGACTTCACAGAAAAATTATAAGTAGCTCCTTTTGTCAGAGACGGTGGGAGTAGTGAGTGAGATTGAATGTTGTATGTGTTGGGTTGACATACACCAAACTCTGACGTCGAAGAAGGAATGGCGCCTTATATATATAGAAGCATCGGAGGTCTTAGCACTTCACCTTGCAAATTTCCTTTTGTGAATGTTCTTTTGCCCGTATTTTCTCCATTGGTAACCATCACTGTGAGGCGAGGCTGTAATCTCCTTCTTGGTAACCTCGTTTTCTCTACCCTTCCTGGGGGGAGGAACCTCTTCTCCACCACTATATTGTTCCATGGAGACAACAGCACGGCAATACACATCTGGTAAATGAAGAAATCACAAGACTGCATATAGCCAAGGAAAAATGACAAGAGTCGGTAGTGTACCAGATACGCATGTCCTTCGCCGGAGCCCGCTCATCGATGCAACCCTCAGTGATAGTTGCCGCTGACGATGCCATCCTGTCTACCGCCGGTCTGCTGCTCTCTCGAGAATTGAGCATGAACAGAGACACCATGAACACCCGGGAGAGCTCCTGGCTCATCGCTGCGGCCCTCTCCTGTCCACGTCTGTCGAGGGGGCCGTGGCGCAGCAATGCAAGGAGCCTCACGTTGAGATCGTACCCACCGACGAGCTCCTGCGATAGTTGTTCTATGGCCTCTTGCCCGAAGGCCATCTTGAGAGTTGAGACTGTGAGTCGAGGTTTCGGCGACTGAAGTATTGTCGGACTAGGAGGTGGTCTAGCAGCTGAAGCTATTTATGTTGGGGAGACGGACACGTACACTACACTTGAGTCACTAATGAGGGTATGATTCAAGATGACAATGGCCCCGAAATCCGCGTCCCACGGGTTTTTACTTTATTAGAAAACGCGGATGGGCGTCTTTTTATCTTCATGGGGCTGTTGTTGGGCACGTGATACAACATGACACCTTTCGTTGGTTTACACCCGTTTCACTAGTTCCCGAACCCGAAACCCGGCAAAATATACAATTATTTACCAAGCACTGATCTGGCTCAACCCAAAGCGACCGAGCCCCCCGCCCGCCAAGCGTTGAGGCCGAAACAACCCCTCGCATGT
>LR738710.1:859291065-859310051 GCA_902687465.1 Secale cereale | reverse complement strand
CCCCCCTTGAGCCCTTAACTCTCTCTCCCACAGAATACCTAGCCCTAAGCCTAGGACCCCAACCACTGCCTTGTTTGATCCCATCTTGCAAAAGCCGCCGACCACGATCTGCGCCGGCGAGCCTCCTCCATCCACGTCTTCTCCACGGCGATCTGTCTGATCTGGAGAAGGGGTGCTACCGCCGGTGACGAACCCCATGGTGGCCTCTTCACGTCCCAAGTCAGGAGAAGGGGCGCCGCCGCCGGTGACGAACCCCATTGGTGAACCAAGAATTCTTTTTTAGAACTTGTGTAATTGGACATCTTGTTGAATCATGTATGGCTGAAAATGTTCTTGTTTGTTGCTGAAATCTGATCATCTTTTTTTGCTGAAATATGGTATTGTATTGTGCTGAAAAATGATCCTTGTAGCTGTTGTTATTGCTCTTTTTGCTCAAATCATGCTGCTGAAATACAATCCCTTTAGCTGTTGAACCATCTGCTATTGTTTTGTGTTGAAATTTGCTCAACTTATGCTGCTGAAATGATATTCTTTATTGATACTATGTATGCTTAACTATGTCAATTACCCCGTGGGTTTTCCATGGGTTTAGGGGGCGGGCGAAAAACTAGCCCCACGCACGGTAACGGGGACAGAGACGAGTTTACTATTTTCTCGTGAGGACGGGTTTGGGAAGGCAAAATCCGATGAATTTCATCCCCGTTGCCATCTTAAGGTAAGATCACCCCATGCATGTAGAAACAACAACTCTGTTTACTGGTCATATGTTCAACTTCTAAGATTAATCATGCATGTAGAAACAACAACTCTGTTTAGTGGTCATATGTTCAACTTCTAAGATTAATTCTAGCGGATTCCCTAAATGTTTTAGCATTTTTAATGGTTACAAAGCGAAGGGTGTTTAAAAATTAAAGCCTCCAGAGCAGTTGTGCAAAGTCAGACCCTTTAGCTACATCCATATTTTTTTCCAGCTACCACCACTGGGCCGCCACCTCCACCAGTCGAGATGGCCATGGCAGAGGCCGCCGCACGCAGACCGTGCCACCCTCGCCCCAAGCCACCGCGTGGCCAGATCTGGCCAAACCGCCGCTGCACCAGCTGCGTCCGCCACCAGCCCACCACCGACCCTCCTAGCACACCGCCACCACGCCGCCCGTCATGCAGCTGCCACACCACCATCGCAGCTTTGCACCATCTCGCCGCCATCCTGCAGCGCCCACCGCCTAGCGTAGCGCACTCTAGCCCGGTCGCCCCGATGGTGGTATGGCAGTAGCCCCGATACGCCCTCTGGCGGCGGTGAGGGAGGAAGGAGATGAAGAGAGGCGCCGGTGGCAGTAGCTAGATTTCTCTCACAGTTCCCGGGGAAGGGGGTGAGTGGAGTTTTTTTCCCACCGATTGAATGACAACATGAGTGATCTGAGTTTTGATGCACATTACTTGAAATGACCATATTAAAATTCAAACATAGATAAGGTCCAAGTTTAACATAGACAATGATAATAGCGGTCCAAGTGAGACTACACCGATGACATGATCTAAAGATAAAGCAAATGCGTGACATAACAAGGATCATTTTCGTTGTTTGAAGATATATCCATCACGACGAAGTCGGACTCCTCGGCCCCCCTCCTTCGGGCCCCTCTCTCGGCCCCGACGGCGATCTCAGCGGCGGAAGCATCCATCGCCGCCTTGAGCATCCGCTCCTCCTCCGCCGCCATGGTGACATAAGCATATGCGTCCATTTTGAGCATCCACTCCTCATCAGTCACGTCGGCGGTCGTGACTCTGGCCTCCAAAGCGGAAGTATCTATTGTTTACTAGGTCATATGCTCCACTTCAGCGGGAGTGGACTCATTCCCCTAGAGCTCCTATGACTCCAGGAGACTGTCCCAATCAATCTCATCACTGGATTCACGAGAGGCGGTATGGGGCACACGGCGAGGTTGCTGACACTGGCGGGGCGATCAAGGAGAGAGGAACTCCCCTCCACTGTCAGGCGAAACTAGCAAGCAGTGTTGCTCCCGTGTTAATGAGCACGGGTTAATTAGCTAATGAAACTTGTTAGAGTGTGGTTTTCGTTCCCTACCCTTCATATTGGTGATCTCTTTTACAAGGTGGATGTTCTAAAGACTCGCCTAGAGTTTCTCTAAGGGGTTGTTTGGATACGCGTGTTTTGCTAAACTAGTTTCCCCTAAACTCGTTTACGGTTGTAACTAACCAAAACCATGTTTGGTTAGCATAACAAATCCAAGGATATATAAAACTTAGTTTCTGTAAAACTCAAAAAATGGGTTTTTGGAAAAACGACGATTCGACGTTTTTCTATAAACCAGTTTTAGCGTCTCCTCTATCGGAAAGTGTGCCGCCTGTATCGATCAATCACCTCTTGCTGCCCATGTTTTCCATCGGGCGCAGAGGACTACGGCCATGAAAAGGTTGAGAACTGTGAGTCACCGACGGTAAGAAGCTGGAGGTGGACGATGCCTCATGAGGTGATGATGCCGCTTGCCGCGGGGAGCATATCGATGGGCATGGGCCAGTCCTCGGTGCAGCGGCGGCCGCGGGCGTTCGAGCGCAGGACGCGCAGGCCCCGGTTCCCGACGTCTGGGCGCTCAGCGTGGACTAGGGAAACCCAATCAACAAGCGAACGGCGCCGATGTACATGTCATGGACCGCATATAGCGCCCCATTGACGAGCTGCACGCAGGGCTAGATGAATGTGACCATGGCGGAGGCGCGGCGCATCGCTCGGGAACGGGACGGCGCCAGAGTAGGACATGGGTGATGCGGCAACGACATGGATATCGTGCACACCATGTGACCTACTAAATGCCCAGTACATGGTGACTGCTATAGTCGACGATGCAGCAGCTCCAGAGCACGACCTCGCGGCGGAATCTGACCTCCTCCAGTACATGTCACGACACCGTGTCGTCCGTGTCGATCAACGCCTCCACACACCCTTGCCCCAGCGTGCGCAACAGCACATCCCCGGGCGCGAGCGCTGCGAGCTCCGGCACACTCAGCTCGGGCAGGGGCTAGGCGGGAACATTTGCGGGAAGGCAATCGCCGAGCTGACGATGGGCTTGCTGCTGCTGCCCTTGATGTGTGTGATGCTACTCTCCTCGAGCATCTTAACCACGTTATATATGATAGAGCTGAACTGTGTGCTTTGTGCTTGAACAGGCTTCTCTAGTTGCGGCATCTGATCGAGCCGCAGAGGTTTCCGAGTTAAATCGGAAACTCAAACTAGCTGACGAAGAGCTCGTCTTCATCAACAAGCGTTTTGATGAAACGCAAGGTATGCGGGTTTAAGAAATTGAAATATTAACACACTATATGTGTGAGCGTGAGCTTATTTGTGTTATATGTTTTTGTGAAATAGCTGACGCGGCTACAGTCGAGGCCCTGAAGGGCGAGCTTGCAATGGCCAAGAAAGAGGCCGGAGCAAGCAAGGCAGCCGCTGATAAAGCGGTTGCCGGCCTGGAGGCCAAGAAGGCCTTGCGTCAATGGCACGAGGCTCGGGTGACCGAAGTCGAGGTCGAGCTGCAAGATGCTATTCGCAAATGCGATGCATTGGAGCAGACGACTTCGGAACAAGCATCCGAACTCACTGCGGCCGTTAATGCTGCAAAGGAGGCGCGTATTGAGGCACGCAGTGCTCAAGAAGAGATAAAACAGGCGCGTTAAATAGCAGCCGGTAAGACTTTCCTCTTGCAAAGCATCTTCGGAGGTCAGAGGTATCTTGGGCTGACATGATTGTGGAGTTCTCCATGCGTGTTTGCGGATCTCCTGAGGATCACTGCCGACGCCGCCAAATACTTCCGAGCTCAGGAGGGGAAGAGCTCGGAGAAGCTGTTCTAGTCACAATTTCTTGCGCCAAACCATCTGGTGCCCCTCAATGATCAAATGAAGCAGTTGGTCGAGCTGCACAACATGGTGGGTACGGCCATGAAGGACTTTATAGTCCGGCTATGGCCCACTGATCCAATCCCAAGTAGTTACTTCGGATTGGTGAAGAAGCTCGTCGAAGCGAGTCCGCCGGTCGACGGTATTAAGCGTTCGGCCTGCATAGAGGGCGCACGGATGGCCTTTGCCCGCGTGAAGGTGCATTGGGCGAAGATGAAGGCCACGGAGATAGCCACTACTGGCCCCCTAGAGGGAAAGGATCACCGCAAGCCAGAAAGGTACTTTGGCGACGTCCTAGAAGGAGCCCGCCTTATAGAGGGCCAGTGCTCGAAGGATATAATCTTTGAATGATTGTATTCGGATTGTAAGGACTAAGTAATGGGGAACGTAGTATTTCAAAAAAAAATCCTACAATCACGCACGATCTATCTAGGAGATGCATAGCAATGAGAGGGGGAGTGTATCTTCATACCCTTGAAGATCGCAAAGCGGAAGTGTTTATCAATGCGGTTGATGTAGTCATACACATTCACGATCCGTCCCGATCAAGTACCGAACGTACGGCACCTCCGCGTTCAGCACACGTTCAGCTCGATGACGTCCTCGCCTTCTTGATCCAGCAAGACGGGCGAAGTAGTAGATGAGTTCCGGTAGCTCGACGGCGTGGTGACGGTTGGTGGTGAAGAACAATCTCTGCAGGGCTTCGCCAAGCACTACAGAAACTAGACGGAGGAGAAACTAGAGGGTCGGGGTTGCCGGCACACGGCTTGGTGTATCTTGATGTGTTCCAGGTTCTAGCCCCGCCCCTCTATTTATATGTTGAGCCCTAGGGTCGTAACTTGGAGCAAAAGCCTTCTCAAAGTCAGTTTTGACCGAAAGGCAAGAGTCCCACTCGGACTCTAGGACCAAACGCCACAATCCTTGGCGTCTGGCCCAGACGCCAGGGTCTCCGGCGTTTGGCCCCCTGGCCTCCGCAAAACACCTTTTGCACCAACTTAATACCCTGTGGGCTTGACCCCTTGGCCTAACCATATCATCCTATATATCAATCTTTACACCCGGACCACTCCGGAGCTCCTCGTCATGTCCGTGATCTCATCTGGGACTCCGAACAACATTCGGTCACCAACATACATAACTCATTGAATACTATATCGTCAACGAAACGTTAAGCGTGCGGACCCTACGGGTTCGAGAACTATGTAGACATGACCGAGACATCTCTCCGGTCAATAACCAATAGCGGAACTTGGATGCCCATATTGGCTCCTACGTATTCTATGAAGATCATTATTGGTCGAACCGCATAACAACATATGTTGTTCCCTTTGTCATCGGTATGTTACTTGCCCGAGATTCGATCGTCGGTATCATCATACCTAGTTCAATCTCGTCACCGGCAAGTCTCTTTACTCATTCCATAATACATCATCTCGTGACTAACTCATTAGTCATTTGCTTGCAAGGCTTATTGTGCTGTGTATTTCCGAGAGGGCCCAGAGATACCTCTCCAACACTCGGAGTGACAAATCCTAATCTTGATCTATGTCAACACCACAAACACTTTTGGAAACACCTGTAGAGCATCTTTATAATCATCCAGTTATGTTGTGACGTTTGATACCACACAAGGTGTTCCTCCGATATTCGGGAGTTGCATAATCTCATAGTCAGAGGAACATGTATAAGTCATGAAGAAAGCAATAGTGACGGTTGGTGGTGAAGAACAATCTCCGCAGGGCTTCGCCAAGCACTACAGAAACTAGACGGAGGAGAAACTAGAGGGTCGGGGTTGCCGGCACACGGCTTGGTGTATCTTGATGTGTTCTAGGTGCTAGCCCCGCCCCTCTATTTATATGTTGAGTCCTGGGGTCGTAACTTGGAGCAAAAGCCTCCTCAAAGTCGGTTTTGCCCGAAAGGCAAGAGTCCCACTCGGACTCCAGGACCAAACGCCACAATCCTTGGCGTCTGGCCCAGACGCCATGGGCCTCGGTGTCTGGCCCAGGGCCAGACGCCAGGGTCTCCAGCGTTTGGCACCCTGGCCTCCGCAAAACACCTTTTGCACCAACTTAATGCCCCGTGGGCTTGACCCCTTGGCCTAACCATATCATCCTATATATCAATCTTTACCTCTGGACCACTCCGGAGCTCCTCGTCATGTATGTGATCTCATCCGGGACTCCGAACAACATTCGGTCACCAACATACATAACTCATTCAATATTATATCGTCAACGAAACGTTAAGCGTGCGGACCCTACGGGTTCGAGAACTATATAGACATGACCGAGACATCTCTCCGGTCAATAACCAATACCGGAACCTGGATGCCCATATTGGCTCCTACATATTCTACGAAGATCTTTATCGCTCGAACCGCATAACAACATACGTTGTTCCCTTTGTCATCGGTATGTTACTTGCCCGAGATTCGATCGTCGGTATCATCATACCTAGTTCAATCTCATCATCGGCAAGCCTCTTTACTCGTTCCGTAATACATCATCTCGTGACTAACTCAATAGTCATTTGCTTGCAAGGCTTATTGTCATGTGTATTACCGAGAGGGCCCAGAGATACCTCTCCGACACTCGGAGTAACAAATCCTAATCTTGATCTATGCCAACACCACAAACACTTTCGGAAACAATTGTAGAGCATCTTTATAATCACCCTGTTACGTTGTGACGTTTGATAGCACACAAGGTGTTTCTCCGATATTCGGGAGTTGCATAATCTCATAGTCAGAGGAACATGTATAAGTCATGAAGAAAGCAATAGCAGTAAAACTAAACGATCATTGTGCTAAGCTAACGGATGGCTCTTGTCCATCACATCATTCTCCTAATGATGTGATCCAGTTTATCAAATGACAACACATGTCTATGGTTAGGAAACACAACCATCTTTGATCAACGAGCTAGTCTAGTAGAGGCATACTAGGGACACTATGTTTTGTCTATGAATTCACACATGTATCAAGTTTCCGATTAATACAATTCTAGCATGAATAATAAACATTTATCATGATATAAGGAAATATAAAATAACAACTTTATTATTGCCTCTAAGGCATATTTCCTTCACTAAGCCTATGTGTCGATATATATAAATTTTGCGCCTTTGTATTATAAGCGATTTTTTTCTCTTGTGCAGCTGTTTATTTAAATTTGAAAGTTTCCAGTCGTCGGCTTCAGCCCCCATGTAAATATTACAGGGGTGTTCTGTAAATGCATGAACACTCTTTATCCAACGTCTTGGTCCATGTAGGAGGTGTCTGCGGAGCGAACCAGTCAATCAGACTATGCAGCTTTATTGCTTTCACTTTGCCATAGAAGCTTGACTAGTAGGGCTAAGTACAAGCCCTTGGTGCATGTAGGGCTTCCGAGCTATGGTACCCATTTTACGCGGCTAGGCGAAGACCAGCCCCTCGTATAACACGGAGTGGATCTCTATCGATCGTAGTATAACACTAGGTCATCGAATCGCTTGACCGGCTCTCGCTTCATCATGACAGACAGTTTTCGGCTTTCTCTACTGAGGTACTTGACCAGACGAACCAGGAGTACAATCGCAGTAGTTCTCCCTTTACTACCTTAGCTGAACAATGCGGAACGTAAGGTGGCAAGCACACAAGCCGGGCAACCCAACTATAGACCAAAGACATGATTCGGAGCCGATGCATATAATGCAATATCCGGGACGCCGAACAATTCCCTATAGGTGTTCGGACTTTTTGGAGGTGTGCGAGGCTGAGTACAGACCCTAGTATTAAGTCCAGGTATTAAGGCGCATGCGGCGATCTGACTTGGGGTTGGGAACACAGATGGTAAAATAGAATAAACTCCAAGCGAATTGGAACCAAACTGCTTCTTTTATATCCCTTTTAATACGGCAAGCCGTGAGCTTACAGATAATGCCGATAACACCCTCGGGCATTTTACATGCCAAAAAAGAAAAAAGATCAAATAAAAGAGGAGAGAGAAAGGTTTACGCAGAGCCTTATTCTAAAAAAAATCTCAATACGGGGCCCTACTGCACGTCTGCGCCATTCTTCTCCTTTGCAATATGTCCTTGAAGAGGAGTTATGCTTATGATGGCCGCCTGAAAAAAAGAAAAAAATAGGAAAAAAAGAGTATCTTGCGCAGCCGTAAGCGGTGTAGGTTTTTTTAAACGAACCTGAAAAAGAAGATGTATTTTAGAGTCCGAATAGGGTCAAGCCGAACTATGGACTATTTGTATGTTGTGTGCCTCCGGCGTCGCCCAAGGTATTTTAAGGGCCTAATCGTGTACGTGAGGTACGTATGCTACCACCTTATGGGGCAATTGACAGGGGTGCAACTGCTAATCGAGCTCAGGTTCCTCTCTACTGCCACATTGTAGTGTGGACCGGACATGTTTAGCTGTGTCTGTGGTCTTGACGACCGATGAACAATTCGGCCTAAATAAGCCGTTTTGGACCTCAGCCGCTAGGGCCGCGGTGTCTTCCTCCGTACGGAGGGAGTGTTCCATGTTTCCATTGACCGTGATGACGCCGCGTGGTCCAGTCATTTTGAGCTTTAAGTAGGCATAATGCGGGACTGCATTAAAGCGGGCGAAAGACGTTCTTCTGAGTAGTGCATGATAGCCACTTCGGAACGGAGCAATGTCGAAGATTAACTCTTCACTTCGAAAGTTATCGGGGGAGCCGAATACGACTTCCAATGTTAATGAGCCCGTGCAGTGGGCTTCTACGTCTGGTATCACTCCTTTAAAGATAGTGTTGTTGGGCTTAATTCTTGACGGGTCTATCCCCATCTTGCGGACAGTGTCTTGGTATATCAGATTGAGACTGTTGCCGCTATCCATAAGGACTCGAGTAAGATGATATCCGTCGATTATGGGGTCGAGCACTAAGGCCACCGAACCTCCGTGACGGATACTGGTTGGGTGATCCCTACGATCAAAGGTGATCGGACAAGCCGACCATGGGTTGAACTTGGGGGCGATGGGCTCGACGGCATAGATGTCCCGGAGTGCGTGCTTGCGCTCCCTCTTGGGGATATGGGTGACGTAGATCATGTTCACGATTTTAATCTCCGGTGGAAATTTCTTCTGTCCCCCCATGTTCGGCTGGCGAGGTTCATCCTCGTCTTCACTTTGAGGTCCTTTCCCCTTGTGTTCGGCATTTAGCTTGCTGGCCTGCTTAAAGACCCAACAGTTACGGTTGGTATAGTTTGCAGGTTTATCAGGGGTGCCATTGATCTGGCAGGACCTGGTCCTGTCTAGTATTTTTTCCAAACTAGATGGACTATCTTTGTTGCCTTTGAATGGCTTCTTCCGTTGACCAGGCCTGGAGCCACTGAATCCGGCATTTACCGCCATATCCTATGTGCTTCCAGTATTGTTTTGACGCTTATTTTTATTGTGCCATGGCTTACCATTGCCATCCCTGACTTCAAATGTGCCAGGGTCGTTGGTGCTGTTGCTGCTACGAGCCATCCAGCTGTCCTCGCCCGCACAAAAACGGGTCATGGGTGTAGTTAAGGATGCCATTGTTCTCGACTTTTCTTGGCCGAGGTGTCTAGCCAGCCATTCATCCCGGACACTGTGTTTGAATGCCGCTAAGGCCTCAGCGTCCGGACAGTCGACGATTTGGTTCTTTTTAGTTAAGAACATATTCCAAAGCTTATGGGCTGACTCCCCAGGTTGCTGAATTATATGACTTAGATCTTCAGCATCCGGGGGCCGGGCATATGTCCCCTGAAAGTTGGCCGGAAAAGCATCCTCAAGTTCTTTCCAGCTTCCAATAGAGTTTTCTGGGAGGCTGTTTAATCAGTGTCGAGCCGGTCCTTTCTGCTTGAGAGGTAAGTATTTGATAGCGTGGAGATCATCTCCACAAGCCATGTGGATGTGAAGAATAAAGTCTTCTATCCATATAGCGGGGTCCGTTGTTCCATCGTACGCCTCGATGTTTACGGGTTTAAACTCTTCTGGAAATTTGTGATCCATCACCTCATCGGTGAAGCACAGGGGGTGTGCGGCACCCCTGTATTTTGCGATATCGTGGCGCAGTTCGGACGGTATTGGTGTTCAGTGTTGACTCCGAACTGGAATGTGACCGATCTGTTTAGCTTGATAGCCGTCGTTCCATGCGTGGGCGCGTTCCCTTGATCCGTAAAGTGATCTGGTCTAGCCAGTCTTTTTATTCAGGTCCTGGCGTAGATCGTACTTATGGCCCTGAGCCACTGTATCCTTTCCTTTACGGTGAGGACGTGTGAGTTTGTGTACGGCATTGCTGGCAGCTTCGTCCCGTCCACGGGGTGGTCGGTTCGGTTGATCGGACTGATCATACTATGCTGGAATTTGCTCTGGGGCCTCATCATCGAATTGGGGCAGCAGCTTGTGTTTAGGATAGCTCTTTGTTTGGCCCTTATAGCCGTATCGTTCTTTAGCGTCTAGCACATCGTTCCATCTGTCGTTGAGTGTATCATGTTCGGCTCTAAGCCACTGCTGCTGCCTCTTCAGGCTCCTTGCGGTGGCAATGAGCTGTTGTTGAAAACGTTTATGTTCGAGCAGTTCTTCTGGGACGATGAATTCTTCGTCTCCCAGGCTGATGTCCTCTTCAGAGACAGGTTGATAATTGTTGTAATCCATGTCGCTGTGATCGGCCAGCGATTCTGGACTATGTTCGCCATCCTCCCGTTCGTCCTGCTCTACCGCTGGCTCTATGGGGTCATCGGCTTGTTCCGGATCATCATCGTCTTCAGTGACGGTGTTACTCTCTTTACCTTTACGGGATCGAGATCGACGCTTCTGGCGCCGGCGTTTGGGAGGTTCATCGACAGGCTTGTCCTGTTCAGGATTGATGTCGCCGTCGCCCTCCTTGTGTGTGTACACCATGTATACATCGTATGTATAGAAGTAGTCATACATCGCCCAGTTGCGGGCGGGTTTGTACTTTGATCGGCTTCGGCATCGTGGTCCATCCCATCGATGTCTTCGGAAGTGTAATCTAATAGATCAGTTAAGTCCTCGACCGTGGCTATCAAGTAGGTGGTCGGTGGAAAGCAAAATTCCCTGTCCTCAGCCTCCAGTTCGAACTAGGCATAATTCAGCTAGGAAGTCTCTGTTAGGGAGAGAGATTTTAGTAAGTCCAGCGCTTCGTCTAAGGGTGAGTGTTGGACATGTGTTCGGACATCTACGGGGCTAAGTTCGGCGACAGCCGCTCGATCGAGCCCAAAGGACGCAGATCCTGAAAGTTCGGAACTTGTAATCGGAGGCGAGTCCGGAGCTCCGGTGGCGGAAGGAGTCCCGCTCAAGGCTGGGTCTATGTGCGGCTCAAGCGCCGCTAAGTCTGTGGTCTTCGTGGCGGGGTTGATCTTCCCGTCCTCAGATGGAGTGATCTGCTCTGGATCTAAGGCCAGAGCTGCTGCAAGTACTGTCCCCTGGACGGGGTCCGATGACAGATCTAAGTCGTGTTCATCATGGCCGCAGGGAGCAGCTGTCATGCGTGCGAATCCATCGAAGATCAAATCTCCGCGGACATCAACAACATAGTTTAGGCTTCCAAATCTGATTTGATGACCAGGGGCGTAGCTGTCGTCCTACTGGAGGTGGCCTTGAGTGTTGGCACGAAGCACGGAGCCGCCAAACACAAAAAGCTGGCCGGGGAGAAAAATTCACTCGGTGGTGGCACCATCGTTGATGACGAAGTGAGCCATTGATCCTTCAGTCGACGACACAGTGGAACTCTCAATGAAAGCACCAATGTCGGTGTCAAAACCGGGAGATCTCGGGTAGGGGGGCCCAAACTATGCGACTGAGAATTGATGGTAACAAGAGACTAGGGACACGATGTTTACCCAGGTTCTGGCCCTCTCGATCGAGGTAATACACTACTTCCTGCTTGATTGATCTTGATGAATATGGGTTACAAGAGTTGATCTACCTCGAGATCGTAATGGCTAAAGCCTAAAATTCTAACATATGTGATTGCTATGATTCTTCTGTCTCTACGGACTAAACCCTTCGGTTTATATATGCACCGGAGGGACTTAGGGTTTGTACATGATCACCTTACAGAGGAAGGAAAGTATTACACCCGGACTCTAAACTTGCTATTTTACACATATGGGAGTCCTATCCGGATACGGGAGATAGTCTTCATTAATAATCTTCACGGCCCACCAGTCCGTCCCATAACGAGCGATCCAGCCATCTGAGGACCCCTTAATCTAGGACTCCCTCACCGGCACCCCCCCATATCCGGCCCAAATATGGGGCGGATATGGGGGCGCCCGGGCACGCCCGCCACGTCGGACCCGACAGCGAGACCCCATCCCAAAGTGCACCAAATCCACCAAACTCTTCCTCCTCCTCCCGCCCCCTCCAACCTTTCCCGCGCCCGGACCCTCGCCGTCCTCCGTCCTTTCTCCCGATCCGCACCACGGTCCCGATCCACCACCGGAGATGTCGTCCAACCCGACCCACACCGCCGCGACGGAGACGATGTCCGCCTCGTCCGTCGGTGCGGTCAACTCGTTGTCAGCAACTTGCAAGGCGGAGAACGTCACCCGGAAGTTGCGGCGGCGTCGGCAGCGAGAGAGGGAGGCGGCGGTTGCATCGCAGGGAGGTTCGGACGTGGTGGAGCAGCTTTTCCTCCGTCGCGCCCGGATAAGCTTTTTCAATCTATAAGGAATAACGTCCAACCATGACCAAAAATATTGGCAACACTTGTGGGCAGATAAAGATTAGACGCTATTTGGATGATTGACCACGTAGAACGTGCAAACTTGCACTGAAAAAAGAGGTGCCCGATTGTCTCGTCATGAGTACAAAAGCCACACTTCTTGCTTCCATGCCAATTGCGACGGGTGAGGTTATCTTTGGTTAGGACCACTCTCTTCCGAAGATACCACATGAAGATCTTAACTTTCGGTGGAATCTTCGATCTCCAAATTTCCTTGTTATTATCCACTGGGACCTCTGAATGCGTGAGCGCACGGTACATCGAGTCGGCTGTGAAGGATCCAGATGCAGTGAGGTTCTAGCGGAATACATCTCGTCCTTGTGTAAGATTAATCGTATCCAATCGGGATAAAAGATGTTACCATGACACAAGACAGGGGCCAACCAAATACCGTCTGAAAGAAATATTTGGTAGAAAGGAACTAAGCACTTGCGTAAGAGTTTCATTCTTATTGCGAATAATGCGATGCAAAGCTGGATATTGCATTGCCTAGCGAGATGAAATGAATGAGTAACTAGAGTATCTTTTATTATCTTGGCCTACACCTCTCAGTTACTCATCTGTGGTGTTCTGGGTCGAAAGGTTGACGGACGGTATCGACGGTGCGTGTGGGTCCATGATTGTTTCATTGTTGTGCTCGTGATTGAAGGTACTTCCACGACAGTATACAAAATACTCCTGTCCTGGGTCGTGAGGCTATATCACTTTGTTACTGTAGCAATTTGAACATTATTTAGCACTGTGGCTAGTGTTTGGCTTGGGGCTTGCTCGGGGCTTGGCACAATCCTGACTATGCCACTGAGTGAGGGTCAAACACATTAGTGCGTAGAGCACAATGTTACCGTAGACCTAAGAGCATGAAGCGAATGTGTCTTTCTGGAAGAGAACACAATGTGAAGATAATGTGAAAAGGATAAAGAAGACCAATGAATAGGGGGAAATGGTAAAGAAGACCAATGGATGTAGTATAAAGAAGACCAACGTCATTTCTTATGGTTGGTTAGGCCAAACCAGTCATGTTAACTAGGCCGAAGTCCCCCAGAAAAAAAAACTAGGCCGAAGTTAGTGACTGGTGTCCAGGCATGAGAATGTGAGCTGTTCAACCATGCCCACGGTTTTATTGAAAAAGGTTTTAGCCCCGCTTTATATATAATGCAACGATCAACAACCCGGTACAAATACACGTCATCAAAACACACGCACACACCCAAGGCAGGATACATAGGCGTTGAGCGTAGCAATACCACCCAAGCACTAAAAAGAGCAACCGGGGTCCTCAGCCGTGAACACGCCACCGCCAAGAGATGAAGCTGCATAAGACAAACTGTGGGCTCCAAGACGCCGCCTTCAGGAAGAAAACAATACCGGAGCACCGCCACCGCCCGACCGGAGGGTCAGAGTTTTCTCTGGAGCAACACGAGGGGCAATGATAGCCGCGATGATGCCTTCAAGAAGGGAACGAGCGTCGTCGCCGCCGGTCCGTCCGAAGATAGAACGGGTTTTCACCCCGACCAACACTCACCTCCATCGAGCAGCACCAAGCCACGGGCTCTGCCATTGAGCAGCACGCCGCCACCACCACCAGGGCCGGCACCCCGGCACCAAGACCTTGAAACCACCTCACTCGAGACCCGCAACTACCCCAACCAAAGAGACGAGTGGAAAGGCCCCGCTTTTTTCGCACCCCTGGGCGGCCCCAAGCACCGAGACCCAATAGGCCGGCCAAAACTGGCCTCCGTCGACACGTCGTACTGCACCGAACGTGAGACGAGTTCGGTCCTGCTGCCGAGCATGAGACGAGGTCGGTCCTGGTGCCGGGCGCGAGATGAGTTTGGTCCTGCTGCCGGGCGCAAGACGAGTTCGGTCCTGCAACACCGGGTGCAAGACGAGTTCGGTCCTGCAGCACCGGGCGCGAGGCAAGTGACGGACCGCAGCTGGGAGAGGGCCAATCCTTCGACGAATGTAGCGCCCGGGCGATGAGGAGAAGGATCGAAGGTCGACACAGGCCGCTCGCCGACGGGCCGACGCTGGAGCTGTCCACCCGCCGCCGTGAAACGACGCAGGCCACCACCATCAGCCACCACCAAGCCGTGGCAGCCCACATCCACGTTGGGACCCCGCGGGGTAGCCCCGAGCCGCCCTCCAGCAGCTAGGGTGTGTCGCCGAGTTTGCATCCCGTCCCGTACGCCTCCTACAGGACCGCCCACGATAACGTAGCCACCACAGAATCGCCACACCATCCCGACCCTGCTAACCGCAGATCAGGGCAAGCACGAGCCAAGACCACCACCACCAGTGGCCATCACTGCCGAAAGCAGAGCACCAGCCGCTGGGCCAAGCCGTCGCAGCCCTCGTCGCCAATGGCCGCCATGCTCAATGGCCGGCGGAAGCCCACACCACCGCCAGTGCCACCACCAGCACGATCCACCACCAACGCGTCGCCCAACACGCAGCCGCCGCTCCTGCCAGTCGCCCTGCAGCTGTGCGCACCACCTGTGGGACGCTGCACTGCAGCGCCCGGAGATCATGCCACGCCCTAACCCGCCAGAGCTGCCCCGCGCAAGCCCCCGCGGGTGAGGGCAAGAAGTCGCCCCACCGCCGCCGGCTCTGACCAAGCTTTCCCCGACCGAGCCACCAGGCGGCGACGGGGGAAGGGGAGGGAAGAAGGGAACGGCCCAGCGGCGGCGCTCTAGGGTTCCCTCCCCGTCGCCACGCGGGGGCTGCCGGGAGGGACTGAGGAGAAAAGTAATGTTCTCTAAAGTTTTTTTCCATATTTCTCAATTGATCTCACACTGCAACCGGTCCCAGCGAAAACTTGAAAATAACGACAGAGAAGAACCACGAGCAAATATGCAATCAAGGGATAAACATTAATCCCTTTGTTCCAAAATATTTTAAGTTTCAGGATTTACCTAAGTCAATCTGTTTTAAGTTTGATCTTATCTATAGAAAGTTTATAAAGAACTATATAATATTAAACACTCCCTCTGTTCCTTTATGTAAGGGGATTGTTTCCGGCAAGGTGACCAAGGCATATAATTATAGACATGTTAGGACGAAATTACCCTTGGCAAATTTGTTGCTTAGTGGCAAGTAAATCATTTACCCCAGGAAAGTAAGAGATACATGCAATCAACAGAGAGATAGTTTTTTTTTTCTTTTGCTACAAGGAGAGATATGGACAATCAGGAGAGAGATATTTTCCTTTTTTCTGGAGGGCTAACAAGGTAATTACGAGGAATTAAAATAAATGCACCTTACATTCTGAAATTTTATCAAAAAACCTTATATAAAGGAATGGAGGGAGCATATAATGTCTAATGAAATAAATAGTCTTGATATATTTTGAACAGAAAGGTATGTTTTTGGTCCCTTAAGTTCCCCACAAGTATAGACATGATCCTCAAGATTTTTTGGTATACATTTGGTCTTTCGAGTTTCGAAATGGGATAAGTTTGATCCAAAACCAGATTTTGAGCTTGTTGAACAGGGTTTGACCGGGTCTGACCATATTGACAAGGTTTGACCGATGAACAGTAAACTAAAAAATAGCGAATAAAAACTCTGAAATTTTGTGACAACTAACATGCTTGGGTGCGCTTGGTGCGTCTAATGTTTTGTGGTCAAGTAACATCCGAGGAGTTCTAGCAAAAAAAAAAAAAATTTGGCTTTTTTTTAGCCAAAACTAGTTTGTTTTGCTACGAGCTCCTCGGATGTCAAAATACCACATAAATTTGCACGCATTCAAGCTTCTTGGTTGATATATTTTTATTATTATTATTTTGCCATTTTCTAGTTTACGGTTCATCGATCTAACCTAGTCAACGTGGTCAAAATCGACCAAGTGCTTAAAATCTGATTTTGGATCAAACTTATTCGGTTTTGAAACTTGAAAGACCAAATGTATACCAAAAAATCATGAGGGGCCAAGTCTATACTTTTCGGGAGCTTGAGGGACAACCCGACTGTCTACTACAACAAGTTGTGCCCGACTCCGGCGAGGGAGGGGTGATGACGGCGGCGCGCCTTCGGCTCGCTTCAGTGATTGTAGTCGCCGCTAGGTGGTCTACGGATCTGGATGTAATTTTTATTATTTTTAGTGTTCGTTGTACTGCTATGATAGAAGATGTATAGATTGAAAGTTTTCTCGAAAGAAAAAACATACTTTTCTCTATTTTAAAATAGACTTTGGTAAAGTTTAACTTAGAAAAATCCTAGAATTTCAGTTATTTTGGAGCGAAGTAAGTACAAAGAAAATGACTCACGCCTACTTTAGTCAGTGTCTAGGGGGTAGGGGTAGGGGCGGCATATGAGACATAAATGCATTGAAAAGTTTTCTTTGTCCTCAAGACGGATTGATTGCTGGGGATCGATCACATGTACATGTACGAAAACAGTGTAGTGATAGTCACGTGTCATGTGCGTGCTACGAAAAGCTCACGTGATGAAACCCAACAATGGGCAGCTGGGGATCGCGCGCTGCAGATATTTTGAGTTCTCCAACTTCACGTATGTTCAAGCTTAACCAATCCGCGCTACGTGTTTCCTTTCTGGCACATATTTTGCGTTCTCCAACTTCACGTGTGTTCAACGTTAAGACCAACTTCAATGGGGCGACACAAACAGACGTTGATTTTGTCCGTTTTTTATTCGTTTGGGTCAGCCGTTCACCCTATTTTAGATATGGGTTGACAGCGCCTAACGCGTCGATCCATATGTGCCGGCGTGGCCGGCTGGCCGCCCTATTTTCAACAAATAGCTTATTTTTGCATCGACTTTGCATTTAAACATATAGTTAAATAACATAGTTTGAACGGAATAAAAATAGAATAGTTTACAAGCCGAATAAAAAAAATGTCTCACATAGTTTTGCAAGCGGAATAAAAGAAGATATATTTATTGGTTGTCAACATGAGCTCATATATGCTCAACCAAATCATTTTGCAGATTCACGTGAGTTTCCCAATCACGCATGTCATGATGAAATTGGATGAACTGTTCAAACGTTGCCACTCCTCCATGCTCAGGCACAACATTCTCACCCTGAAACTGAAATCCTTGATCGTACAGACGTTTCGGACGCTCATCTTCTACGATCATATTGTGCATGATCACACAAGCAGTCATCATCTCCCATAGTTTCTGCGTGCTCCAGGTATTAGCAGGATACCGAACGATGCCCCATCGAGATTGCAAAACACCAAAGGCACGCTCGACATCCTTCCTAGTACTCTCTTGCTCTTGGGCAAATCTTTTCCTTTTCTCTCCGACAGGGTTAGGGTTTATCTTGACAATAGTGGTCCACTGAAGATAGATACCGTCACCCAAGTAGTATCCTTTGTCGTAGTACGGCCAGTAAAGTTCACTGGTGGGTTGTTGTCTTCGGCAAGCCTAGCAAACACCGGCGAGCGCTGAAGCACGTTGATATCATTGTGTGATCCAGTCATGCCAAAGAATGAGTGCCAGATCCAAAGATCTTGAGTCGCCACGGCCTCTAGTATGACAGTGCAAACCCTGACATGGCCCTTATACTGCCCTTGCCAAGCAGAAGGGCAGTTCTTCCACTCCCAGTGCATGCAGTCTATACGGACATACGGACGTACTCGCTCATACGGACGTAGCCCTCTAGTCGATGGGGGAGGCAAATGTACCACCAACTAGAGGGCCCGGAAGAGGAGAAGGTGAGCGCGCGCGCGTCCGTCTCATGTCCGCGCCGACGCAAATCCGGCTCAAAAATGGATCGGGAATGGGTCGACAGGCGGACGAAAAGCGGACGCGCGTCCGTTTGGATCGGCGCGTTGGGCCGACTTTTATGTCCGCGCCGACCAAAACGAACGCCAGCGGATGAAATGGGTCGCCCCGTTGGAGTTTCTCTAAGGGTATCTACCCTCAAATAACCCATAAACGTATGGATCAAATTATATGGGCATACTTTGTCATTCAATGCAGATTTATATTTGTTCACGGGCGCATCATTCTTTCCACAAACCGGAAGCAAACCAGGTGGCTTTGTGGGAGTCTGGACCTCCGCCACGCAAGACTATAACATCCCTGGCCCACCCAAAACCGAAGCGGAGCCCGCACATTTAGAGCGGTCCGCACTATTTCCATGGCAAAACCCGTGCTTTCTTCACCCTCTCCATTTTGATCGCCATTGTCCTCCACCCCAACTACCGCGTTTTTCGTCTTTCGCCGTCGCACGGAACCATACGAAGAGCTTCCGGAGGCAAAGGATCCACAAAGGTGAATGACCGCGAGATCAACTTGATGAGATGGCAAACCCACGCCTTAAAAGAAAGGCAAAGGAGCAAGAGGAGGCGGTCTTCGAGCATGGACGGGGGGGGGG